>CAWUFW010007381.1:600000-1015935 GCA_963921515.1 Calotriton arnoldi
CGGGCGGTTTTCTTATGGCGTTGGCGGTCTTGGAGCATGCCGGCGGCCCCGCTCCACGACCGCCAAAGCCATAATAAGGCCCTAAGGCTGATCTCTGTCTAGAGTGGCATGGCTGGCAAATAGGGGTGGTCTGGAATGCAGCCCAAGTAATTACCAGTGGCTGAGATCATTTCAAGCATTCCACGCATCATTCTTTATTTCGTGTTTCTATATCTAGCATTGTTGTGATAGGCAATAATCGATCTAACAGAATCATAATGAGTAAAACCACTCTATTGCCTCCACTTCTCTTTTGAGTGAGGAGACAGAGGGCTTTCCACAGCCTAAATTAGTCATGGGTGCAATGTTTAACAACATTGACAAGCAAAATTGTACGTTTTTAGTTTAGTCCCACATAAATATCAATGAATTGCTAGAAATACATTTGGATGGCTGCTTTCTATTAACTGTAATAAATATGATAATAACTGCATTGCAGATATCCAATGTTTGCAGCGAACTGATATACTGCCCAATTAAACATATTCAATTACTACTGAGAAGTACTGAGAAATGTATTTCTTTATTTTCAAAAAAAATTACGTATTTATATATTCTTTAATGTATATTTTCTTGTTTACATTTCCTTTAAATATTATAATTGTTTTTATGGTTAACCTTTATTTTTACATTCTTCAGATGTAAAAACTATTTATTTGCAAAAAAAAATTAAGTTAATTACATTTTTTAAACTTTTTATAATTTTAAATACTTTGAAATATATATGCTTATATATATAAATACTTACCTATGCAATCTTGATATTTAGGACCACAATATTTTGTAGACTATATTTTGCAGTTTACACTGTAAGTATGTAAACTTGATATTCAAATCACAATATTTTTGCAGAAATATTTTTATATCACAATATGTTTTACATCAATGTTATGTCATAGAAGGTACAGCTGAAAGATATATCTACTCCACTATCTCTCAGTTTCCAGTTCATGGTGAAAGGAGTACATCCATCTGCAAGAAGCCCCACTGGAAGTACTAATGTTCTAGAAAGTACCATTGCCCTATGGAAGATCCAGGAACTCCCAGACTTCACCTGCAGCTTTGTGAAGAAGAGATGAAAAACTGGCAGCTTGGTCATGATTTGACTGTAGAATCAGGTGTGCCAGTCACCTTATAGAATTCTTACGAAACATATACATGTCACCTTACCCTGGTGTCAGGCTATCTACTCTATGCACTATAACATTCTGGAAAGGAGAAAGAAGCTCAGGTCCCCCTATCTAATCCCAATTGAAGCTAAAGCCTTATGATTCCACAGGATTGGCTGGTCTTGCTGTCATTCATATATGGGGAGAGCAGGGCATGTGAGTTCCTTGCTGCTGAGGGTCTTCTATATTTTCAGATGATGTGCTTGAAATGAAGACACCAAGAGACCTGCTGTGGGTGCTCTGTGCACAGGACTTGGATAGGTGCTAGCATGTGCAGCTGCGTGAATACTTCAGGGATGCCCTAGGGAGGATAAACCTCTCAAACTGTGCATTTCGCAAATCACCCACATCCTCTCCAGTCTAGAAAATCAGAGATTACTGTTTCCCCACTGTATTGTATGTCATCTACACTAATTGTCTCCCATCATCTCAGAGGAGGCACACAGCTCTGACATACAAGACAAGTAAGACAGTTCTTCCTTTGCCTCTGTCAACAAGGGGGATCCATGTGAGTTTGTAAAACTGCATACTTAAGCGCACTGGCACAGGCCATTCACCTGGGTGTGGTTCCCAGAGAAAAAAAGGCTGCTTCTCTCATCTCTTGCAGCCTTCCACAAACCTGGCCACAGATTTGGCCACTGCTGATGAAAGTCAGTGTTTTTGCTGTGCATTTATTTGTATTGGATTTATATTGAGATATTACACACTGTGTAAAACACACTGCATGAATCTTCTCTCCCCCAAATCAACAGGGAACAAGATGAAAATCTAATAAACGTAAGAACCAAGACCAAGAAACTGCAGTGGTTTGTTTCTTCTCCAGATATCTAAAGTGGTAGCAGAAGAGCTATTACACGCTCAGCTATAGAACCAGAAGTCTACCAAAAGGCATTACAATAGCTGGAGACCTCCCTAGGTCTTAGATAATATAAGTGGCCTGACTGATCCCGATTTGCATGGAGTTTCTCTTCACAAGTTCTATGAGTACACTAATTTGACCCATGTCCTTTGTCTGATAAATAACAAGCATTGGAAACGAGAATATGCCTGCTTAAATGTGACAAACCATGCAAACACAGACATACAAAGAAGATGTGGAAAGGGCATTAAAGCCAGCCATATCATCTTTTGGCAATGCTTGGAAGTGGTGGTGATAATGGTGCTGATGATTTGGTATTGGTAATGTGGTTTTTGCAGTGGTGGCAGTTCTGGAGGTGTTATTGGTGGTATTAGTTGTGGTATCGGTGGTGGTGGTATTGGTGATATTGGTGGGGTTGCTGGTGGTGGTATTACCAGTGTGGTATTGATGCTATTGGTGGTGATATTGGTATTGGAGATGAGGATAATCAGGATGGTGGCATTGGTGGTGTTATTAGTGCAGGTATTTGTTGTGGTTTTGATAGTGTGGTGAAGTGGTGATATTGGGATTGCGGTGATAGTGTGGTATTGAAATTCGATTGTTCGTAGAAAAGTATTGTCGATATTTCTACAGTGAGACTAAACATTTGATTTTGAAGTGTTGCAAGAACTAATTGTCTGTGATAAATTCTATTAAGCTGAATAAAAGTTTTTTTCTGGAACTGTGAGCTTGACCTGTCTGGAAGCGTGGTGGCTTCCTCTAACGAGGATATTATGTTTTATTACAGCGCAACACAGATTCTGAAGACCTGAAGGATGGAGAAATGTTTATAACTATGCACAATATTTGAATAAATAACACTAAACACAATGCAATTCATATCATCAGAGTCGCTGACTATCTGCCGTTTATTTATACAAAAGATTAATTCTAGGAACTCTTTCAGTCATTTATTTTTCTTAACACAAAATAGCGCTGACCAACGTTTATGGCTTTAGGTGAAACTTTAGTCTACTAATACCTTATCACATGATGGACGTTCTTCTGACTATTTTGCACTGCCTTGCACTTTGTTGGAGAAAAAAATGTAGAATAAAATATTTTTGCACACCTGGCTTGTGAAATCCACTGCAATTTTCCCTTGACAAATTGCGGCAGGTCAAACCTGCTGAAATTATGAATCATGTTTATACGCTATTGCAGGCAAAGTTTGAAATAGGTGATAATTATTGCACCTGAAAATTACCAAACACCTTGGGCCGTTATAACAGAGAGTGCCCCGGGAGCACAACGGGCGTTTGCACCTGCTTTGCACATCTCTGAGGCACTTGTGCGGCCCCTTCTGAAATACCGATAGCACTGGCGCACATGAAGCACGGAGCGCTATCTTCAGGGGGCGTTCCCTCATTTGCATCGGGGCGTGCCCCATGCAAATGAGAGAATCATTTTGCCTCTGTGCCCGCGCCGTATTACAGACGTGGGCTCAGAGGCAAAGAAGCCCTCAGAAGGTGCACTGACAGTGCTTCATTTTAAAGGTGGCGCACTCTCAGTGTGCCCCCTGAGGGCAGCCCTCTGAGGGAGGAAAAGGGGGTCCCATAGACCCCCTCAGTCATCCCCTTGCAGGCGGGTGCAGTCACTGACTGCACCCGCCTGCAAGGGGATCTCTAATCCCCCTTCAAAGCGTAGGCGGGTGCTGCCTGCACAGTGAAAATACGGAGCAGCTTTAACACCTTCGCTGCGATCGGAATTCCGCCTAGGTGCTGGACATTCCGATCGCGGGTGTGGTCGTGACGAGCTCAGCTCGTCATGCGCACAGGCCCACCGCGCAGCATGACGAGCTGAGCTCGTCATGAGGATCGAAGGGGTTAAAGCAGCCTCTCCATTTTCCACAGTGATGCGCTGCCCCCAGTTCAGCTCGAGTTTGCGGCTGCCCTGGGGGCACTGCATTCAGGGTAATAGAGCACATTTTCATTGTTTGCGCATGGCACACCTTTTAAAAGGTGCATCGGGCGCAAACAATGAAAATGCGCCTTTAGCGTAATTCAGCCCCTGGTGTCCGAGTGTGATCATTATGGCATTCTGATAAGCATAATGGAGCCTAAACGAACTATGGAGGATGTCCTATCTGCTTTATAAAGAGAATACAACTAGATACACTCTCTAATTATTGAATGCATTATTGAATGTTTATGATTATAAGATAGTGCCGAAGGAATTGGAAAGGGCCCAACTTTTGGATTCAGTGAAATAGAAGCAGTTAGTAGTGGCTGCAGGAAGGAGTTTAAGAAAAGCATTCTCGAAGGGCTGGTCTGTTAGGTCATTCATTCTGCGGGCCGTTTTTTTTTCTAGGTTTGTGGGCCTCTTTTATGACGTGGTGGGTCGGTTTTTACTGTTGATTACTCTGATATTACCACAAACGTTGCCTGCAGCAGGCACAAATGCATATACTCTTCCAATAATTTTCAAAACAAATATAGAGTGTGTCTTTACAAGTTCAAAATGGCCCATTTGCAAATATAGGCCAGTGTATTAGCTATCTGATTCACTAATAAGGCCCGCTTTTATTTTGTCATCCGGGCCTATATTCTATTCCGAACCTGTGGAGCACAAGAAGTAAAATGTGAAAAAGTCTAGAAATCGGTGTTCAACATCAATAGGGTTTTTAATGAAATAAGTAATTTGCTACTTGGAATTTGATGTATGAAATGTCATTCTGGTTAGTTTTCATCCCCCCAGATCCAGTTATCTGGATGGCACCGTTGTCATTAGAGCGTGTTGTAGGGAAAAAACAAAACTAATGGTAGAAATGTGACGTTGGTGAAGTTTTGGTGTCATTAAGTGATATTGGAACATTTTGTTTAGCCGGTTGGGTTCAAAAGATGCAGATGTGTACTATTTTATATCTGCCATATAAGCATTGGAAACTACGAATAAATTATTTGAATTGAAATTGTTCTTCCCCAAAACATCAGCTTATCAATTTTATGTAAGTACACACACAAATATCAAATGGAAGCTTTTCATATTAACAAATCAATTTATTTCCTCCCCAACAAAGGCTTGTCATTTTATTACAAATCCAAACTTTATATGAAATAGTGGCTTTTCATTTTTGACAACTACCCTTCCTGTGTAAAGTTTAATTATCATAGCTATCGAGTACTTGCATGTACCAGTTACACACATGGATAGATTCTGCCATGCAGGCCCATGTTTCATCATTTAATTCCAAGGATGCCCATGATATGTCAAGCATTACCACAATTTTGCAATGGCTGTAATTATATCAAGGTGGGAATCATCAAGCCATGGATGTCCATAGCAGGCAAGGTGGGTACCTGTGGATGCCAGCAAGATGTCACTCACCCATGGCCCTTAAGAAACAAGCAGTGTGTATTTTTTCTCAAGTCATTTCAATATATTGAATGTGGCACAGAGGCAATGCTGCACAACTTTAGAACCCTGTAGTGATGGAGCAAAAAAAATGAGGTGGTGCTTAAAATTAAAAGTTCATATAGGTGAGCAGCACTTGTTTGAATAATTATTATATTAACTTAAATATAAGACCTGATGCAGCAACCAATTTTATGGTTTTTAACGCACCGATTCTTTAGAACTTTGGAAAGTGAACTCCGAAAACTACTATGGAATGGAGGTCAAGCCCGAATAGCCCTACATACACTCACTAGGGGATGATATGATGGTGGAATCGCCCTCCCTGACATCCAAAAATATTACTTGGTGGCAGAAATGACTACCATAAATAGCTGGGTTTTTCAGCCACCAACTGAGCTAGCATACCGCGTGGACAGACAGAGGATGCACCCGAGGGGGCACCTTAGTGCTCTGTACGGCAATGCCCAATTGCATAAACTCTACAATCCGACAAGGGTGGTAATACACCTCTGGCACACAGCTACAAGATCACTGGGTTGGAACAACACGATCACACAAGCGACTCCCTTGTGAGACACAGCAGAGATGGGTACCTTGGGGACGCATGCAGGCTTTGACAAGTGGGACCTCATAGGCCTCTCCTGGGTAGGTTTTTATGGGGTTGGGATATGTCATTGCCTGCAATGTGATTATGACCTAGCCCCCTCTGAAACGTCTTGATACTTGCAAATAAAACACGCACTATAATCAGTGCTGCCGATGGGGACGGAGCTTCCTGAATCCTCAGGACAGACTGTTAGATGAATTTATGTCCCGCAAAGCAATATCCCTAACATAAAAAAACTGACCAATAACTTCCCTAACACTCTGCTGGGTCTACGGCACACATGGGCTCCAGACTTAGGCGGCCTGGAAGACAAAATAATAGGCCATGGCCCTTGCGTGTCTAAGGTATGTGGCCATTCGGTGGGATTTTGGCTTGTCCAATTAGAAATACTAAACCGCTCCTACTGCACACCGTGCACCTTATTCAAAATGGGCAGAGAAATTGATGAATGTTGTAGGCAAGGATGTGGCTAAATTAGTACCTTCTACCACACCGTTTGGTATTGCCCAATGTTACAAAGGTTTCAGGATTCGGTGATGGGATGTATGGGTTCCCTGTGCAGCCATCAGTTTACCCTTTCTGCTAAACGGTGCCTGTTAAATATCTGGGGTGAAATGGACCTTCCTCGAATAGAGCGAACATGGGTCACATTGGAGCTGGTTGTGGCCAAAAGAAACATTGCATGCCTTTTGGGAACGGAGGAGGTACCGCATCTGTTGGACTGGAACAAAGAGCTGGACAGGTGCATGCTGGTGGAAAAGGTGGTCTACCAGGGTCGTGGGGGCCTCTAGAAATGGACCAATATTTGGGACTGCTGGAATTAGTATCGAGGTCTTAACTGTGACTCTGTGGTCCCAAGCACTGAGACAATATCTATGCTTGACAATTTAGGACTACAACCACACACAGTCCATGCAGCGTGTAGGGGAAGACGGCGTTACTAATGATGTAAACTGAGATATACCTTTTTGCTCCCAAAATGCGATTGCTTGACTAAAGATTTTCTGTTTACTAATATAACGTCAATAAAAAGATTTATAAAAAAAAGTAAATGCACCGATTTGGGCTGTGCAGTGCCAAAAATGCTTTTTTATTATGAACTAATTCCATTTTAAGAGTCAGTAAAGTTTTACCAATTCCTAGAATGCTAGTGAGACCCCATACTGAATCAGTATTTGGAAGGGGTGTGTTTGAGGCATCCCTTCCAAAGTACCAAATCAGTATGATATGCATCTATATTTTGCCTCCGTAATCCAGTCACAAAACATTGATAAGTTACTGACTCACAATGGGCTGGTTACCTATTTGCAAAGAAAAAGGTACCCTTTTGAGATTCCTTTTGAGATACCTTACCCATGTGAATTTAACAAAAATGTTTGTTAGAGAGCAGGCAGTGGTGCAGGGAAATTGGACGCAGTTCTGTTTCCTTTAAGGAAAACGGGCTCCTTTTAAGAAAATTTTAACTTTATTAAAAAGAGATCATAAACATGGTGATCTTCTGGCTCGAACCACCAGGGTCTCCAATCCGAGTGAATCGCAATTTCCAGCCTATCTCATTAACATTCATAAGGTAGAACAGATTACGGCCCCCTATGATTCGCAATTTTACAAACCAACCTATCAGTAAACATGTGGGTTTGTAAAATTCTTTTCTTGTCACAAAAATACTGGTTGCAATTTCCAACCAGTATTTTGTTTTGCAACTAGTTTTTAGAACCTATGGATCATAGTTTTTTTTGTAATTAAATCTAAACCTCTCCTAAAATACTTTTGGTTAACCCTAAAAATAATATACCCTAAATCTAATCTTTGCCCTCACTTGCAATTAGCTTATCAAAAAGGAACATTAACACTAACCCTTATAATGATTTGATGCAACTCCTAAACTAAAATATAATGGTAACTGTAAGTTTGATTAATTAACTTAAATATGCTAGATCTTTCATCTGTAATGAATATTTTCTAAATCTTATTTACCCTTTATGAAGTAAAAATGCAAATGTTGAAGTGATAGCAGGTAGAAGGGATCCGAGGAAGAAATAATGATGCATAATTAATGGTACTTAGAAGTTATGGATTTGAAATAAAGGTAAGATGTGGCATGGCCAGAGGACATACTCTGACAGTAAAGGTGGCATGGTTCCAAATCAAAGGACATAAACAAAAGCACAAGCCATGCCCTGCCTGTACATGCAAGTATGGGTAATGTGTATAGGGCAAGGCCAAAGGAACCCCCAAAAAACACTTCAAAAGATGTAATATGGCTTTGTATAAACATGATATACTAATTTATGTGAGTAAAAACATTTTAAATTCCCTACTAAAAGCTTGAGTTATAAGGATGCGACAATTACGATGCAAAACTGTAAAAAAAACCTCAAATTTCTCTTTAGGAGTAGCTACACAACACTCCTTAATCCTCTGCTCTAGACCTCACTCAGGACATCACACAAGACAACTTTAATAACATCACTGATTACAATAGTACAGTACGGGAAGGGTGTACCCAATGGCCATATATAGAGTGACACAGTTCAATCTACATGCTGGTTTACTCTATGTCACTTTAAATACCACACAAAATGCATATCCCAAGTCACATATGTTGCATTTCCATTGTATTGTATTATTATATTTATATAGCGCTTACTACACCTATGTGGGGCGCTGAAGTGCTTGTACAAAAGTGTAGCACACTACACTGTGCACGTGTGTGGTTAGAAAAGTGATGTCTTTGCATTAAGCTTATTTGGGAAATGTACATGTGGCATCCCTCTAAATGTGTCCTGGACAGGCAACACAAGTTATGGGGCAGACAAAGCCTTGATTGCTGTTTATCAGCAATAGTTTCATAGATAAGATTTTCATAACATTGGTTTATGTAGTTCTTGTGAAGATTTTTGATAAATTGTAATGTGGTAATGTGATTGCATTTTTATGGAAATAGTTTTTTATGGAATTAACAGTTTTACTACAACTTCTAAAAGATTACTACAGTTTCTGGCTGGATTTTAGGCAATAAATACAGGTCTAGATAAGGATGAGATTTGTTCTATGTATGTTTCGCAGTCAAACCTTTTGCATAACGTTTTTTGCAGTTTTCACATTGAACCGTCTTTTTAAACAGTATCTAAATTGGTTGCCCATTTTGAATTAATCTTTTTGTCATTGGGAGTATGTTTTTAATTTTTACAAAAATAAGATGAAAACATTAGAGCAGTTCATAATCATTTCCAAAATCATTTTCAGCGTTGTTATAATTATCTTCAAATTGCACCTCTTCAGGTATCAGTGGGTTTTTGAACATCATTTCATTTTCTGGGTGATATAAAATACAATCATGCTGTCTTGAACTATTCTACATAGCCTGTTATCATGATTTCCAGTTCTACTAGTGCCTTAAAAAGGTCATTAGGAGCCATGCCAACATTATATAAAAATTGTCAAATAAATAAATGTCAGGGCTAAGGGAGTGGGGTCATGGTATCCTTACAATTTTCAGGACTCGGGAACCAAGTACCTGAATCCTAAAATAGCGGGCGCAGTATTTTTCTCAATGTTGCGACTGTCAATCACATAGCGCAGTCCTGTTGGTGTCCCGCTGGATTAATCAATCAGAATCCTCGTTTTGACATTTTTCCCTGCAGGAGTCCCACAGCAACAGATACCTATAAAGTATGAATCTTCTTTTCTCTAAATCTGCTTAACAGAATTACACCAAATCAGTAACAGCACCTGATGACACTTGACACATCCTTTCCGATTGGGTGCTTCATCGCCTTTCAGGCAATGCTCAGTAGTCGAAATTTAAGCCCATGTTGGCCAACATTAAAAGTTTGAACTTATCCCTCAGGTCAACCCCATAAAAATAATCAAAATTTAGCGCCTGAAATGCATTATCTTCAGATACTCATCTTCCAACAGATGATAATCTTCAAATAAATGAGAAGTAATATTAAGAAATCATGTACAGAGTCAACTAAAATAAGAGAAAACATAGTCATTAAGAGACCCTATTGAAGTAGTCAATTGCAGAGGGTGTATTCCTGTAAATGTATAATCATTTCTTCATTTATGTAATTCTCCTTGGTGATTTGTGTTTCTAGATCTATAATGTATCTTGCTTCCATTTGACATAGTTTCAGTTCTCTGTCTTCACCATGCAGGTAGATAGTCACTTTATCAACAACAAAGAATTTAAGCAAATAACAATTGCTGTCATGTTTTTCTTATAAATTTCTTAAGATGGGGTACCTCTGATTGTTATTTTCAATCACTCTAGTGTTCCATGATACATGTCTCTACAGGAAAGATGGTACTCTCCATAAACCGCATTTGACAAGGACAGTCAAGCACATATACAACATATGGAGTGATGCTGGTAGTTAATTTAGCAATCTTCCTACATTCGTTGTTTCCTGGTATAAGTCATCATGTTAGTGTCTTTTTTACATGCCTTGAATGTACTAAATTTCAAGAGTGCCATTGGAGTGTTCCTACTCTTTTGTTGTTTGGTGTCACTCAAGTATGCTCTCGCCAAAACATCTGTTCTGGATTTTGATTGTATTCTGCTTGATGGATGGTGTGGCTCCTAGTACAGTGCATAATGTTTCTGTGTAAAGAATGTTCCAATTTCTGTGCATTCTCTGTTTGATTTCTCTGGCCTGTGCATTTTAATCCATGATAATTCCTATTTGTTTATCATGTTCTCTCATTCTTTAGGCACAAGTAGGTCTTCTCTACATTTTAATTTCACCTTCTCAACTGCATGCATAAGTGTTCTTTCGCCGTAGCCACATTCTCTAAATCTCTAACCCATCTCATTCTGCACCTCTATAAAGGAGAGATCAGTACAGCGCTTTCTACGTCCATGTAGCAATTCCACATATAAAATGCTCCATTTATGGTGCCTAGGGTCATTACTGTTAGCATTGTTAGCATGTAGTACCCTGTTGCCTAATGAAGGCTGACAGTATAAACTAGTTTGCAGTTAGTCTCTCTCAACTTTAATCAATAGATCTAAAAGTTCAACTTCTATACCACTAATCCTACAGTTTAGTTGCAAATTCAGATGATTGGTGTTTAATTTGGCCACAAAATCTTTAGCTGAATTTTTGTAACCCTTTGAAATTATGAATAGGTCATCATTATAGTATAAATTTTGCAGAGTGTTGGATCAAATGACCAAAGCACATACTCCTCCCGGCACACCATGTATATATAGATTTGCGGAAAACAGTGCATTTTAAGTACCCATCACACTGCACCTGGACTGTTTATGTTGGGTGCCTCAAAAAGTAAAATGTTGTCAGTGAGTTAGAATTCCAACATTTGCAATAAGAAACAGATGAATTGGTAGAATTGGTAGGTGAATTGTTAGAGTTCTCAAAGAGTGTTTGCATGTGTGTATGAAATGTTCATGTATGATAATTGCAGAGTATGATGGGTACTTCTTTTGCACCTCATTACGCAAACCCATACTTGGGGTGGTGGGAGAAGCATGTGCTGTGATCATCTTATCTGACTGAAAACACTGGCAATATTGTTTAATGGTTACGCTATACTGATGACCTATTCATAATTTGGAAGGGTGACAAAAATTCAGCAAAAGATTATATGGACAAATAAAACACCAATGAGCTGATTTTGTAATAAACCAGTAGGATCAAGGATTAAGAATTTTTAGAAGTGTTGATTAAATTTGAGGGAGACCATCTATTGTACAGTGATAAATCTATCACTGGGTGTAGGAAGGTAGGATCTTTATGCATAGTTACCCCCACTTTTTGCCTGGTGGTGTGCTGGTTTTTGACTAGTCTGACTGGGATCCTGCAAATCAGGACCCCAGTCTATCTGCTTTCTCCCTAAACTGTTATGTTATGTACTTAGGTATACTCCAGATTGGATACTGGGGTACCCTTGTCAGTCCCTAGTATATGGTACCCATGTACCCAGGGCATAGGTACCCCAGAGGCCTCCCATGGGTTGAAGCAGGTATTATGCCACCCATGAGAGGCCATGCAAAATGCAACCTACACGCCTGCCATTGCAGCCTGTGTAAGTAGGTGCATGCACCACTTACTTAAGATATAGGTTAACTATATCTAAGGGTCACTGCACTTAAAACCTATAAGTCAACCCTCTAGTAGGCTTTTACAATCCTGAGGGCAGGGTGCTTGGTTCTAAGTGAGAGGGTGCCACTGCATGAGCAGGACACCCCTGCAGCCTACGGAGTCCATTATCCTGGGTTGTCAGTGCATCAGCCATTTACGACATATAGAGTGGCATTACGTGACCGCGTGATGACCAACTTTAAAACGGCTAAAAGTAACCCTATTGTGTTTGGTGTCAAACATTGTGGAATCATACCCCCATACCGGTAACTGGTGTGAGAGGTATGATTCCACCCCTCAGAAGCAACCTTTGTTGGGTCCCTGGTGTTCCTGGTACCAGCCTTCTAGTTCCGGGCAGCACAAAATGTTGCTGCCGGCCAGAGACACATTTCTGCCCTCCTGCTGCTGAGCCAAGTTCGAGCCGTGGTGTTCCCGATACCAGCCTTCTAGTTCCAGGCAGCACAAAATGGTTGCTGCCGAACAGAGACACATTTTTGCCCTCTTGCTGCTGAGCCAAGCTCGAGCGGGGGAAGGCAGAACAATAGGCATCCTGTCACAGGGAGGTGTGACCACCTCCCAGACAGAATTTAGTGTATTAGGGCTGGGTGGGTGCGCTTGCCAGCGACCGAAAGTCTGCATGAGGGGCACATTTGGTGTCCCTGTGCATAGTCGAGTTCAAACCAGTCCTGGGAGCCATTGGCTCCTGATCTGGCGTGAAACTGGACAAAGGACATGGGTGTAACCTCCCCACTGTCCAGACCCTCCCCTTGGAGGGTCCCCTGAATCTGTCCAACCCTCTCCCCTGGGTACAAAAGGGCTTACCTGGCTGTAGGACCCTAGATTCGATGTGGACAAGATTCTGAACCAGAAACCACTGAACTTCGACCATCTTGACAGTCTGGACTTTGCTGGACTTCGTTTGGGCCCGACTTTGTCTCCCTCTCAGTCTGAAGCATCATCTGTGCCCGTGCACCATACAGGATCAGTGCAGGACCTGTGGAGCATCAAGGACAACTGACGATATCTCCCTTGGAGTGAAGGAGTCACTCCCCTGCATTCGCAGGCACCGCAACACTGCTGTCCGGTCTGCTGACCCTGAGCTCCTATGGACTCCAAGGGCTTCAGCAATACAAGAGGTGGGTTTCTACCTCCCTTGAGGTCTGAGCTGCCCTCTTATCAAGTTTGAGGTCAGAATCCCTCATGGGGGCTGCAATACCTGAACCCCTGTGCATCACATACATTTGCAAGTGCATATGCTTGCTGGTGTTTCCTGAACAAGTGCATTGGGCTCCTAGTAGCCCCAACCTCTGGCACCATTTTCTACCAATAACTCTGGCCTCCTTGCACCGAGTGCTCCGTGGGCTGCTGTTTGGTGAAAGTGCTTGAGGTCCTCTTGCAACTCCTGTGCCTCCGGCCTGTGGGTCCACTTGAGGGTCAACTTTGCTTTTCTTGGGCTCCTCTGGTTGCTCCAGGCCTGCTCTGACTGTCCTATGTTTGGTGAGTCTCCTGGACCTTGCTGGTCTGAACCGTAACCTTCCTTGACCTTCTGCATGGGTTGCCCTTGCCAAGGCTTGTTGGTGCTCCTGCCGGACACCGACCCCCTCAGCACTTGACATCCTTTGTGGGACAGCTTGTATCCAGCTCCTGGTTGTCCTGGATGTCTCCTGATCCCTGTAGCTGCAGAGTCAAGAACTCCATCAACGCACCTGAAGCACCTGACATCGGTGGGCATTCGCCTACCGAGCCCCTGGTCACTCCTGAGTGACTCAGACTCTGTCGCCTCTGCTTTCAGGTAATCTTCAACAAGAATCCACCTTTGGATTCCAACGGACACTTTTCTTCCTTCCAACAGCGGCTCTTCTTCGAAGTCCTCCATTGGGTTCGACGGCGGTTTCCGATGCCACTTCAGACCTAGGCACCCGGCTCCCCTGGGATAGGTAACTCTGGTACTTCTGTATACACGGGTGCGGTGGCTCTCCAACCTCCTAACTTCCACGGGGTTTCTTCGAAGTCCACTGGGAAGGGTCCTTAAACTCTAAAACTTCAACCGCGACTTTCCCACAGAATTGTACGGAGCACGCGGTCATGTTCCCACACTGCACCTGTCCTCCGTGGGGTCCCTACTTACTCACCTTGGGTGGTTCCTTGGGATCCCAGCGATTCTACAACTTATAGACACTGTCTTGACTCAAGTCGTGGTTCTTATACCACTATTTTAGTATATGGTTTGGTTCCCCCCGGGCCCACTGTGTATTAGTGCTATTTACTGTCATTTCTGTGCTTAAGTATTGTGTGCTTTGTGATTATCTCCATGTAGTAGATATTGTGTCGTACTAGAGAGTGTTATATTATTAAATACATATTTTTATAACCACTGTGTGGTTTTCATTTCATTTAACTAATACTATAAGGTTGCATTCTGGTAAAACAAGCTGCTTAACATTCCTTCAAGACTAAGCCTGAAGGCTGCTCTCCACAACTACCACTTGGATAGCTTTCTAAGGTTATCTTTGACCTCTTAATTCACCATAAGGGTTGTTTGGACTGGTGCAAGGTGCCCACTTTAATTAGTGGACAGCATAAACCAGGTCAACTTCTCACATTGGTGTGCAGCGGTTGGGATTCAAGCCTGCATTGTTTTACCAGATAAATCTTTCTATTGATTAACTGAAAAACCACTAGTACTAGGTACATATAATACTAGCTTAGAATAAGTAAGTTCTACTGAACTTAGGGTTGGGTAAGTCAAGGGTCTAGCACACCCTTTCTCCAACCTCAGAGAGTTTAGTTCCCACTAGGTTAAGTAGGTGCAACACCTCACCACACTTAGTATGTCTACTAAAGGAGATGCCAGTGGCTCTCTGCCTTCTAGATACAGTGAGCTTTCATTCCAGGAATTGAAAGCCCTGAGTGCCTTTAGAAAGCTGAAGACAGGGAGAAGTGCCAACACTCAACGTCTGGTAGAGATGTTACTGTTAGATGACCTAAGGAAGATTCCTGGGTCAGATGAGCAGGACAGAGTGAGTGGGACAGGGAATGAAGACAGGTCAGGAGGTGACACCTTCTATGACCTAGAATCTAACCCTGACCAGGGGGAACCTGATGGTTCCCACCTGGACAACTCAGATCTTCCAGAAGAGAGTGGAGGAGGCCATGAGGGCCCCCATTTTACTCCTCCTGGAAGAGTGCAGAGTTTACCAAGGAGATCTACATCTCCCTCTGCAGGAAGTAATACCTCAGTCTGTAGGGACCTCTGTATCTAGCAAGAGGGGCCATTCTTATGATAAAGAATACCAATTTCTTGAACTTGAGAAAGCTAGGCTTAGGCTCAGGCAAGAGCAATTGGCCCTTGATAAAGAGTCCCTAGAAGTCCAGAGAGCTAGGAAAATGTTGGGACTAGAGTCCCATGGTGGCAGCAACAGTGTCCCCAGCGTTAAGGAGCATTCCTTTGATAATAGGAACCTGAGCAAGCTTGTCCCTCCCTACCATGTTGGGGATGACATCCATAAATGGATAACTGCTTTAGAGAGGGCCTGTAAAGTTCAGAGGGTCCTCAAGAGCAGTGGGCAGCTATCTTGTGGCTCTCCTTTGCTGGCAAAGGTAGAAACAAGCTCCTCACTGTTAGAGAAGAGGATGCTGACAACTACTCAGTCTTGAAGAGTGCTCTCATTGATGGGTTTGGCTTCACCACTGAACAGTATAGGATTAAGTTCAGAGACACCCAGAAAGCACAGAATCAGGATTGGGTAGATTTTGTAGATAGTGCCATTAAGGCTCTGGAAGTCTGGCTACATGGAAGCAAAGTGCATGACTATTTAGGGTTGTACAATTTGATTATGAGGGAGCATATCCTTAATAATTGTCAAAACCAGCTTTTGCACCAGTATCTGGTGGACTCAGATCTGACTTCTCCCCAAGATTTGGGAAAGAAGGCAGATAAATGGGTCAGAACCAGAGTTAAACAAAACAATCAGGGTGGTGGTGACCAGAAGAAAGATTCTTTCAAAGCCCAGGAGAAAGGTGGGGATAAATCTAAAGATAAGTCCTCTGAAGGTCCACAAAAGCCCTCCTCTGGGGGTGGGTCCCAAACTCTTTCCTCCCCTAAAAAAGAAGCCTTATTGCTTTGTCTGTAAAAAGCCAGACCACAGGAAAAATGATGCCAATTGTCCAAAGGCCAGCAATAAGGAACATTTTCCGCCTACCACTACTACCACACTCCCTGGTACTACAAGTAGAAATCCCACAGGTTGTGGTAGTGCACCCAAATATTTAGTTGGGTTCTC
This sequence comes from Calotriton arnoldi, assembly GCA_963921515.1. Classification (NCBI taxonomy): domain Eukaryota; kingdom Metazoa; phylum Chordata; class Amphibia; order Caudata; family Salamandridae; genus Calotriton; species Calotriton arnoldi. Next base: position 616,467 of record CAWUFW010007381.1, read on the forward strand.
ATGGGGAACAGAGGTGGATGCTGGCTTAGCCAGATCCCCCACACAGGCCACCTTAGTCTGGGATGGTGGCATGGGATTTGCCACTTTTACTGTCAGTCCCAATTCCTTGGGCAAATACAGACATGAGCCTCTGATCAATGGTCAGAAAGCTGTAGCCTACAGGGACACAGTGGCTAATGTCACCATGGTGACATGAAACCTAGTGCCCCACTTCAGCTTTTACCTGAGTACAAGTACCAGGTGACCAACACTGATGGTGTTAGGACAGATCATCCCATGGCAATAGTCAATCTCAGCTGGGGAGGGGTCCCTGGTCCAAAAAGAGTGGCAGTGTCCCCAAACTTGCCTGTAGATTGCCTCTTGGGCAATGATGTAGAAACTTCAGCCTGGGCTGAAGTAGAACTGAAGGCCCATTTAGAAATGTTAGGCCTCCCTGAGAGAGTTGGTGGGTCCCTTAGGGCCCCAGTCCAACCCCAGGTAGCTTTTGGAGCAGTGGAGCCTGAAACAATGGCCCACTCTGCTCCTCCAGAGAGCACAGGGAATAAAGAAAATTCGTTTTCCCCCAGACCATAGGTAAGGATCAGCTTCCTCAGGGAACTGATCCTACCCCTTGTGAAGTAACTGCCCCAGAGATGGTCAGGGCTGACCTGGCAGAACCACTGAGGGCAGGGGACCCTTCCAAGGAGGTGCCCAGTCTGGAGCAGGTACCCTCTCTACCCAGCCTCCGTCACACTAGGGCTACAGAGGTCAGGGATGTCAGTGGACCCCTAAGGGCCCACTGTCCAGAGGAACCCCCTCATCATCAGATTAGGGACACCCAGTCGAGTAACACTAGCCAAGTGGATATTCCTCAACACTCTAAGGGATCCCTCTCACCCTTAGGTAGTGACATCCCCCAGATGGACTCTGTTGGGCAAAGGAAAACCTGGGACAAGGCTATCCCAAACCTTCCCTGGCCCTCCATTGTTCCAACCAGAGGGACTCAACCCCCAGCTGTAGGCAGCCAGAGATTGACCCCTAGGGCCAGATATAACTCAGTCATGGAAAGAAAGGCCTCCATGGTGACCAATGCTCTGAGGAAGCTGAGACCAACCCTATTAGGGCCTCACTTCCCTACTCAGGCACCCCACCAGCCTCTTTCTTTACCAAAACAAACACCAGGTATTCATCCCAAATTTTGGAGAGGATCCAAGACCCTCCAGGGTAGGGACTCCTCAGTGGTCCATAAGATAGGGGGTATCCATGCTAGTGCAGGACCTTCCTTATACGGCCACTTAGGAAAGAAAATCTCAACTGGGCAAGGTTAGCCTTATATCCTTTCGTTTGGTGTGGGGTTATGTAGGAAGGTAGGATCTTTCTACATAGTTACCCCCACTTTTTGCCTGGTGCTGTGCTGGTTTTTGACTAGTCTGACTGGGATCCTGCTAATCAGGACCCCAGTCTATCTGCTTTCTCCCTGAACTGTTATGTTATGTACTTAGGTACACTCCAGATTGGATACTGGAGTTTCTGGAAGTTAAAACTATATATATTCTAGAACCAGTGTTGGACGACATACAGCCGCTTCTGGCTAAGAAGCTTTACCTGCAATTTAGGCATGGAGTCCTTCCGCTGCGTTCATTCACAAAAAAGTGGGAGGGCCACACAAATGCAGAGTGCCCTGCGTGCCTTAATGCAGATGAGACTGATCTTCATGTGATATTTTTCTGCCAGGGATACAGGAAGGCCAGGTCGCGGTGGCTACTACAACTTTGCAGGAACTTGGGGTCGAGACACTGTCGCAACGTGTACAGGATCTTAAAATCTGACACACGCATGCCCATTGTTTTTTCAATCTCACGCTTCTTATTTACTATGTGGTGCACACGTAGAGCCATTTTGAATAAGTCTCTAAATAGGAATGACAATGGTCTATGATATGTTTTAACAGATGTTTTTTGCATAAATTGTATTTAGTTAGTTGTTGCGGAGACAATTGATCTATTATTAATGACTATTATGCCAGTCTCTGATTGTGCATAGACCATTCCCCCCCGATTGTTTGTGGTTTTATGCACTGTATTGACAACTGGGGCAAATATGCCGGCTGTGAAAATTTCTTCTTATTCAGCTTTTTTTTAAATTATTTTTCCTATGTGCAGCGCAATTTTTAAACTTGCAATACAAACGGAGCAAATAATTATTGGAACTAGCCTCTAAATGCACATGCACTTGCACTTTATGTCTTGTTCTTTAAGATGGCTGATATCGGAGAAAGTTCTCCCAGCGCGTGGAATGTAAACCCTTTTGTCTTGTTTTTTTATGTTGTTTTTATCTATTGTATTTTATTCAATTTTTAAATATTATCCAAAAATTGTGCTTTTATGGCCAATTGTGCCGAAATAAAGTTTTATGAAGAAGAAGGATACTGGTGTACCCTTGTCAGTCCCCAGTATATGGTACCCATGTACCCAGGGCATAGGTACCCCAGAGGCCTCCCATGGGTTGAAGCAGGTATAATGCCACCCATGAGAGGCCATGCAAAATGCAACCTACACGCCTGCTATTGCAGCATGTGTAAGTTGGTGCATGCACCACTTACTTAAGATGTAGGTCTACTATATCTAAGGGTCACTGCACTTAAAACCTATAAGTCAACCCTCTAGCAGGCTTTTACAATCCTGAGGGCAGGGTGCTTGGTTCTAAGTGAGAGGGTGCCACTGCATGAGCAGGACACCCCTGCTGCCTACGGAGTCCATTCTCCCAGGTTGTCAGTGCATCAGCCATTTACGACAAATAGAGTGACATTATGCGACCGCGTGATGACCAACTCTAAAACATCTGAAAGTAACCCTATCGTGTCTGGTGTCAAACATTCTGGAATCATACCCCCACACCGGTAACCGGTGTGGGAGTTATGATTCCACCCCTCAGAAGCGAGCTTTGTTGGGTCCCTGGTGTTCCCGGTACAAGCCTTCTAGTTCCGGGCAGCACAAAATGGTTGCTGCCGACCAGAGACACATTTCTGCCCTCCTGCTGCTGACCCTATCTCGAGCAGGGGAAGGCAGAACAATAGGCATCCTGTCACAGGGAGTTGTGAACACCTCCCAGACAGGATTTAGTGTATTAGGGCTGGGTGGGTGTGCTTGCCAGCGACCAAAAGTCTGCATGAGGGACACATTTGGTGTCCCTGTGCATAGTCCAGTTCAAACCAGTCCTGGGAGACGTTGGCTCCTCCTGCTCTGGCGCGAAACTGGACAAAGGACATGGGAGTAACCTCTCCACTGTCCAGACCCTCCCCTGGGAGGGGCCCCTGAATCTGTCCAACCCTCTCCCGTGGGTACAAAAGGGCTTACCTGGCTGTAGGACCCTAGATTCGACGTGGACAAGATTCTGAACCAGACACCACTGAACTTCGACCGTCTGGACACTCTGGACTTCGCTGGACTTTGTTTGGGCCCGACTTCGTCTCCCTCTCAGTCTGAAGCTGCTAATCCTAATACTTTTTAATAGATAACAAGATTTTCATAACATTGTTTTGGGTAGGTCTTGTGAAGATCTTTGGTAAATTTTAATGCCAATCAATCAATCAATGGCTTATAAAGCGCAACTACTCACCTGTGAGGTTCTCAAGGCACTGTGGTTATGTGACTGCATTTTTTTATGGAACTTGTGTTTTCTGGAATTAACAATTTTCCTACAACTTCTTAAAGAATACTACAGTATTGCGGGGAGTGGGTCTAGCTGGACCTAGGCAATAAATACAGATCGAATGTTGTAGGAAGGGGTATGGGTGAGGATTAGATTTGCTTTATGTGTGTTTTTCATTGCATTGCATTGCAAAAGTCTTTCTGCAGTTTTCACATCGAGCCATCTTTTCAACTGCATCTGGATGTGTTGTCCATTTTGAGTTTATCTCTATCATTTGGGAGTATGTTTTTATCTGTAAAAAAAAAACTAGATGCAAATATTAGGATTGTTCATCGTCGCTTCCAAAATCATTTCAGTGTTTTTATAATTATCTTCGGGTATCAGTGGCTTTCTGCATATAATTTTCTATGTGATACAAAATACAATCATGCTGTCATGCCCGTGTATAAATGAGATGTTGTAATGCATGCATGTCAAGTTGTGTGAGGGTTGAAAGGTAAATATTCACGAAGCTGATCCCACAGGGCCTTGGAACAACCTTTACAGAATGGATTCCGAAGCACGGAATTCCCCTGAAGAGATGAGCCGTGGTGAGCAGCGATTTGTCACGAACCAGCGTTTATGAATTGTGTCATGCGGTCTGGTGCAAGAAATTGGTACCATCTGGCTCATGAAAGAGATGTTGGCTAAAGAACATGTTGTTCTTTTCTCTGAGGTAAATCTCATTCATTTGTGAGAAAATTAGATAAGGACACATTTGCTTGGGGCGCCCAAAATACAAGCGAGGCACATTTAAAAATATACTAATTATGGTTGCTTTACTAAATGATTTTCTAAGGCATATTTTTAAAAAGATCTGCATGCAATTCTTAATAGTTTTCTGAGGCACGTGTGTAAAATATGCAAGATATGTAACTATGCTTCTCGATGATTGTCTGAGACATTTTTACATTTTCAAGACATGACTACTTTTAATGGTTTTCTGATTTTGTGAGCCATATTTTAAACAAGCTTTGGCAAAGCCAATCCTCACTTTTCAATGTTTGTTCGTCCCTATTGACTTTCCCAATGCTGCTAAACTGTGCTTGCATTCACAGAGCAATAGCTGTGGCCAGTACTCTACAAATAGTATTTTCAATAGTTCTAAGATGGCTGTTGCATTGCATGTAAACACAATTACCGGCCATTCTAAAAGCATTGAAAATAATATTGGGCCATGTTTTTCTATAGCTCCAAGATAGCTACCATGTTGTATCTACATGTAGAATGACAGCCATTTGGAAGAATAGAAAATAAAATTCCAAGATGGTCCCTCAACGCTTTTTGCTTTGCCAATAATGGCTCGTTTGAATACACACATTGGCAAACCAAAGCCACTAGTGGTGTGTGGTATCTTCATGTCTATGCCATGCATTCTCTCCTTAGTTATATATCCCCTGCTGCTCAGCCAGTGTGAGTGTGAGGTAATAGAATGCTGATGTGTGCACGGTTTGAGGGCGTGTCAGTTGGAATGCATGGGCTGAGCAGCAAGGATGCTGCTCCCAGGGGGTCCTTCCTGCTTCCCTACCACCATCTTCTACCTGTAACCTGAGTCTACTAACTTGAGAATAAGCCTTATCCTGTTTCACCTATACTACTGGCTACCCTGCATCTTTATTTACCACATGATAGCTAGCAGAGGGTGATGGAAGAGATACTGGGAAGGGGACAGGGAGCAAGAGAGGCACCAAGCCGCAGCAGTACATAGTGTCGAAGGAAAATAAGTGAGGAGTACTGATGCAGTGGGGGAGAGGAGAAGGAAGCAGAAGATGACAGGGTGGGTACAGAGGAATGGGGTGCCACAGGCAAGATCACAAGCGTATGAAGAGCACTCACTCTCGATAGGGAGCAGTCGACAGAAAGAAAAAGGAGCAGGACATGCACTCACTCCCACAGTGTGATGTCACAACATATATATATATATATTATCTACTGGCGGTCGCCAGTAGATAGTTATAGTTAGGACCTATTTTCCATAGGAAATCCACAACATTCTATTTGAAATAACTTTGGCGCCAGTTGACGAATCTTCGCGAACTTTTCAGAACTTATGGCCCGCTCCAGTCCGCTCCTATCCTGAAAGTCTCGGGGTGATTCATCAAGTGGGGGCCGAGAAAAAAGGGGGGTCCCAAAACGTGTTTTTCCCATGCAATTTTCCATAGGAACCTTTAGTTGCAGCCACAGCCCGAACTGCTGAACGGAATTACACCACATTTGGCAAAAAGGTAGCCCTTGGTTCAGAGTCGTGCCTTTTGGTTAAATGGTGTAAATTCGTTCAGTAGTTCCTGAGAAATTTGAAAAAGAAATGTGAGCCTAACCACACATGTCATCGTGAGATCTGATTGGCTGTCAGCACTTCATCCTGGAATTGCTGGCAACCATCTTGGGACCAATATAAATGATAGTACCCCATTGAAATGCATTGTAGTGAATCGAAGATTTTGAGGGTTACCAAAAGGAGAACTATAAAGGGTGATAACAGACTTTAGTTACATTAGAATTCATTTGTTGATGGTACCATACTAATTTCAGGAATTGTGGTGTGTTCTAAGGTGATTTTACCCTGTGAAAAACCTTCTGCTGGGATATCATGAATCATGTTTGAGAGAAAACTATTTTCACATGCTTGTCCCATACAGTTTTGGAAGGTGCTCCAGAAGCTAAAATGAAAGCATATTTTCTGTAAATTCACATTATCTTTCTCAGTCATGTGAGAATGAAGTCTGACATTCTCAGTAAAACATGTATATCCAACAAGGGCAGAGACTGTCAGTTGATTCCTTTGTATTCTACTGCAGCTTCCCAGAGTGTTCTAAAGAACAACTAGAGTGCTAACAGCCTTACTTATGACAAAAGTATGGCACACCTGAAGCCATCTTGATTGGAATAAACTGGTAATTCTTAAAACATTTAATTTAAAAAGGAACAAAATGATGGGGTTCATTTTGTCATAGAAATTATGGTTAGTGCTGTAGAAAGAAAAATTAGGACATGTTTCAAGTGTGATCTCAAATATCTTCCTGTTATATTTCAACAGGAGCAGCCTGTCAGTTGATGCCTTTGTGTTCTACTGCAGCTTCCCAGAGTGTTCTAAAGAACAACTAGAGCGCTAACAGTCTTACTTATGACAAAATTATGGCACACCTGAAGCCATCTTGATTGGAATAAACTGGTAACTCTTAAAACATTTAATTTAAAAAGGAACACAATGAGGGGGTTCATTTTGTCATAGAAATTATGGTTAGTGCTGTAGAAAGAAAAATTAGGACATGTTTTAAGTGAGATCTCAAATATCTTCCTGTTATATTTCAACAGGAGCAGCCTGTCAGTTGATGCCTTTGTGTTCTACTGCAGCTTCCCAGAGTGTTCTAAAGAACAACTAGAGAGCTAACAGTCTTACTTATGACAAAAGTATGGCACACCTGAAGCCATCTTGATTGGAATAAACTGGTAACACTTAAAACATTTAATTTAAAAAGGAACAAAATGAGGGGGTTCATTTTGCCATAGAAATTATGGTTAGTGCTGTAGAAAGAAAAATTAGGACATGTTTCAAGTGTGATCTCAAATATCTTCCTGTTATATTTCAACAGGAGCAGCCTGTCAGTTGATGCCTTTGTGTTCTACTGCAGCTTCCCAGAGTGTTCTAAAGAACAACTAGAGCGCTAACAGTCTTACTTATGGCAAAATTATGGCACACCTGAAGCCATCTTGATTGGAATAAACTGGTAACTCGGGACGCTGCTTTTCCCGTTCTCTGCTGCCACTCTGGGGACACTGCCATAAATCACCAACACCTTGGAGGGAGCTCCAACACAGGGTACAACACTGCTGCATTGTTCACCATCGCTGCCGCAGGCCTGCACTGAGCCCTGGTGGGACTCCAAGTCCCAGGGTGCCCTGTGTGTAACAGCTGACACAGGTGTGTGGGGAGGAGCCAAATCCGCGCTTATTAGCGCTGCCACTCTTCCCGCGGCGCGGGACTCAGGCAGCTGCTTTTCCCGTTCTCTGCTGCCACTCTGGGGACACTGCCATAAATCACCAACACCTTGGAGGGAGCTCCAACACAGGGTACAACAATGCTGCATTGTTCACCATCGCTGCCGCAGGCCTGCACTGAGCCCTGGTGGGACTCCAAGTCCCAGGGTGCCCTGTGTGTAACAGCTGACACAGGTGTGTGGGGAGGAGCCAAATCCGCGCTTATTAGCACTGCCACTCTTCCCGCGGCGCGTGACTCAGGACGCTGCTTTTCCCGTTCTCTGCTGCCACTCTGGGGACACTGCCATAAATCACCAACACCTTGGAGGGAGCTCCAACACAGGGTACAACACTGCTGCATTGTTCACCATCGCTGCCGCAGGCCTGCACTGAGCCCTGGTGGGACTCCAAGTCCCAGGGTGCCCTGTGTGTAACAGCTGACACAGGTGTGTGGGGAGGAGCCAAATCCGCGCTTATTAGCGCTGCCACTCTTCCCGCGGCGCGGGACGCGCGCGGGCCGCGCCCGGGCAAAGCCCGGGCCAAGGGCGGGCCCGTCCTTGCCCGTCAGTGATCGGAGGTGGCCAGGCCGGGCTATTCCCCTTTCATCTGCCAACAGCAAACGTAGCACATCCTTGCACACTGTATGCCTTCCCAAGTAAGTGCTCTTAGGTAGGACTGAGCTTGGATAGCGGCATCAGGCTTCTGAAACTGTTTTGTTCCCTGCGCCAATAGTGCCTGGGGGAGGCTTCCTTGGGCGATTTTATTTTAGTTTATTATTTTAATTGTGATCATGGGGAGAAGGTAGGGGGCACCTTCTGGGTCACCCCCAGGCACGCCAAAGGGCACCATTGACTCATTTTTAATTAAGGTAGTGGGCGCAATTACTAAAGAAATTGACAAAGCAGAGAGACGCCTCTCGCTGGGCAGATCTGGAACAGCGGCGCCAACAATGGAAGAGGACCCGGCACTAGTAGTAGGCAATGTGGAGGGTAATGGAGTGGTAACTGCGCTGAGCCTGAGGCAGGGGCAGGGGGAGGAAGTACAAAAGATCCCCGACTTTAATGAGAGCCCCAACATGAGTTTGGAAGCCGAGACAGCCGGGCAGACCACAAGGAGCAGGGCTGCGATCTCTACTAGCCGCTCCGTGGACCAGAACGGTCCACCAGCCCCAAAGAGACAGCGGAAGATACAAAAGAAAACAGCACCTAAGCTACCGAAGGAACATTTTAAAGATCCAGACTTAAGGGGCGCCATGGGTCTAGGAAATGACGCAGAAGAATTCTGGGGGTCTCTGAAGGACAAAATTGTGACATTGGTGGCTGCCCTCCTAAAGGACTTTTTAAGTGAATTATCAAATACGGTCACCGATATTAAGGTTTCCCTGTCAAATATTGAGAAAGTTTTGCCACAGGCTGCTCACTCGAGCCAGGATATTGTATCAAACTTTATTTGCCATAAACAAACAGGCTTGAGTGTTATGTCAGGTAGAGAAACAGGCACTGAGTCTCAGCCTCCATCAGTGGCCACGGATAAAACAGGGCTGGGGGGACGGAGGTGCCAGGCGGTTGGCATTCAGAGGGCTGACCCGTTGACTAAAAATAGTAGGGAACCGACTGAAAGAGGTGATCGGGAGGGGTCCCTGCCTCGGGGGAGGGGGAGGTAGGGGCCCCGGTGGCATCTCTCAACCAGCCCACCATTCACAATCCTTGCAAGTCATAGACCTCCCACCAGCATGCTGTCCGTATACGGTGGTATTAGTGGGGGTACCAGGGCACGACAGCCCACATGAAGAGTCCAGCCCCCAGTTGATAAATAAGGTCACCCACTGGTTAGGGAAACACTTTGCGTTTAATAGTTCAGACCTTAGACACATCCTGATGGCGAGAAGGGTTGCGTGGATCGGAAGGTCTAAGAAACTATTTGAAGGGGATTGTGTTATTGTTACATTGAGGCACCCGTCAATGGCCCAGAAGATTTTGTTCTCATCCCCACAATCATTTATGGCAGATTCTGGGATTAAACCAGTACCATTGGGCTTTTTCTACAGACCCTTGTCCAAACTTACATCCCCCCAGGGCATGGTCAGACAGGAAGTAGGCCCAAGTTGGAGCGGGGCCCCTCTGCAGCTAGGAAATGCATTCACCCCATTAAGGGACTTGAATGATATAGATTGACTTGCAGAGGGGGGTTGCATGGTAAGACTGGAGGGCACTCAGATAAAACATATTCAGGCCCATGGGGGAGCGAGACGGCCGACGCTGTGGGAATAAACGATATCTGTTGTGAACACGCGGAACCAGGGGTAAATAGGTCAGTTAGCCTAGAGGGTGACATTATTAAGGTCCCAGGCTCGCAGGTGAAATGTAATCTGGATGATCTAAAACTCATCTCTTGGAACGTGGCAGGTTTGTCGAGTAAGTTCCAGGATGAGCAGTGGCTCCGCTATATTAAAACATTTGATATAATAGCCATCCAGGAAACATGGGAGCCAGCTAATATATTTTTTCTTGAAGGGTATAAAACCTTTTTCCGCCCAGCAAGAAGATCAAGTGCAGGAAGAGCGAGTGGGGGTCTAATTATATTTGTCAACCTAAAGATACAGGGGAGGTGGAAGTTGATCCCTTGGGAGTCGGAAATATTACAGGGCCTAACATTTGTTAGTAAGAGCTACCGTTTGGTACTTATTAATTTTTATAATGCTCAGCCGAATTTGCTGGGATCAAAATCCTTCGAGGAACTAAGCATTTGCTTAGGGAAATTACAATCTGAAGGACGTGTCCATGCGCACTTAATAGTAATGGGAGATTTTAACTGCCATCTGTGTCCTAATTTGAGGGTGACTGAGTGTGACTGGCAGGCATGCACACTAAATAAAGGGCCACACATGGAGCACACGAAGTCAGGAAGGGAGCTGACTGTGCTCTTAAATACTTTTGGGCTGACCCACACAATGGATTTGATTACTGGCCACTCGGACATATCTGTGCCCCCGACATATACGGGCAGGGGCTGTGCGTCATACATTGATTTTATTTTTGTTTCTCAATCTGTGAGGAGATTTATTACCAGTTTTAATATCAGGCACAGTGCATTTAGTGATCACAACCCGGTAACCTTATCACTTGTTGCTCCTCAGCCGCACTCTGTTTCGCACACCCTGTCGGGGGAATTGATTTCTGCAACGGATCATGGAAGACGGTTACGTTGGGCACAAGTGGACACAGTTGCTTTTAATAAGTCTCTTTTTAGGAGAGGTCAGCAGGATATTCAGAACTGTCTAGATTTAGATATGCAGGGCCAGCATTTAATCCAGACGTTCTCATCCATTGCGCAACTAGTGGATAGCCTTCTAAAAGTCCCTGCATCTACACGCCTGAGTGACACGCCCAGATGGTTTGATGGGCATTGTTCAAAGGCCCTTAGAGCCCTAAAGGTGGCACTTAAACAATCACCCAGAGACAGGGGGCGGATTACGGTCTGCCGTAAAGCGTATAAACAGGCAGTCAAGACTAGGAAACGCCGACTCCAATCGAAGGCTTGGGAGGACCTAGAAGAAGCTGCGGAGCTTAAGGATTCCGCCCGATTTTGGAAGGTTATAAACAGTCCATGCTTTAAAGAGTCAAACAGTCCATCCCTATCCCATAACATCTTACCGGAGCAATGGTTGGCTCACTACGAGGGCTTGTACAATCAGCCCCTGAGAGGAGTTGAGCCACAGTTACAGATTGAGAATGGGAGAACTGGCCCTATCTCTTTTTCCTTAGACGAGGTGAGACTAGGAATAGACTGTCTCACGAGTAACAAAGCCCCAGGACCAGACGGGATTCCACCTGATTTATTCCGTAGTAACCCAGAGGTATGGGCACCTATTCTGGCAAGAGTAATAAATGCGTCAGTCGCAACAGAAATGCCTCCCACGTGGTCCTTGGCAACCATCGTCCCGATATTTAAAAAAGGAGATAGGGACAGCCCACATTGTTATCGTCCAATATCGCTCATTGACGTAACTGTGAAGGTCCTGGTTAGAGTGGTGCTTAATAGGTTATCTGACTGGGCAGAGACCCACGGTATTATAACAGATGTTCAATATGGGTTTCGCTCGGGTAAATCCACAGTTGCACAATGCTTAAACCTTTACTTAATTAGCGCGAAGTACACCTTAGCGAAAGGCGGGGCGCTTTACCTCGCTTTTATGGACCTCAGTGCAGCATTTGACTGTGTGAATCGAACTAAATTATGGAAGCTCATGGGAACATTGGGGGCGGATCAGGCACTAATCAACATACTTATGGTTTTACACTCCAACACTTCTGCCACAGTAAGATACACGCAAGAGGGAAGACCACAGATTACTTTAGACGCTCAAGTGGGGTTAGGCAGGGATGCATTTTAGCTCCTTTTTTATTTACACTTTATATTAACGGTCTTGAAGCGGCACTAACTGCATTACAAGCTGACTCCCCTAAAGTAGGTTTAAGATCAGTCCCTCTCCTACTTTACGTGGACGATGCGGTTCTCCTTGCTCGCACGCCCAAGGCCTTGCAGATCCTATTAGAAGGGTTTGTGGTATTTATGAAGGACTTGGATTTGACACCCAACTTCTCAAAATCCTACACAATGGAACTAGGGAAAAGGAGCAGGAAGGTGAACCATTATGTAGCCGGTACACACACATTGGGGAAAGTACCGGCCTTTTCATACCTTGGTATCTTGTTCGATGAAAAACTGAACTTTAAACAGTTAGTAGAGAGTAAGCGTTTAGGCCTAGTAAAATCCACGGGAGCAATTACATCTTTTGCCCATAGGCTAGGCAAGTGGTCACCGGCGACAATCTTAAAACTGTATAATTCATTCTGTAGCTCAAAAACGCTATACGGAAGTGAAGTGTGGGGTTTCACTGGGATAAGTGAACTACAAAGTGAGGAAAATAGGTACTTTAGGCGTTTGTTGAGAGTCTCCCAAAGCACCCCTCTTTTATTGCACATGAGGAGTTGGGAATTAAGTACATTTCGGACCTGGTGAAGGTGAAACCCCTTTTGTGCTGGGTGAATACGTGGACCAATGAGGAGACAGGCTTTAGCAGACAAGTAACTCAAGACTGCCTGTCCCTGGATCACGTGTTAAAAATCCCGTGGCTAAAATACATAAAAGACTCCCTGACCATGCTGGGCAGGGCAGACCTATTTTCGTGCCCGACCAAGGTGAGCCCACTGGACAAAGCTCTTATTAAAGATCAGTTTCTTAAACTAATTGGGGCTCAAAAGGAGGAACTGAATTAAAAAAGCCCTCGGTCAGGAAATATATTTTGGTTACGTCAACACAAAGCATAGAACCATACCTAGCTATTATAGCCAGTGCTCACGATAGATTCTTAATCACACGGTTCAGATTGGACTTGTTACATCACTTACTGGCTGTCCCGGCAGGGTACACAGCATCTTTAGATCAAAAGGGGCCCTGTGGCTGCGACAACAAGTCTCCACAGGACACCCTCCACTTTGTTCTATTGTGCCCGTATTATTCATTTCCGAGAAGAGTGTATCTCAAGGGGCTTTTAAGGAACACAAGTTCAAGCAGGCCCGGGTGGCCTTATTGTTCTTAAAATTGTGCTCTGATGTTTTTACATTATCATGTGTTATGAATTTTTTAAGATCTGTCCTAAAGCTAAGAAATACGAGGGGCTTATAAAAGGAGGAGACTCTTGATTATTTAGCCGATAAATGGGGACACCAGTTGGTGCTCGTCTTTTTTAGTGTTTTTATTGTTCTTATAAATATCTTAATATGTTTATAGTAGTGTTTTATAATTTTGCGGTGTCCCGACTGGCCTGTAATATATATGATGATCAAAGTACTGTAACGTTGTATTGTTGAGTGTGTATCTTTTATGGTCATATTTTTTTATGCCGAATAAAGATCATTATCTATCTATCTATCTATCTAACTGGTAACTCTTAAAACATTTAATTTAAAAAGGAACAAAATGAGGGGGTTCATTTTGTCATAGAAATTATGGTTAGTGCTGTAGAAAGAAAAATTAGGACATGTTTTAAGTGAGATCTCAAATATCTTCCTGTTATATTTCAACAGGAGCAGCCTGTCAGTTGATGCCTTTGTGTTCTACTGCAGCTTCCCAGAATGTTCTAAAGAACAACTAGAGAGCTAACAGTCTTACTTATGACAAAAGTATGGCACACCTGAAGCCATCTTGATTGGAATAAACTGGTAACACTTAAAACATTTAATTTAAAAAGGAACAAAATGAGGGGTTCATTTTGTCATAGAAATTATGGTTAGTGCTGCAGAAAGAAAATTTAGGGCATGTCTTAAGTGAGATCTCAAATCCTCTTCTATTTCATTAGAAAATTCTGACATGCAGACTGAAACAATCACTTTCAATACCAGCAGTAGACTTCCAGTTAACTCCTGGTGAGCAGTAGCTTTACTACAGTGATCTAATGAACAACTAGAGTGCTAACATTCTGAATTTATGGCAAATGTGTGACACATCTGAATGCCTTCTTGATGGAATCAAAGTAAAAAACTGAAAGCATTTCCTACTGAGGAGACTGCAGTAAATGACGAAATTAGGAAACTTCATAACAAATAAGTCTCCCAAGATGGCCACCAGAGAAAAAAGAGCCCAAATGTAGCACAAATATCACCCAGATGTAGCCCACATATAGCCCAATGACAGAAGTGTGCAAAACACTTTTTATTTTTACTTTTTCTGCAGTTTTATGTAGTGCAAACTGGTCAGGTATTGGAGGGTTACATCTTACTTGGACCCCTTATTGCGTATTTTGCACGAAGTACATGAGATTGATCTTGCGAAACATTGAACTTTACGATTCTGTTAACCTGAAGTTGCTCTGAACCGGGCTTTGTGACACCCGTTTTTACCTACTGGTTTTAATTAATTCTCACTGTATTGTATTAGGAAAGAGGATTTACTGTTTTTATGTACACTTTTATGATCTATGTTTCTAAATCAGATCAAATAAAGTTTAATGAATTCTATGGCAGGACGGAGGCGAGGATTATACATATCTTTCCTCACTTTATTTGCATAGCAGTTCAAAGAAAATGTAACACAACAATCATTAAACAAAAGACTACACAATCCATGAACCATTAGGGGGGTAGTCGCCAAGGCAACTATAGTCCAATCATATCACAGTCCATCGGATATAATATCGTGACATCCCTTCCGCTTCCTCTTTCTTCAGTGCTCGTCAGTTAAGTGCATTCCTTACATTCTTGGCTTAATCTGACGTTGTTGCTGTTTGTATAGCGGTTTCTTGTGCACGTTATTAGCATTATTGCCTTGGTATTGTTTCATATTCCCTGCGCAGCAGGCTCTTGCCCGAGGGCATTCTCCCCCTCGCAGTTTCTCCCGCTGTGTGCTCTGCGCGCGGTGAGATCCTGTCAGGCGCGTCTGGTCCGAGCGAGGCAGCTCTGTCGAGCGCTCCCGCTGGTCTTTACGCGCGTTTGGGAATCCGGTCACTCCTTTAGTGTCCGCTTGATTCCCGACCAACCCTCACCTAATTTTGACACCGCTACGCGGTGATTTCCCCACACAGCCACGTTAGTGACCAGCGCCACCTGGTGGTGGTAATTGGTATTGCGCCTCAGTCTATTCTTATAACAGCTTCGGGGAAAGCCCAGCTGCTGGAGCACCGGCGAGGGGGCTGTCTTAAGGATTTTAAGGGCATTTGTTCTGTGCTCACACCCTCTGCTATCATGTCTTCTCCAGAATACCATTTTTACTCCTCCTACCAGGAAGTGGAGGAGGAATGGACCCCCAACTTCTCCCTCCAGCAGTGGATCAAGCCCTCTCTCTGGCTATTTCTAGGGCACTGGCTCCTCTTAGGGATCAGGTTGATAAGCTGGTGAAAAGAATCCCTGGGGTGTTCAGTGACCCAGATCTGGTGGTGGCGGGTCCAAGTAGCTCCCAGATGGGGAATAAAAGAGCCGTTAAGCATAACGCAGGGCACTTGGAAGGATTTGATAAACTTACGGAGACCTTCCTCAAGAGTGCGCGAACACTGAAACATGCACCCTGCCGGGAGGAGGAGGGACCCGGAGAAAATTGCGACACTGTCACCACTATTGTAGATCCCGACAGCGGGTTTCCCTTAGAGGGAGAGGGTGTATCGGAGGACGATTTCTCCTCCGATGAGGATAAGGACTCGGGCGTCCCTGGCATCCAGAGTCCCACTCCTCTCAGTCCCCGGTTGGGGACGGGGTCCACTCGGACATGTTCGAGCCTACCCAAATTTACCATTCTTGGTCGGCAGAGTGGACACCTGACGCCAAGGTGGCAGAGTATGTGGTGGGGAAAATCCATCAACCCCTTGAAAGGGAGGTCAGGAATAGGATGAGGGGAGAATGCCCCAGGCCCTCACTGAAGGGGAAGGTGGCACACACGCCTGAAATTGATGAGAAACTATGTACCTTTTTCTCCAAGTATATGAGGGATCCCAAGAAAGGAATTGATAGGTCTTGGACGTGGTAGGGCCCTTGACCCAAATTATTCAATTGACGGAGCGTTCCAAAGAGTCAGGATCCCCTTCGTCCACGGATATTGTGGCTGGTTGGGCGCACTACCCTAAACCCTAAAACACTACCCCCTCCACTACCCAAACACCACTGCACTACCCTAAACCCTAAAACACCAACCCCAGCATGACCCCCTACACTACCCAAACACCACTGCACTACCCTATACCCTAAAACACGACCCCCTACACTACACAAACACGACTGCACTACCCTAAACCCTAAAACACTACCCACAGCATGACCCCCTTCACTACACAAACACCACTGCACTGCCCTAAACCCTAAAACACTACCCCAGCACTACCCCTACACTACCCAAACACCACTGCACTAACATAAACCCTAAAACACTACCCCCAGGACATCCCCCTACACTACACAAACACCACTGCACTACCCTAAACCCTAAAACACTACCCCCAGCACGACTCCCTACACTACCCAAACACCACTGCACTACCCTAAATCTACCCCCAGCACGACCCCCTACACTCCCTAAACACCACTGCACTACCCTAAACCATAAAACACTACCCCCAGCATGACCCCCTATACTACACAAACACCACTGCACTACCCTAAACCCTAAAACACTACCACCAGCATGACCCCCTACACTACTCAAACACCACTGCACTACCCTAAACCCTAAAACACTACCCCAGCACGACCCCCTACACTACCCATACACCACTGCACTACCCTAAACCCTAAAACACTAGCCCCAGCACGACCCCCTACACTACTGCACTACCCTAAACCCTAAAACACTACCCCCAGCACGACCCCCTACACTACCCAAACACCACTGCACTACCCTAAACCCTAGAAAAGAAACCCCCACCCCATGCCCAATCCCCCTTACCTCTCACTCCTCATGGTTCCTCTCTCCTCGTGGTTCCTGCTTCACGTCATCTCTGAGGGGCGGTGCACGTCGTTGTGAGGAAACGGAACAGCCTCTGTTTCCTTACAACGACATGGATCGTCTACATGTTTTTAGAACGCATGGTCATTTACCATACATACCTTTACAACAAAATTCGTTGTAAAGGCATGCGTGGTAAATGACCATGCGTTCTAAAAATGCGTAGTAATGACTTCGTGATGTACAACGCATGCGTGGTAATGCATGCGTTGTAATGGTATCGCAAAGTAAAAAAGTCGTTGTAACGGCTGTTTACCGATCGAAGCTGGCCCCTGTTCTTCAGTGAGACGTTTATTTGATTAATTAGGAGGAAGGAATGTGGTTTTTTACCGAAAAGTGCATTCCCGGCTGTTGTATTGTGAAAGTGTCCGCTTGGCCTGGTTTCACTTCCGGTGAGAGAGTGGAAGAGTCTGTTTGGATCTAAAGGAGTTCTGTTGTTGGATGGGGCCGGCGCGACATGTCATCAGAAAACATAGCTAATGGAAGCGTCCTCCCTGAAGTGTGGAGCAGTGCCATGAGAGGTCAACGAGTGTGCGTCCCACCGCAGTATGACTGTACCGCGTGACCCATGTGCCGCCTCCAGGGTACGGGAGGCAGAAGCGGCATCGCAGGTCCTCTTGAAGACCGTTGTAGCACTAATTCTACATTTTGGTACTAGGGCATTTTAACTTCGTTGTTCCTGCCAGATACAAAGAGAAGATTCTGTGTTATTCAGTGCCCTCGTTACCTTTTTTGTGGGTTGTGGTGCTTGTCACTACGCTGCCCCGCCGGTGCACACGACTGGGCACCCCACCTCGTGTGCCATCTGCAGGGCCTCTGCCCTCGGATCACTGGTTTCGGTTTCTGGAGTGGCAACATAAACAGTTGCTCCCAAAGGTCTAGCCTGAACACTTAGGTGAATATCCCCTGCACCAGCATTCCACGGAAATTCTTTCCTAGCTCTCCCACGTCAACGAGCACGGCTCCGCTCGCGACACTGTATGACGTCATCGGAGCCATAAGAGGACCTCGTCGGCGTGCTGACGTCAGTTCCACCCATTTTTTCCGTGCCACCGAGGCAAACAGGGGACCTAGACATTTTCACATGTATACATAGTATAATAAATATATATATATTCACTGAAAAAACCATAGATTTCAGGCACATTAAAGTTAGAAATTAGCATTTAAAAAACCTTAGAAATTCACTGAAAAAACCATAGGTTTCAGGCACGTTATAGTTAGAAATTAGCATTTAAAAAACCTTAGAAATTCACTGAAAAAACCATAGGTTTCAGGGGCGTTATAGTTAGTTGGACATTTCACTCATACAAAACCATAGAAATTCCCCCGTTATAGTTAGTTCAGCTAACTATAACTCGCGCCCCCGCAATGCACTGCTGATGACGTCATATATTACATCACTCATGACATGGTCAGTGACATCACTCATGACATCACTGATGACATCTCAAATGACATCACTGTAGAACCGAGGCACAGAAACAAGTGCGCAAAACGCAAAAAGGGGGCAGGGTAGAAACACCCTGACCCCTAGGCCTGCTTAGGGGGTCCCACAAGGACCCCCAGGGCCAAAAAAAGCATTTTTTTGTTTTTAAATCAGCGGGATGCGCTTAGGATGCGCGGATCCCGCCGTGAAAAAAAAACCGAAGCGCGGGCTCCCGCGCTTCTTTGTTATTTGGCCCCCGGGTGGGCCAAGTCCCGGGGGCATGTGGGGGTTCATAAAATATTTGTGTGGGGGCCTCTAAGGCCCCCCCAAGCCCCGGGGACCGCCACCCCCGGGGCTTTGAATTAAAAATGGTGCGGGAGGGCACTCGGCCCTCCCGCAGCCCCGGAAACCGCCACCCCCGGGGCTTCTTTTTTTTAAATAAAATTACCTGTGTGGGGGGCTTGAGCCCCCCCACACGCCCCGGGGACCGCCACCTCCCCGGGGCACTAAGAATTTTAATGTGAGGGTCCGTTTCAGACCCCCGAGCCCCGGGGACCACCACCTCCCCGGGTCTTTGCACATGTTGGGAGGTGGGCCGTGCGGCCCCCCTCCTGGAGCCTGTGATGGCCCTGGGGACCACCACCCCCCAGGGCCGGCTCCTGCAGTGTCCCAGGGTGCCTACCCCCGGGACATTGCTGTTTCCTATGACAGGGCGGGAGCCTCGCGGCTCCCGTCCTGTCATAGCAAACTTGCTTTGAATTTTGGAAGAGAGAGCAGGAAACCTGCTCTCTCTTCCAAAATTCAAAGCAAATTGCTTTTCCACACGGGGAGCTGCATCTTAGCAGCTCCCCATGTGGAAAAGCAATGGCGGCTCCCGAGGGACGCGGGGAGCCGGCGGGACCGTGGGGGGATTGGGGACCCCCCACGGTCCCCAACGGAGAGGGCCAGCCCCGGGGGATGGGGTCCCCGGGGCAACAAGTGGCCCGGGAGGGGGGCCACGTGGCCCCCCTTCCCCAAAATTTTAAAAAGGAAAAAAAACAAAGGCCGGCCCCGGGGGATGGGGTCCCCGGGGCCATAAGTGGCCTGAGGAGGGGGGCAACGCAGCCCCCCTCCAAAAGATTTTAAAAAAACAAAAAAGGCCATGCCTCGGGGGATGGGGTCCCCAGGGCCGATTAAGGCCTCGGGAGGGGGGCCACGCGGCCCTCTTCCAATTTTTTTGTTTTTTTAAATAGGGGGCAGGCCTTGGGGGATGGGGTCCCCAGGGCCAATAAATTAGAAAAAGAAGGGGGGCCCCCCTTCTTAAAAACAAAATAAAATAAAAGACCGGCATCTCGCCGGAGGCCACGCCCCCTCCTTGCAGCACTCTGCAAACGCGCCCCTGGCGCGTTTGCAGATGGGGAACGAATTCCCCTTGAATACTGGGGGTCCCTGGGGGCCAACTAGCCCACCAGGAACCTCCAGTATGCGCCAGGGGGCTGCGTTGCAGAGAGGTGTTCTGAGGCCACGCCCCTTTTTACACCTCTCTGCAATGCAGCTCTGTGGTGCTTAATAGAGGTAGCTGGTGGGCTAGTTGCACCCCAGGGACCCTCAGGATTCAAGGGGAGTTAATCCCCCAACTTAAAACGCACCACGGGGTGCGTTTGCACAGTGGTGAAGGGAGGGGGCGGGGCATGAGGTGACATGTGTGCAAACATGCCCTGTGGCGCGTTTTAAGTTGAGGAATTAATACCTCTTTAATCCTGAGGGTCCCTGGGGGCCAACTAGCCCACCAGGTACCTCCAGTAAGCGCCACGAAGCTGCACATACTGGAGGTACCTGGTGGGCTAGTTGGCCCCCAGGGACCCTCAGGATTGAGGAGGAATTAATTCTCCAACTTAAAACGTGCCACAGGGCGTGTTTGCAGACATGTCACCTCAGGCCACGCCCCCTTCCTTCACCCTTGTGCAAACACGCCCCGTGGCGAGTTGTAAGTTGGGGAATTAATTCTCTTTCAATACTGAGGGTCCCTGAGGGCCAACTAGCCCAACAGGTATCTCCAGTATGCGCCAGGGAGCTGCGTTGCAGAAAGGTGTTCAGAGGCCACGCCCCTTTTACACCTCTCTGCAACGCAGCTCTGTGGCGCTTACTGGAGGTACCTAGTGGGCTAGTTTGAGCCTAGGGACCCTTAGGATTCAAGGGGACTTAATCTCTCAACTTAGAACGGCCACAGGGCGCATTTACACAGTGGTGAAGGGAGGGGACGGGGCCTGAGGTGACGTGTGCAAACACGCCCTGTAGCGCGTTTTAGGTTGGGGAAATAATTCCCCTTCAATCCTGAGGGACCCTGAGGGCCAACTAGCCCAGCAGGTGCTTCCAGTAAGCGCCACTGCGCTGCGTTGCAGAGAGGTGATCCGAGGCCACGCCCCTTTTTAAAACCTCTCTGCAATGCAGCTCTGTGGCGCTTACTGGAGGTACCTGGTGGGCTAGTTGGGCCCCAGGGACCCTCAGGATTCAAGGGGACTTAATCCCGCTACTTAAAACACGCCACGGGGCGCGTTTGCACACGTCACCTCAGGACCCCCTCCCTTCACCACTGTGCAAACGCGCCCCGTAGCGCGTTTTAAGAGGTAGTTTTAATCCCCCTGCCCTATTATGTACTAGGGACTTACAGAGGAGGTCATGCTAATCACAGGGGTACCCCAACGCATAGTGTTCCCTAATGTATGTAGGTGTTTTCACTGTATTGTAAGTGTCTTTTAGCATAGCACTGGCTCTGGTTAGTCAGAGTCAGTTACCACCAGTACCCGTCTGAAAAAGTTGTGGGCACAGGATGATTTTGCAACAAGGCCTCTTTCTGCTCCTCTGTTGGTTCTTTCTGCACATCTTTTGCTTCTTCCTGCACTTTTCTTCGTCTTTGTGGACTTCTGTTGCTTCTTTCTGCATTTCTTTGGCTTTGGTTTTTTCTTCTTCTTCACATGTCCTACCTCTGTAGGCATAGTTAGAAATTAGCATTTAAAAAACCATTGAAATTCACTGAAAAAACCACAGGCTTCAGGCACGTTATAGTTAGAAATTAGCATTTAAAAAACCTTTGAAATTCACTTACAAAACCATAGGTTTCAGGCACGTTACAGTTAGAAATTAGCATTTAAAAAACCTTTGAAATTCACTGAAAAAACCATAGGTTTTAGGGACAGTTATAGTTAGTTGGCCATTGCACTCGTACAAAACCAGTGAAATTCCCCGTTATAGTTAGTTCAGCTAACTATAACTCGCGCCCCGCAATGCACTGCTGATGACGTCACATATTACATCACTCATGACATGGTCAGTGACATCACTGATGACATCACTGATGACATCTCAAATGACATCACTGATGACATCATCCAGTGACTGTGTGTTTCTGTAAAGTTTAAATATGTTTAATATATATAGGGAAAGGCGTATTGAAGAATGAGTGGGTGTATAAGTGTCTGAATGGATGATTTAGTATGTGCGTGACTGACTCTACAAGTGAGTGATTAAATGTATCTTACTGAATGCATGGGTTAGTGACTAAACTGTGTGAATGTCTGTATCCGTCTGTCTGTTGGTGTGTAAGTGGATGCATGGATTTGCGAATAGCTACATGAGTGTCTATATGGGTCATTGATTGGTTCTCTGAGTATCTGTATGGGTGCCTGAGTATTTGTGTGGGTGGGGTGTGTGTGACTCTGTACATAGATGTGTGAGTGGGTGATTCACTGGGTGCATGATTTCAAGAGTGCATCTGTGATGGACTGCTTGGGTGGGTGAGTGTGTGTATGGGTGTGTTAGTGAGTGAATGTATATCTGAGTGGTACATGTGCGAGTAGCTACATATGTAAAAGGCAGTATATATGTGTGTTAGAGTATTTAAATGACTATAAGTGAGAGTGTGTGATTGTGAGAGTGGCTGTATGGATGTGTGTGTGCTTGTATCAGTTATTGTATAAGAGCGTAAGAATGTGCTAGTATTTGTATGAGTAAGTGAGCTGGTCTGTGTATAACTGTATAGGTGAGTAAATGGGTGTGTGATTAATTTTGTGCATGACTGACTAGGTGTGTGAGTACCTCTATGGATGAGTGGCGGTGTGTGAGTGTTTATATAGGTGTATGAGTGCATATGATAGTCCTGTACTGAGTGACTGTAAGTATGAGTGACTGTACGGGTGAGTGAGTAGATGTGTGTGTTTAGACCTAACAATCAGTGAGTGGGTATGTAGTTATTGGTATTGGAGTGTGTATGGTTTTGAGAATGGCAGTCTGTAATTTAGAGTGGGTGTATCAAAAGTTATATTAGGGTGTGAGAAGATGCATGAAATTATCACATGGATGATGTCATTTGAGATGTCATCAGTGATGTCATCAGTGATGTCACTGACCATGTCATGAGTGATGTAATATGTGACGTCATCAGCAGTGCATTGCGGGGGCGCGAGTTATAGTTAGCTGAACTAACTATAACGGGGGAATTTCACGGGTTTAGTACGAGTGCAATGGCCAACTAACTATAACTGTCCCTAAAACCTATGGTTTTTTCAGTGAATATATATATATATATATATTTATATATATATTCACTGAAAAAACCATAGGTTTCAGGCACGTTATAGTTAGAAATTAGCATTTGAAAAACCTTAGAAATTCACTGAAAAAACCATAGGTTTCAGGGACGTTATAGTTAGTTGGACATTTCACTCGTACAAAACCAGAGAAATTCCGCCGTTATAGTTAGTTCAGCTAACTATAACTCGCGCCCCCGCAATGCACTGCTGATGACATCACATATTGCATCATTCATGATATGGTCAGTGACATCACTGATGACATCACTGATGACATCTCAAATGACATCACTGATGACTTCACTGATGACATCATCCACGTGATAATCTGATGCACCTCCTCACACCCTAATATAACCTTTGATACACCCACTGTAAAATACAGACTACCATTTTCGCAACCATCGACACACCAATACCAGTTACCACATACGCACTCACTGATTCCTAGGTCTACACACACATCCACTCCTTCACCCATACAATCACTGATACATGCAGTCACTCATCAATACAACACTATCATATGCACTCATACACCTATACAGACACTCACACACCACCACTCATCCAGTTACTCACACACCTAGTCAGTCATGCAAAGAATCAATCACACTTCAATTTACTCACCTATACAGTTATACACATACCACATCACTTATTCATAGAGAAACAAACGCATACTTACTCTCTTATACAATCACTGATACAAGTACACACTTATCCATACAGCCACTCTCACAATCACTGACTCTCACGTATAGTCATTTATATACTCCAGCTCTCACATACACTGCCTTTTACATATGTAG
The DNA here is from genome assembly GCA_963921515.1 of Calotriton arnoldi. NCBI lineage: Eukaryota > Metazoa > Chordata > Amphibia > Caudata > Salamandridae > Calotriton > Calotriton arnoldi. The sequence goes on from CAWUFW010007381.1 coordinate 640,412, forward strand.
TTACTTGGACATGTACCACTGAGACATCCATTCACTCACCAACACACCCATACACACACTCACCCACCCATACAGCTGTTTCCACATGCGCTCTTGAACCCATACACCCAGTGAATCAACCACTCAAACATCTATGCACAGAGTCACACACCTCCCACCCACCCACACACACACTCAGGAACCCATACAAATACTCAGGCAACCAATCGATAACCCATATAGACACTCATGTAGCTACTGACCACCCCATGCAGCAGCTTATACAACAACAGACAGACTGATACGGACATTCACACAGTTTAGTCACTAACCCATGCATTCAGTAAGACACATTTTATCACTCACTTAAACAGTCAGTCACGCACCTACTAAATCGTCCATCCAGACACTTATACACCCCTCATTCTTCAATACACCTTGGCATATATATAAAACATATTTAAACTTTAAAGAAGCACACACTCACTGGATGATGTCATCAGTGATGTCATCAGTGATGTCATCAGTGATGTCACTGACCATGTGATGAATGATGTAATATGTGACGTCATCAGCAGTGCATTGCGGGGGCGCGAGTTATAGTTAGCTGAACTAACTATAACGGCGGAATTTCTCTGGTTTTGTACGAGTGAAATGTCCAACTAATTATAATGTCCCTGAAACCTATGGTTTTTTCAGTGAATTTCTAAGGTTTTTTAACCCCTTCGCTGCTAGGCCTTTTCCCCTCCTGTGCTAAGACTTTTTTTGGCTATTTGGGGTAGTGCGCGCTTAGGCCCCTGTAACTTTTTGACCACATAAGGTATCCATGCCAAATTTGCGTCCTTTTTTCTAACATCATGGGGATTGTAAAGGTACCCAGGGTTTGTGGATTCCCCTGGAGGGGACCCAGAAATTAGTCAAAATACAGCTAAATTTTGTTTTTTTTTGGGAAAAATGCGAAAAAGGGCTACAGATGAAAGCGTCTTGATTTTTCCCTGCAAATGGCATCAAAAAAGGGGTTGTGGTGCTGAAATCACCATCTTCCCAGCTTTCAGGGACAAGCACACTTTTGTCAGAAAACCAACTTTTTTACACAGTTTTGGCATTTTTCTGGGACATAGCCTATTTTTGCTATTTTTTGTGCTTTCAACCTCCTTCCAGTTAATGGTAGAAATGGGTATGAAACCAATAATGGATCCTGGAAAGCCATACATTTCTGAAAAGTAGACAAAATTCTGAATTCAGCAAGGGGTCATTTGTGTAGATCCTTAAAGTTTTCCTTATAGAAACTAACAGTTAAATAAAGGAAAAATTGAAAATTAGTTGAAAAAAACAGCCATTTGTGTCAACGTTTTCACCTGTAACTTCTTCTAATTATGACAGCTATTTGAAGGCAATATACCGTTATATCCGCTGGACCTTTCTGGTTGTGGGGATATATAGGACTTGTAGGTTCACCAAGAACCCGACGAACCCAGAGCCAATAATTGAGCAGAATCTTGCAATGGTTTTTTATTATGTACCGGGTATATAGCAATTATTTTGGGAAAATGTATACATGGAAAAATTGTTATGAAAGACACCTATGTATTTCTGAAATGGGAACAAAATGTAGATTTTAGAAACAGTAGATATTTGCACATTTCTGAAATTGGGAGTACCCATACTAGCATGAGAATTATAGGTCATTTTTCAAAATGACTTATTTTTTACACATTGTCTTTCATTTGGAAGGCAGAAATGCATCGAAAGTCAATAGGTAATAACAGTTGCTCTACAATTCTGTGTTAACCTAAGTCTCCCGATAAAAATGGTACCTCACTTGTGTGGGTAGCCCTTGTGCCCACAACAGGAAATGGCTCAAAATGCAACGTGGACGTACCACATTTTCACAATGAAAAATTACCCTTTTTTGCAAAGTGCCTAGGTGTAGTTTTTGAACCCTAGCTCTGCCGGCACCTAGGGAAACCTAGCAAACCTATACATTTTTGAAAACTAGACACCCAGGGGAATCCAGGATGGGGTGACTTGACTTCCTCCCACCAGGTTCTGTTACCCAGAATCCCTTGCAAACCTAAACAATTGTCAAAAAAACCACATTTTCCCCACATTTCTGTGGTGGAAAGTTTTGGAATCTGCGTGGATCCACAAATTTCCACACACCCCGTGTTCCCCAAAGTCTTACGAGAAAAATGGTACCTCACTTGTGTGGGTCGGCCTAGTGCCTGCGACAGGAAACGGCGCAAAACGCAACGTGGTCACACCTCAATTTTGCAGTGAAAAATGACCCTTTTTTGGCATAGTGCCTAGCTGTAGTTTTGAACCCTAGCTCTGCCGGCACCTAGGGAAACCTAGCAAACCTATACATTTTTGAAAACTAGACACCCAGGGGAATCCAGGATGGGGTGACTTGACTGCCTCCCACCAGGTTCTGTTACCCAGAATCCCTTGCAAACATAAAACATTGTCAAAAAACCACATTTTCCCCACACTTCTGTGGTGGAAAGTTCTGGAATCTGCGTGGATCCACAAATTTCCACCCACCCCGCGTTCCCCAAAGTCTTACGAGAAAAATGGTACCTCACTTGTGTGGGTCGGCCTAGTGCCTGCGACAGGAAACAGCGCAAAACGCAACGTGGTCACACCTCAATTTCGCAGTGAAAAATGACCCTTTTTGGCAAAGTGCCTAGCTGTAGTTTTTTAACCCTAGCTCTGCCGGCACCTAGGGAAACCTAGCAAACCTATACATTTTTGAAAACTAGACACCCAGGGGAATCCAGGATGGGGTGACTTGACTGCCTCCCACCAGGTTCTGTTACCCAGAATCCCTTGCAAACATAAAACATTGTAAAAAAAACCACATTTTCCCCACATTTCTGTGGTGGAAAGTTCTGGAATCTGCGTGGATCCACAAATTTCCACCCACCCCGCGTTCCCCAAAGTCTTCTGAGAAAAATGGTACCTCACTTGTGTGGGTCGGCCTAGTGCCCACGACAGGAAACGGCGCAAAACACAACGTGGTCACACCTCAATTTCGCAGTGAAAAATGACCCTTTTTTTGCAAAGTGCCTAGCTGTAGTTTTTGAACCCTACCTCTGCCGGCACCTAGGGAAACCTAGCAAACCTATACATTTTTGAAAACTAGACAACCAGGGGAATCCAGGATGGGGTGACTTGACTGCCTCCCACCAGGTTCTGTTACCCAGAATCCCTTGCAAACATAAAAAATTGTCAAAAAACCCCACATTTTTCCACACATTTCGGTGGTGGAAAGTTCTGGAATCTGCGTGGATCCACAAATTTCCCCCACCCCGCGTTCCCCAAAGTCTTACGAGAAAAATGGTACCTCACTTGTGTGGGTCGGCCTAGTGCCTGCGACAGGAAACGGCGCAAAACGCAACGTGGTCACACCTCAATTTCGCAGTGAAAAATGACCCTTTTTTGGCAAAGTGCCTAGCTGTAGTTTTTAACCCTAGCTCTGCCGGCACCTAGGGAAACCTAGCAAACCTATACATTTTTTAAAACTAGACACCCAGGGGAATCCAGGATGGGGTGACTGGACTGCCTCCCACCAGGTTCTGTTACCCAGAATCCCTTGCAAACATAAAAAATTGTCCAAAAAACAAATTTTCCCCACATTTCTGTGGTGGAAAGTTCTGGAATCTGCGTGGATCCACAAATTTCCACCCACCCGCGTTCCCCAAAGTCTTCTGAGAAAAATGGTACCTCACTTGTGTGGGTCGGCCTAGTGCCCGCGACAGGAAACGGCGCAAAACGCAACGTGGTCACACCTCAATTTTGCAGTGAAAAATGACCCTTTTTTTGCAAAGTGCCTAGCTGTAGTTTTTAACCCTACCTCTGCCGGCACCTAGGGAAACCTAGCAAACCTATACATTTTTGAAAACTAGACAACCAGGGGAATCCAGGATGGGGTGACTTGACTGCCTCCCACCAGGTTCTGTTACCCAGAATCCCTTGCAAACATAAAAAATTGTCAAAAAAACCACATTTTCCCCACATTTCTGTGGTGGAAAGTTCTGGAATCTGCGTGGATCCACAAATTTCCACCCACCCCGCGTTCCCCGAAAGTCTTACGAGAAAAATGGTACCTCACTTGTGTGGGTCGGCCTAGTGCCTGCGACAGGAAACGGCACAAAACGCAACGTGGTCACACCTCAATTTCGCAGTGAAAAATGACCCTTTTTTTGCAAAGTGCCTAGCTGTAGTTTTTGAACCCTACCTCTGCCGGCACCTAGGGAAACCTAGCAAACCTATACATTTTTGAAAACTAGACACCCAGGGGAATCCAGGATGGGGTGACTTGACTGCCTCCCACCAGGTTCTGTTACCCAGAATCCCTTGCAAACATAAAAAATTGTCCAAAAAACACATTTTCCCCACATTTCTGTGGTGGAAAGTTCTGGAATCTGCGTGGATCCACAAATTTCCACCCACCCGCGTTCCCCAAAGTCTTACGAGAAAAATGGTACCTCACTTGTGTGGGTCGGCCTAGTGCCTGCGACAGGAAACGGCGCAAAACGCAACATGGTCACACCTCAATTTCGCAGTGAAAAATGACCCTTTTTTGCAAAGTGCCTAGCTGTAGTTTTTGAACCCTACCTCTGCCGGCACCTAGGGAAACCTAGCAAACCTATACATTTTTGAAAACTAGACACCCAGGGGAATCCAGGATGGGGTGACTTGACTGCCTCCCACCAGGTTCTGTTACCCAGAATCCCTTGCAAACATAAACAATTGTCAAAAAAACCACATTTTCCCCACATTTCTGTGGTGGAAAGTTCTGGAATCTGTGTGGATCCACAAATTTCCACCCACCCCGCGTTCCCCAAAGTCTTACGAGAAAAATGGTACCTCACTTGTGTGGGTCGGCCTAGTGCCTGCGACAGGAAACGGCGCAAAACACAACGTTGTCACACCTCAATTTCGCAGTGAAAAATGACCCTTTTTTGGCAAAGTGCCTAGCTATAGTTTGTGAACCCTAGCTCTGCCGGCACCTAGGGAAACCTACCAAACACACACATTTCTGAAAAGTAGACACCTGGGGGCTTCCAGGGAGGTATGGCTTGCGTGGATCCCCCAACGTTTCCTTACCCAGAATCCCCTGCAAACCTCAATTTTAGCTGAAAAAAATCACTTTTTTCACACATTTTTGTGTGGGAAAGTGTGGCATCACTGGCCTCACACAAATTTCCTACCACCCAGCGTTCCCCCAGGTCTCCCGATAAAAATGGTGCCTCACTTGTGTGGGAGGCCCAAGTACCCGCGACAGGCAAGGGCCCACAACGTAGTGAGGCGACCTCAAAATTGCCTATCTCAAAACCACCTGGTTTTGCAAGGGAGTCACCTGGGTTTTGGCCTCGTGCTCGGCGGCCATCTAGGGAAACCTACCAAACCCACACATTTCTGAAAAGTAGACACCCGGGGCTTCCAGGGAGGTATGGCTGCGTGGATCCCCAACGTTTCCTTACCCAGAATCCCTGCAAACCTCAATTGTAGCTGAAAAATCACTTTTTCACACATTTTGTGTGGGAAAGTGTGGCATCACTGGCCTCACACAAATTTCCTACCACCCAGCGTTCCCCCAGGTCTCCCGATAAAAATGGTGCCTCACTTGTGTGGGAGGCCCAAGTACCAGCGACAGGCAAGGGCCCACAACGTAGTGAGGCGACCTCAAAATGGCCTTTCACAAAACGACCTGGTTTTGCAAGGGGTCACCTGGGTTTTGGCCCCGTGCTCGGCGGCCATCTAGGAAACCTACCAAACCCACACATTTCTGAAAAGTAGACACCCGGGGCTTCCAGGGAGGTATGGCTTGTGTGGATCCCCAACGTTTCCTTACCTAGAATCCCTGCAAACCTCAATTTTAGCTGAAAAAATCACTTTTTCACACATTTTTGTGTGGGAAAGTGTGGCATCACTGGCCTCACACAAATTTCCTACCACCCAGCGTTCCTCCAGGTCTCCCGATAAAAATGGTGCCTCCTTGTGTGGGAGGCCCAAGTACCCGTGACAGGCAAGGGCTCACAACGTAGTGAGGCGACCTCAAAATGGCCTTTCACAAAACGACCTGGTTTTGCAGGGGGTCACCTGGGTTTTGGCCCCGTGCTCGGCGGCCATCTAGGAAACCTACCAAACCCACACATTTCTGAAACGTAGACACTCGGGGCTTCCAGGGAGGTATGGCTTGCGTGGATCCCCCAACGTTTCCTTACCCAGAATCCCTGCAAACCTCAATTTTAGCTGAAAAAAATCACTTTTTCACACATTTTTGTGTGGGAAAGTGTGGCATCACTGGCCTCACACAAATTTCCTACCACCCAGCGTTCCCCAGGTCTCCCGATAAAATGGTGCCTCACTTGTGTGGGAGGCCCAAGTACCCGCGACAGGCAAGGGCCCACAACGTAGTGAGGCGACCTCAAAATGGCCTTTCACAAAACGACCTGGTTTTGCAGGGAGTCACCTGGGTTTTGGCCCGTGCTCGGCGGCCATCTAGGAAACCTACCAAACCCACACATTTCTGAAAAGTAGACACCGGGGGCTTCCAGGGAGGTATGGCTTGCGTGGATCCCCCAACGTTTCCTTACCCAGAATCCCTGTAAACCTCAATTTTAGCTGAACAAAATCACTTTTTTCACACATTTTGTGTGGGAAAGTGTGGCATCCTGGCCTCACACAAATTTCCTACCACCCAGCGTTCCCCAGGTCTCCCGATAAAATGGTGCCTCACTTGTGTGGGAGGCCCAAGTACTCGCGACAGGCAAGGGCCCAAAACATTTTTGATAGGCAATGTTGATGTTGCCTCAAAACGTTTTGTGTCCTTGCATGTCGCTGGTACTTGGGCCTCCCACACAAGTGAGGCACCATTTTTATCGGGAGACCTGGGGAACGCTGGGTGGTTGGAAATTTGTGTGAGGCCAGTGATGCCACACTTTCCCACACAAAAATGTGTGAAAAAGTGATTTTTTCAGCTAAAATTGAGGTTTGCAGGGGATTCTGGGTAAGGAAACGTTGGGGGATCCACGCAAGCCATACCTCCCTGGAAGCCCCGGGTGTCTACTTTTCAAAAATGTGTGGGTTTGGTAGGTTTCCCAGATGGCCGCCGAGCACAGGCCAAAACCCAGGTGACCCCCTTGCAAAACCAGGTCATTTTGTGAAAGGCCATTTTGAGGTCGCCTCACTACGTTGTGGGCCCTTGCCTGTCGCGGGTACTTGGGCCTCCCACACAAGTGAGGCACCATTTTTAGCGGGAGACCTGGGGGAACGCTGTGGTAGGAAATTTGTGTGAGGCCAGTGATGCCACACTTTCCCACACAAAAATGTGTGAAAAAGTGATTTTTTCAGCTAAAATTGAGGTTTGCAGGGGATTCTGGGTAAGGAAACGTTGGGGGATCCACGCAAGCCATACCTCCCTGGAAGCCCCGGGTGTCTACTTTTCAGAAATGTGGGTTTGGTAGGTTTCCCTAGATGGCCGCCGAGCACGGGGCCAAAACCCAGGTGACTCCCTGCAAAACCAGGTGGTTTTGTGAAAGGCCATTTTGAGGTCGCCTCAATACGTTGTGGGCCCTTGCCTGTCGCGGGTACTTGGGCCTCCCACACAAGTGAGGCACCATTTTTATCGGGAGACCTGGGGGAACGCTGGGTGGTAGGAAATTTGTGTGAGGCCAGTGATGCCACACTTTCCCACACAAAAATGTGTGAAAAAGTGATTTTTTCAGCTAAAATTGAGGTTTGCAGGGGATTCTGGGTAAGGAAACGTTGGGGATCCACGCAAGCCATACCTCCCTGGAAGCCCCGGTGTCTACTTTTCAGAAATGTGTGGGTTTGGTAGGTTTCCCTAGATGGCCGCCGAGCACGGGCCAAAACCCAGGTGACCCCCTGCAAAACCAGGTGGTTTTGAGATAGGCAATTTTGAGGTCGCCTCACTACGTTGTGGGCCCTTGCCTGTCGCGGGTACTTGGGCCTCCCACACAAGTGAGGCACCATTTTTATCGGGAGACCTGGGGAACGCTGGGTGGTAGGAAATTTGGGTGAGGCCAGTGATGCCACACTTTCCCACACAAAAATGTGTGAAAAAGTGATTCTTTCAGCTAAAATTGAGGTTTGCAGGGGATTCTGGGTAAGGAAACGTTGGGGGATCCACGCAAGCCATACCTCCCTGGAAGCCCCCGGGTGTCTACTTTTCAGAAATGTGTGGGTTTGGTAGGTTTCCCTATGTGGCCGCCGAGCCCCAGGCCAAAACCCAGGTGACCCCCTTGCAAAACCAGGTCATTTTGAGATAATGTGTTGTTTATTTCTGCAGCGTGAAAATTTTGGCACAATATTGCAAGGAAAATGTGACAGACATTTTGAGGTTTGCAGGACATTGTGGGTACCATAACTTGTTGGGATCCACAAGAGAGATATCACCATGTACTCCCATGGGTGTTTTGTTTACGACAATATCTACAGTTGGTAGGTTATTCTTAGACGGAATGTACACCTTGGCAAACAGACTAAAAAGACAAAGATTACTGCACAGCCATCTATTCCTCAAGCACACACACATACTGGTTGGATTTGGCATGAGGGCAAGTGATGGTTCAGTATATACAATTTTATTAACAAGAGATTTCACAAAAATGAAATGCACTGTCAATAATTGAAAGGACAAAAAACTGAACCAGTGACTCGCAGCTCGTGAGCTGTAAAGCCACGTCAAGGCCCCAACCGCTTTACAGGCCATTCACACACCTTTCATACGTGATACACACAAGACCATTTACACCCCCAGGCATGAAACAAACACATTACAACATTCACAAAAAGGACAAGGTACACCCTGCTTGAGAAAGACAAAAAAAATATTACTGCACAGCCATCTAATCCTCAAGCACACACACACATACTGGTTGGATTTGGCACGAGGGTGAGTGATGGTTCAGTATATACAATTGTATTAACAAGTGATTTCACAAAAATGAAATGCACTGTTAATAATTGAAAGGACGAGAAACTGAACCATTGACTCACAGCTCGTGAGCTGTAAAGCCACGACAAGGCACCAACCTCTTTACAGGCCATTCATACACCTTTCATACGTGTGACAAATACAAAACCATTCACACCACCAGCCGCGGGCCCATCACATTACAACACTCACACCAGCAGACAGCACCATTCAAGGGCCCATCACTTTCACACGCCCACATTCCTAACACAGCAACCACACAAGCTGATGGATTGCGTGGAGTGTCGCTCGGCTAGCAGTGTGTGTAGTGACCAGCAGCAAGTCACTACTCACACACTGCCAGCCGAGCGCCAGTCCACGCACACTGCCAGCCAAGCGCCACTCCACGTACACCGCCAGCCAAGCGCCACTCCACGCACACCGCCAGCCTAGCGCCACTCCACGCACACCGCCAGCCTAGCGCCACTCCATGCACACCGCCAGCCTAGCGCCACTCCACGCACACCGCCAGCCAAGCGCCACTCCACGCACACCGCCAGCCTAGCGCCACTCCACGCACACCGCCAGCCAAGCACCACTCCACGCACACAGCCAGCCAAGCACCAGCTTACACACACCACCATCACATTTAGGATTTTTTATACAAAAAGAAAACACAAACAAATTGCAAATAGATACAAATCTACTAACACAAAATCAGAAACTAAATACATTGCACTAATGCCAACCTTGAAACAGAACAACAATTCTTAAACATTACAGACCAGGCACTTCACTTTACCACTCATGGTTGCTCCCAATAATTCTTTTGCTTGTGGTACGCTCTATAACAAGCAGGCACACACAGCCCAGGGTTAGAAGGACACTCAGGGCAGTACATACGAGTCTCCTTCCGCGTACCTCTTCGCCAACAGACTCTACATCTCCTAGTGGGAAAGTCTTTTGAGGGTGTAGGAGGAATGTGATCAGGAAAGTGGCGATCTTTCAATCGAGCCACATCCTCCACCACTCCAACTCTAGGAACACTTGCCTGTTCCACAACAACAAGGCTGCCTATGACAGACTCCTGAAACTGAACAAAAGTCAACTTTGACGCAGGAGAACACTCCTTGAACACAACAAAAGCATTGAAAGTTGCTAAATTGAAGAGATGGATGGCCAACTTCTTATACCAAATGTAAGACTTACGAATAGCAGTGTAAGGTTCCAACCTCTGATCTACTCTATCAACACCACCCATGTGCTTATTGTAGTCTAAAATGCACACAGGTTTGCGCACTTCAGCAATCTGACCCCAAACAGCCACAGGTGAAGTACTCTCATCATGGATGGTAGTCAGCATGTACACATCCCTCCTGTCCACAAATTTCACAGCTAGCAGTTCCTCACTACGCAAGGCACTGCACTGTCCCCTCTGAAGTTTTTTGCAAACAAGCTCTTTTGGATAACCTTTACGGTTAGAGCGGATTGTGCCACAAGCAAAAGTGTCCACTTTGAACAATTCCTTAAACAATTGCACAGCAGTGTAGAAGTTATCAAGGTACAAATGGTGGCCTCTGTTAAACAGTCCTCTAGCAAGATCCCACACAATTTTCTCTGAAACTCCAAAAGTGGACGGACAACCAGGGGGTCAATAGTGGAATCCCTACCAGTGTACACACGCAAATTAAAAACATATCCTGTCCTACTCTCAGACAACATATACAGCTTAATTCCATAGCGTGCCCTCTTGCTAGGAATGTACTGCCTAAAAACCAAACGGCCCTTGAACAGGACCAAAGACTCATCAATAGATATTTCTTTCCCTGGAGTATAGATCTCTGAAAATCGATCTACAAAGTGATCAAGAACAGGCCGAATCTTAAAAAGACGGTCACATTCAGGGTGATCTCGTGGCAACGCCAAACCATTATCAACAAAATGCAGCATCCGAAGCAAAAGTAAATACCGATCACGAGTCATAACTGCAGGAAATATGGCCGTTGCCATCAAGGGACTGGTAGACCAATATGAACCCATGGACGGCTTCCTTATCAAACCCATCAAAAAAGTCAAACCCAAAAACTTCTTCATCTCTTCCAGATTTGTGGGACTCCACCGGGTAGCTCTAGAATGGGGCCTAAGTCTGGCACTGTTGTCCCTCAAAAACTGTTCAGCATACAAATTAGTCTGCTCAACAATCTCACCCAAAAATACATCATCCATAAACAACTGAAAATACTGTATAGGCAAATAATGTTCACAATCCACTCTACACCCTGCATAACCACTAAAGGCAGGCAACACCGGCTGCACCATGTTTGGATCAACCCAGAGTCCAGCACTTCCAGTAGGAAGCCTAGCAGCCCCAGGCTGCAATCCAGATGCCTCTTGCACCATCGGCACAGTAGTATCCTCCTCTAAATCAGGCACTTCATCTGCACTGAGAGTACCTTCATCATCCGATGATTCCATGTGGAGAGAAAACTCACTGCCTGAATCTTCCCCTCCCTCCTCTCCCTCAGACGCACTGTCAGTCTCATAATCCTGCTCAGAGGAAGATTCAAGAAGCAAACCAACCACCTGCTGAGCAGTAATTCTACGGCTAGCCATAATGCTTACTAATAAAGGTTACTTGTCAAACAAGTCAACAACAACAAACCCTTTGTAAAAAAAAGAAATAAACAAAATGTAGCTTTATCACAAAGACCTATATACTCCAACACTATACCACTTACGTGACAGAAGCAGCTAGACTCACCACCACCTACTCTGCACAGACACAGTAAGGATCAACAATATCCCACTAAAAAAGAAGAAAAAAAATTACACATAAGACAATGCAAAACATCGCAAAGAATTTCATGCTCTGAACACTAACAAATATGCTGCCATTATGGCACCACTTACAAAAAAATTCATTCATGCATGACAATAATACTCATTTGGAGTACACACAACAAAAATATTTTTCTTACCAAATAAATGCAATTACGCAAAACTGCAGAACCACCACTGCCGAAACCGCAAACAGGAATCAAAAGCTTTACACTAGAATAAAAAGGAGAAAAAAAACCATTACAATCACATATGCAAATAATGCACCAGTCCACACACAATCCACCAGCCAAGCTAAGGGGTAGGTGGGCCTAACAGTATAAATAAAATATTCACCCCCGTAAAAGGGAGCAACCCTTGCCCTTTTGGCCACTCCCCAACACAAAAATTAAAAAAACCCTGGTGTCTAGTGGCTTCTGCCCTCCTTGGGGGCAGATGGGCCTAAAAACATACTGCTATTCTGCCACCCAAGGGGTCACTCTCCACAAATAAAAGCCTGGTGGACTAGTGGGAAGATACCTTTATCTTCCGCACACGATCTCTCACTACTCAACTCTACTCTCAACTCTATTCACAACTGGATGTTAGCTCACCAACTCATTCTGAATCCCGCCAAAACTGAATTCCTCCTCCTCTCTACCTCTCTCTCACCTCCTCCTGTTCAATCTTGGATGGATCAGCTGAACCTACTCAACAACAAACCCATCATTGTCGACAGCGCTAAATCCCTAGGTGTCATTCTTGACAAAAGACTCAACCTAATCTCCCACATCAACTCTATTGCTAAGAACGCACGTTACCAGTTGCGCCTTCTACGGGGATCCGTCGGTTCTTCCCGGAGAAAGACTTAAAAACTTTGGTACAATCTCTGGTTATCTCAAGACTGGATTATTGCAATTCTCTTCTGACGGGCCTACCCAAATCCCACCTCTCCCCTCTCAAATCCATCCTCCATTCAGCAGCTCGCCTCATTTCAGGGTCTAAACGAAGCGACCACGTCACTCCTATCCTCTCTTCAATGGCTTCCGATCGAGGCAAGATCGATTTACAAAACTGCCTGCATCACACACAAAGCCTTACACACCTCCTCCCCTCGTTACCTGGCAAATAAATTGAAATTGTCCGGTGGCTCTCGCCCTTCTCGCAATGCGGAAAAGCTTCTGCTTGAGCCCCTTCCCCCGTCTTCAAAAAGGGAAAGATCGATGGCGCAATCCTTCTCAGGAAATGCGGTGAGAATCTGGAACTCGCTTCCCCCATTGCTGCATGCCACCTCCTCTACCCGGATCTTCAAAGCTGACCTCAAATCTCTTCTCAAGACACTTTCAGAACTAATACTTTCACTCTCAGCCCCCTCTAGGAAGTTCGCTCTTCATTGTAAATTTTTACTTTTTCCTGTACATTCCTCACCCTTGCGTGCTGGAGTTTATGTATGTATGTACGTGTTCTCCCTCTCTCCCTCTCTCCCTCCCTCTCTCCCTCCCTCCCTCTCTCTCCCTCCACATCCATAAAACCTATTGAAAAGCTTGAATGACGCGGTGCGCCCTGCAGTGCCATTTTATTTAAAATAGTGCCCTTGAATCCTGCTGCCCTAGCGTTTCTGGTGTATAAAACACCACAGCCCTGTAATCGTGTGTGGGCAGCCAGCCCCGTTGGCATAGCAGCTTGGAAGGGCCTATAAAAAGACTCCATTGTATTTCTGGAGTTTACGTCGAGGGCCCAGTGGATAGATGTTTTAAACAAATAATTACTACTTTGCCCATCCTTCCCACATAATGCACCTCCCCCCACCCTTTCCTTATACCCTTGCCACGTTATCCCCGTTGCTGCGGACTCACCTTGTGGATAGTGACTCTATACACATTGGTGTCATCCACAAACCAGATGATCTGGTTGGAGAAGAGTTCGCCATAGTTCTGGGAGGAGAGATAGGGTTCTGTGGGCTCAGACGAGTACAACTGCAGCCCCTTGCGGATTCGCTCTCGCAGCACATACAGGGCAGGGTTCGCCACACACACACACACACACACACACACACACGCACACACACACACACACACACACACACATATACACACACTTACTTTGTATTGTAGTGCCTAGTGGGCATTCTGCTGCACGATCACATGATCGTGCAGCAGGAATGCACAAAAGAAGCATCGGGGAAAGGAAAACCCTTTCCTTTCCCTCGATGCCTCTTTGATACAAACCCCTCCCCGAGCCAAACCTCACCTGATTTCCCCGACGCGCTGGAAGCAAATGGCTTCCAGCGCGTCGCGAGAAAGGAAACCCTCAATGATGTCAGCGCGGCGCGCTGACGTCATTGATGGGGAGGCGGGGAGGGGCGAGGAGGCAGGGAAGCCCTTCCCCTGCCTCCCAAAAAAAACTAACGATCGGATTCCCACGGGGAGCGCCAGCGCTTCCCCGTGGGTGGTCTTATGACGAGCTGGACTCGTCATGAGCACACGAGCACTGTGTGCCATGACGAGTCCAGCTCGTCATAAGCACCGAAGGGGTTAAATGCTAATTTCTAACTATAACGTGCCTGAAACCTATGGTTTTTTCACTTTGAAAAGATGAAGTGGTGAGGGCAGGAGAGACAGTGTGAGAGATGGGGTTTTGTAGACCTGTAAATTTCTAAAACTGCAATTTTATATATGTATATCTAAACAAAAGAGAATGTCACAAAAATTCGCCTATTTTTTCACGAGAGTCCCCTGTACATAGATTGCCTTCCTCTTTGAACTATCCTTCGTTTTTGTAAACCCCATCTGTCATACTGTCTCTCCTGCCCTCTGCACACACATGCTCCAAATATTTTTGGTGTCACGCCGCGCTAATCACCTAATTATCGAAAATAGCCCACTGGCATGTTTGCCAAAGTTTGCATGCAGAGAACAAATGCACTTACACCGTTCCTGCTTTTACACCACTTCATCTTTTCCAAGTCAACCTCACCCAAGATGGCTGCCGTTACCTGCGCGCGCAGCCTTAGTACTTAATTGCTACCTGAATTCACACGCCGAACTCATTCAGCCATTGCGCGCCGCTGAGACGGTCATTGAGCCGCCCCGGACCCCCAGCTTCCAGCACCGCGCGGTACCTACCGCTTATAGGTAAGCACTGCAACAGCTCATTTAGCTTTTAGACAGCGGATACTTCGCTCGCAATTAGTAAATTTTCCTTCCATTAATTTTTCCCCCCCTATCCCCCTACTGTTCCCCAGATGGACTAGCTGCTTCATGGCACGTAATTCTTAAATTTCTCCCTCCGAAATTGCCGAAACAGACTCCTTGCTACATAGCGCCGCCAAGTAATTAATTTACCAAGGTAAGCCCCCGCACGCTCGCCGCCGCATTCCATACTTACCCGCTACCGCAGCCCTAACTAACCCATTCCTGTGGATTATTCTCGGACCCCTTGCTTAGTAGCACCACCCGACCACTGCCCAATTAAGGTAAGCCCCTGCCGTCACAGCAAGAGCGCGTTACACCTTCCCTTTAAACGGTATCTAAAATCACGCCTTTCGTCTGTCTTAGAAACCTGCACTGTTACAGGCTTGTAGCACTGAACGCACGAGAAACTTTCATTACTCTCTTTTGAGGTAAGCTTTATGCATTGGCGTCCTCATTCACCACTATCCCCACACCGGCAGCCCTGCGGCCCAGCCTTGTCAATACTGATTTCTTATGTACCGACAGGTGTATGACTTTCATTGAATCTTTCACATGGATTATTAACCATATTTATTCGACTGCCATTAGTTCCACTTGCGCGTCAGTTCCATCTTTAGTCTCGTGTTGGTCTTGCGTGTGGCACTTTGCGTAAAAAGGTTTCCGCTTCCTTTTAACTTATTTTTCAAACCTCTTTTTCCTCTTTATTCCCAATAATGTATGTGATTATGTAGATGTATGTCTTTCAGGCATTTATTTAAGTATGTCCTGATGATGATCCCATGATGTGTCTAGAAGGGATCGAAACGTCATCGACTTTTTAAACCGTGCACACAAACTTATTCAATTGTAATGTGTAACGGTTTTGGTTGTTTATCACGCTTGTTTAACCTTGAATATTTACCAACAAGCTTCTTTTGTTTTGCCTGACTGTTTGTCCTTTTATGTTCATCGTTTTCACTTTTTTGTGTAGGATACAGGAATGTGTCCCACTTTATTCATGTGCCGCTTTAAATTCTTTGTAAATATTTACTGATTAAATCTCACTGTCCGGCTGGACAGTGGCTATATAGAAGAGATTTCATTCTATATTTATTTCTATTTATACTGAGCCTTATCAAGGACCATTGTTTTTGGAAAAAATGACCCGGAAACAAAAGCACTGCATTGATGGACACGTTTGCTGTGAAAACACGTTTTATTATAGTTGAAGAAATAAATAAACAGGCAGCGCTTTTTACAACCCGAGCTGAAAACAATAAAAAAACACTCACCCCGCCCCGTATTTTTAGCTGATTGTTTTGTGCAAATGCTTTCGGTGTCAGGGGTGTTTGGGGGTATTTATAAATCTCCAGTAAAGTGTTTCCAAAAGAATTCACGACTCCGGTCAAAGTAGTCCACATAAACAGACTTTAATATCCAGTGGACGGGCACACAAGTGTAATACTAACTGGTAATTACACTTTGATTTGAAAAGTAAAACGTGTTTTCTAAAACACAATCTCGTCATAATCTCCTATTTGTGTTGAACCTTGTTGACTGTATGCAACCGAAAGACACGGTGTGCACAGACCCGTTAAGGCACTGTTGTGTATGTTCATGCAGAAAATATATACATTTTAATCATACGGAACCCATAAAATACACACAACATGAGCTGGTGTGTTAACAAATTCACTAAATCACGACGGTTTTATTTGCTTGCGCAAAGAGGAGAAGGGAAAGTTGTCGCATAACAACCATTTGCCTCCTGGCCTCTGCCCCGTATGTTTTCGCTTCGGTGGAAGCTGGCCGCTAAAAACAATTCAGGCAATGGAACTGAAAAAATTGTTGCTGGAAATATTTACCCCCCCCCCCCCCACCCACCAGTCAGCCGGTGCGAGCAGTTGCGCACACAGTCACTGACAACAAATAAGCTGTTCTGCTGGTGATAAAACTCCTCGAGGCATCGGCAATCAATATAATAGCCGAAGTGAGAAGGCTGTAATTGTACATAAATGCTCGGGGGCCGTAATGAATGGCCCCGGCCCTGCCTTTGATCCCGAGCAGTCGTTTGTCCATCCTGTCAGTATTGGCATTCGAGCACCGCTCCGTGTTGTCAATCTTGATCTGTTTTTAAACAGTCCTCCCGCGCCAACGCTTTCTGATGGCTGCGAGATGAAGAAGAAACAACGCACAAGTGCGCACAAGAGTCCAAAGAGAGTGTTTCATCAAGACCGCTGGAAATATTGTAAACACCTAACACATATGGACTTTTATCCTCCTAAATTTAAGGAATGCCCCCTCTTAATTAAAAGTGGGCACCGGGAGGGAGTGCAGCGCGGGGTTGTCCGGGTAGCCGGAGCTAAATGAAGTAGGTCCGCCTTTTGTGTGCATACAAATTGAGTTTACTCTGAGAACGATTTATTTCCTTAAATTGAAAGGCTGTTTTGAAAGGAGACTTCTCGGCTCTCCCCCCTCCACCGCTCTCTCTTCCTTCGAGTCACACCAGTCTTGTAATCAGCAACAAAAGCTGACATGAAACAATGAAATAAGCCCCGGGGAGGTGGCGGTCCCCGGGGCTGCGGGGGTCCCTGTGGGCCACTGCAAATTAATTTGCGAGTGCCCCCGGGAACTGGCCCACCCGGGGGCTTTTTTAAAACGAAGCGCGGGAGCCCGCGCTTCATTTTTTTAACATTTTCTCCGCAGGATTCGCGTCCCAACGCGAATTCTGCCGTTTTTAAAATTTTAAAAATGCTTTTTTGGCCCTAGGGGACCTTGTGGGACCCCCTGAGCAGGCCTAGGGGGTCAGGGTGTTTCTACCCTGCCACATTTTCTTGTTTTTCACCTTTTTTAAACTCTTTTCTTGTGACTCGGGTTACCGAGTCACAAGATGGCTTTCAACACATTCTGGATTAAAGTGTTGGCAGCCAATCAGAGTGAAGCTCGTGCCCAGGAGGGTTCGCGAACCCTCCTCGGTGCTCAGATATCGAAACTTTTCTTTTTCTAATTTCTCAGGAACTACTGAATGGATTTACACCATTTAAAAAAAGGTCTCTTTCTGAACCAAGTGCTACCTTTTTGCCAAATTTGGTGTAATTCTGTTCAGCAGTTCGGGCTGTAGCCTGTTCCAATTTTTCCTACGGAAATTAACATGGGGAAAATGCATTTTGGGACCCCCCTTTTTTCTCAGCCCCCGCTTGACAAATCACCCCGAAACTTTCAAGACAGGAGCTGACCTGAGCCGGCCATTAGTTTTGAAAATTTCGCGAAGATTCGTCAAACGACGCCAAAGATATTGGCAAAAGAAAAAATGCTTTTTGAATAGAAACGAGATCCTAACTATAACTACCTACTGGCGACCGTCAGTAGGTAATTATCTACTGGCGGTCGCCAGTAGATAGTTATAGTTAGGACCTATTTTCCATAGGAAATCCACAACATTCTATTTGAAATAACTTTGGCGCCGGTTGATGAATCTTCGCGAAATTTTCAAAACTTATGGCCCGCTCCGGTCCGCTCCTATCCTGAAAGTTTCGGGGTGATTCGGCAAGCGGGGGCCGAGAAAAAAGGGGGGTCCCAAAACGTGTTTTCCCCATGCAATTTTCCTTATTAACCTTTCATCGCAGCTACAGCCCGAACTGCTGAACGGAATTACACCAAATTTGGCAAAAGGTAGCCCTTGGTTCAGAGTCGTGCCTTTTGCTTAAATGGTGTAAATCCGTTCAGTAGTTCCTGAGAAATTTGAAAAAGAAAACACATATATATCTGGGCGGAGCCTAACCACACATGTCATCGTGAGATCTGATTGGCTGTCAGCACTTCATCCTGGAATTGCTGGCAGCCATCTTGGGACCAATATAAATGATAGTACCCCATTGAAATACATTGTAGTGAATCGAAGATTTTGAGGGTTACCAAAGGAGAACTATAAAGGGTGATAACAGACTTTAGTTACATTAGAATTCATTTGTTGATGGTACCATACTAATTTCAGGAATTGTGGTGTGTTCTAAGGTGATTTTACCCTGTGAAAAACCTTCTGCTGGGATATCATGAATCATGTTTGAGAGAAAACTATTTTCACATGCTTGTCCCATACAGTTTTGGAAGGTGCTCCAGAAGCTAAAATGAGAGCATATTTTCTGTAAATTCACATTATCTTTCTCAGTCATGTGAGAATGAAGTCTGACATTCTCAGTAAAACATGTACATCCAACAAGGGCAGAGACTGTCAGTTGATTCCTTTGTGTTCTACTGCAGCTTCCCAGAGTGTTCTAAAGAACAATTAGAGTGCTAACAGCCTTACTTATGACAAAAGTATGGCACACCTGAAGCCATCTTGATTGGAATAAACTGGTAACACTTAAAACATTTAATTTGAAAAGGAACAAAATGATGGGGTTCATTTTGTCATAGAAATTATGGTTAGTGCTGTAGAAAGAAAAATTAGGACATGTTTCAAGTGTGATCTCAAATATCTTCCTGTTATATTTCAACAGGAGCAGCCTGTCAGTTGATGCCTTTGTGTTCTACTGCAGCTTCCCAGAGTGTTCTAAAGAACAACTAGAGTGCTAACAGTCTTACTTATGACAAAAGTATGGCACACCTGAAGCCATCTTGATTGGAATAAACTGGTAACACTTAAAACATTTAATTTAAAAAGGAACAAAATGAGGGGGTTCATTTTGTCATAGAAATTATGGTTAGTACTGTAGAAAGAAAAATTAGGACATGTTTTAAGTGAGATCTCAAATATCTTCCTGTTATATTTCAACAGGAGCAGCCTGTCAGTTGATGCCTTTGTGTTCTACTGCAGCTTCCCAGAGTGTTCTAAAGAACAACTAGAGAGCTAACAGTCTTACTTATGACAAAAGTATGGCACACCTGAAGCCATCTTGATTGGAATAAACTGGTAACACTTAAAACATTTAATTTAAAAAGGAACAAAATGAGGGGGTTCATTTTGCCATAGAAATTATGGTTAGTGCTGTAGAAAGAAAAATTAGGACATGTTTTAAGTGAGATCTCAAATATCTACCTGTTATATTACAACAGGAGCAGCCTGTCTGTTGATGCCTTAGTGTTCTACTGCAGCTTCCCAGAGTGTTCTAAAGAACAACTAGAGTGCTAACAGCCTTACTTATGACAAAAGTATGGCACACCTGAAGCCATCTTGATTGGAATAAACTGGTAACACTTAAAACATTTAATTTAAAAAGGAACAAAATGATGGGGTTCATTTTGTCATAGAAATTATGGTTAGTGCTGTAGAAAGAAAAATTAGGACATGTTTCAAGTGTGATCTCAAATATCTTCCTGTTATATTTCAACAGGAGCAGCCTGTCAGTTGATGCCTTTGTGTTCTACTGCAGCTTCCCAGAGTGTTCTAAAGAACAACTAGAGCGCTAACAGTCTTACTTATGACAAAATTATGGCACACCTGAAGTCATCTTGATTGGAATAAACTGGTAACTCTTAAAACATTTAATTTAAAAACGAACAAAATGAGGGGTTCATTTTGTCATAGAAATTATGGTTAGTGCTGTAGAAAGAAAAATTACGACATGTTTTAAGTGAGATCTCAAATATCTTCCTGTTATATTTCAACAGGAGCAGCCTGTCAGTTGATGCCTTTGTGTTCTACTGCAGCTTCCCAGAGTGTTCTAAAGAACAACTAGAGCGCTAACAGTCTTACTTATGACAAAAGTATGGCACACCTGAAGCCATGTTGATTGGAATAAACTGGTAACACTTAAAACATTTAATTTAAAAAGGAACAAAATGAGGGGGTTCATTTTGCCATAGAAATTATGGTTAGTGCTGCAGAAAGAAAATTTAGGGCATGTTTTAAGTGAGATCTCAAATCCTCTTCTATTTCATTAGAAAATTCTGACATGCAGACTGAAACAATCACTTTCAATACCAGCAGTAGACTTCCAGTTAACTCTCTGGTGAGCAGTAGCTTTACTACAGTGATCTAATGAACAACTAGAGTGCTAACATTCTGAATTTATGGCAAATGTGTGACACATCTGAATGCCTTCTTGATGGAATCAAAGTAAAAAACTGAAAGCATTTCCTACTGAGGAGACTGCAGTAAATGAAGAAATTAGGAAACTACATAACAAATAAGTCTCCCAAGACGGCCACCAGAGAAAAAAGAGCCCAAATGTAGCACAAATATCACCCAGATGTAGCCCACATATAGCCCAATGACAGAAGTGTGCAAAACACTTTTTATTTTTAGTTTTTCTGCAGTTTTATATAGTGCAAACTGGTCAGGTATTGGAGCGTTACATCTTACTTGGACCCCTTATTGCGTATTTTGCACGAAGTACATGAGATTGATCTTGCGAAACATTGAACTTTACGATTCTGTTAACCTGAAGTTGCTCTGAACCGGGCTTTGTAACACCCGTTTTTACCTACTGGTTTTAATTAATTCTCACTGTATTGTATTAGGAAAGAGGATTTACTGTTTTTATGTACACTTTTATGATCTATGTTTCTAAATCAGATCAAATAAAGTTTAATGAATTCTATGGCAGGACGGAGGCGAGGATTATGCATATCTTTCCTCACTTTATTTGCATAGCAGTTCAAAGAAAACCTAACACAACAATCATTAAACAAAAGACTACACAACCCATGAACCATTAGGGGGGTAGTCTCCAAGGCAACTATAGTCCAATCATATCACAGTCCATCGTATATAATATCGCGACGTCCTTTCCGCTTCCTCTTTCTTCACTGCTCGTCAGTTAAGTGCATTCCTTACATTCTTGGCTTAATCTGACGTTGTTGCTGTTTGTATAGCGGTTTCTTGTGCAGGTTATTAGCATTATTGCCTTGGTATTGTTTCATATTCCCTGCGCAGCAGGCTCTTGCCCGAGCGCGTTCTCCCCCTCGCAGTTTCTCCCGCTTTGTGCTCTGCGAGGGTGAGATCCTGTCAGGCGCGTATGGTCCGAGCGAGGCAGCTCCGTCGAGCGCTCCCGCTGGTCTTTACGCGCGTTTGGGAATCCGGTCACTCCTTTAGTGTCCGCTTGATTCCCGACCAACCCTCGCCTAATTTTGACACCGCTATGCGGTGATTTCCCCACACGGCCACGTTAGTGACCAGCGCCACCTGGTGGTGGTAATTGGTATTGCGCCTCAGTCTATTCTTATAACAGCTTCGGGAAAGCCCAGCTGTTGGAGCACCGGCGAGGGGGCTGTCTTAAGGATTTTAAGGGCATTTGTTCTGTGCTCACACCCTCTGCTATCATGTCTTCTCCAGAAGACCATTTTTACTCCTCCTACCAGGAATTGGAGGAGGAATGGCCCCCCAACTTCTCTCTCGAGCAGTGGACCAAGCCCTCTCTCTGGCTATTTCTAGGGCGCTGGCTCCTCTTAGGGATCAGGTTGATAAGCTGGCGAAAAGCATCCCTGGGGTGTTCAGTGACCCAGATCTGGTGGTGGCGGGTCCAAGTAGCTCCCAGATGGGGAATAAAAGGGCCGTTAAGCATAACGCGGGGCACTTGGAAGGATTTGATAAACTTACGGAGACCTTCCTCAAGAGTGCGCGAACGCTAAAACATGCACCCCGCCAGGAGGAGGAGGGGCCCGGAGAAAATTGCGACACTGTCACCACTATTGTAGACCCCGACGGCGGGTTTTTGCCTTAGAGGGAGAGGGTGTATCGGAGGACGATTTCTCCTCCGATGAGGATAAGGACTCGGGGCGTCCCTGGCGTCCAGAGTCCCACTCCTCTCAGTCCCCGGTTGGGGACGGGGTCCACTCGGACATGTTCGAGCCTACCCAAATTTACCATCCTAGGTCGGCAGAGTGGACACCTGATGCCAAAGTGGCAGAGTATGTGGTGGGGAAAATCCATCAACCCCTTGAAAGGGAGGTCAGGAATAGGATGAGGGGAGAATGCCCCAGGCCCTCACTGAAGGGGAAGGTGGCACACACGCCTGAAATTGATGAGAAACAATGTACCTTTTTCTCCAAGTATATGAGGGATCCCAAGAAAGGAATTGATAGGTCTTGGACGTGATAGGGCCCTTGACCCAAATTATTCAATTGACGGAGCGTTCCAAAGAGTCAGGATCCCCTTTGTCCACGGATATTGTGGCTGGTTGGGCGCACTACCCTAAACCCTAAAACACTACCCCCTCCACTACCCAAACACCACTGCACGACCCTAAAACACTACCCCCAGCACGACACCCTACACTACCCAAACATAACTGCACTACCCTAAACCCTAAAACACTACCACCAGCACGACTCCCTACACTACCCAAACACCACTGCACTACCCTAAACCCTAAAACACTACCGCCAGCACGACTCCCTACACTACCCAAACACCACTGCACTACACTAAACCCTAAATATACCCCCAGCATGACCTCCCACACTACACAAACACCACTGCACTACCCTAAACCCTAAAACACTACCCCCAGCATGACCCCCTACACTACCCAAACACCACTGCACTACCCTAAACCCTGAAACACTAACCCCAGCATGACCCCCTACACTACCCAAACACCACTGCACTACCCTATACCCTTAAACACGACCCCCCACACTAAACAAACACCACTGCACTACCCTAAACCCTAAAACCCTACCCACAGCATGACCCCCTTCACTACACAAACACCACTGCACTGCCCTAAACCCTAAAACACTACCCCAGCACTACCCCTACACTACCCAAACACCACTGCACTAACATAAACCCTAAAACACTACCCCCAGCACAACCCCTATACTACACAAACACCACTGCACTACCCTAAACCCTAAAACACTACCCCCAGCACGACTCCCTACACTACCCAAACACCACTGCACTACCTTAAACCCTAAATCTACCCCCAGCACGACCCCCTACACTACCCAAACACCACTGCACTACCCTAAACCATAAAACACTACCCCCAGCATGACCCCTACACTACACAAACACCACTGCACTACCCTAAACCCTAAAACACTACCACCAGCATGACCCCTACACTACTCAAACACCACTGCACTACCCTAAACCCTAAAACACTACCCCAGCATGACCCTCTACACTACCCATACACCACTGCACTACCCTAAACCCTAAAACACTACCCCCAGCACGACCCCTACACTACTGCACTACCCTAAACCCTAAAACACTACCCCCAGCATGACCCCCTACACTACCCAAACACCACTGCACTACCCTAAACCCTAAAACACTACCCCCAGCACGACCCCATACACCACCCAAACACCACTGCACTACCCTAAACCCTAGAAAAGAAACCCCCACCCCATGCCCAATCCCCCTTACCTCTCACTCCTCATGGTTCCTCTCTCTTCGTGGTTCCTGCTTCACGTCATCTCTGAGGGCGGTGCACGTCGTTGTGAGGAAACGGAACAGCCTCTGTTTCCTTACAACGACATGGATCGTCTACATGTTTTTAGAACGCATGGTCATTTACCATACATACCTTTACAACAAAATTCATTGTAAAGGCATGCGTGGTAAATGACCATGCGTTCTAAAAAATGCGTAGTAATGACTTCGTGATGTACAACGCATGCGTGGTAATGCATGCGTTGTAATGGTATCGCAAAGTAAAAAGTCGTTGTAACGGCTGTTTACCGATCGAAGCTGGCCCCTGTTCTTCAGTGAGACATTTATTTGATTAATTAGGAGGAAGGAATGTGGTTTTTTACCGAAAAGTGCATTCCCTGGCTGTTGTATTGTGAAAGTGTCTGCGTGGCCTGGTTTCACTTCCGGTGAGAGAGTGGAAGAGTCTGTTTGGATCTAAAGGAGTTCTGTTGTTGGACGGGGCCGGCGCGACATGTCATCAGAAAACATAGCTAATGGAAAGCGTCCTCCCTGAAGTGTGGAGCAGTGCCATGAGAGGTCAACGAGTGTGCGTCTCACCGCAGTATGACCGTACCGCGTGACCCATGTGCCACCTCCAGGGTACGGGAGGCAGAAGCGGCATCGCAGGTCCTCTTGAAGACCGTTGTAGCACTAATTCTACATTTTGGTACTAGGGCATTTTAACTTCGTTGTTCCTGCCAGATACAAAGAGAAGATCCTGTGTTATTCAGTGCCCTCGTTACCTTTTTTGTGGGTTGTGGTGCTTGTCACTCGCTGCCCCGCCGGTGCACACGACTGGGCACCCCACCTCGTGTGCCATCTGCAGGGCCTCTGCCCTCGGATCACTGGTTTCGGTTTCTGGAGTGGCAACATAAACAGTTGCTCCCAAAGGACTAGCCTGAACACTTAGGTGAATATCCCCTGCACCAGCATTCCACGGAAATTCTTTCCTAGCTCTCCCACGTCAACGAGCACGGCTCCGCTCGCGACACCGTATGACGTCATCGGAGCCATAAGAGGACCTCGTCGGCGTGCTGACGTCAGTTCCACCCATTTTTTCCGTGCCACCGAGGCAAACAGGGGACCGAGACATTTTCACATGTATACATAGTATACTAAATATATATATATTCACTGAAAAAACCATAGGTTTCAGGCACGTTATAGTTAGAAATTAGCATTTAAAAAACCTTAGAAATTCACTGAAAAAACCATAGATTTCAGGCACGTTATAGTTAGAAATTAGCATTTAAAAAACTTTAGAAATTCACTGAAAAAACCATAGGTTTCAGGGGCGTTATAGTTAGTTGGACATTTCACTCGTACAAAACCATAGAAATTCCCCCGTCATAGTTAGTTCAGCTAACTATAACTCGCGCGCCCGCAATGCACTGCTGATGACGTCACATATTACATCACTCATGACATGGTCAGTGACATCACTCATGACATCACTGATAACATCTCAAATGACATCACTGATGACATCACTGATTACATCATCCAGTGAATGTGTGTTTTTCTGAAAATTAAATATGTTTTATATTTGTATAACTCAAGGTCGATGGAAGAATAAATGGGTATATAAGTGTCTAAATGGATGATTTTTTTTGTAAAATTGATTGTATAACTGACTAAGTGTATCTTAGTGAATACATGGGTTAGTGAGTAATGTTTAAATATGAAAATATCTGTATCAGTCTCTCACTTTGTGTATAAGTGGCTGCATGGGTTGGTGAGTAGCTACATGAGTGTCTATATGGGTTATTAGTTGGTTTTTTGAGTATCAGTATGAGTGTCTGAGTGTCTGTATGGTTCGGTGGGGGTATTACTTAGTGCATAGATGCATGAATGAGTGACTCACTGTTTGTATGTGTTGAAGACAGCATGTGTGCAGGACTGTATAGGTGGATGAGTATGTGTATGGGTGTGTTAGTGAGTGAATGACTGTCTCAATAGTGTCTTTATGAGTAACTACATATGTTTTAAACTAGTATATGTGAGTATTGGTGTATATAAGTGAGTATATGTGATAGTGAGAGATTGGAAGAGTTCCTGTACAAATAAGTAGGTGTTTCTATAAGTGATTGTTTAAGAGAGTAAGTATGTGTAAGTTTTTGTAGAAGTAAGTGTGGTAGTGTGTGTATAACTGTATATGCAAGTAAATGGATGTTTGATACTTTGTTTGCATGTGTGACTATGTGTGTGAGTAACTCTATGGATGAGTGGCGGTGTGTAACAGGATGTATAGGTGTATGAGTACATATGATGAGTGAGTACATGTATGAGTGACTGTATAGGGACTGTTGGTGAATGAGTGGATGTGTGTGTAGATCTTGGAATTACTGAATAGGTGTGTTGTAACTTGTATTGGTATGTCCATTGTTTTGAAAATGTTAGTTTGTATTTTTGAGTGTGTGTATCAAAGGTTATATTAGGGTGAGAGGAGGTCTGCCACTTTATCACAAGGATGATGTAATCAGTGATGTCATCAGTGATGTCATTTGAGATGTCATCAGTGATGTCATGAGTGATGTCACTGACCATGTCATGAGTGATGTAATATGTGACGTCATCAGCAGTGCATTGCGGGCGCGCGAGTTATAGTTAGCTGAACTAACTATAACGGGGGAATTTCTATGGTTTTGTACGAGTGAAATGTCCAACTAACTATAACGCCCCTGAAACCTATGGTTTTTTCAGTGAATATATATATGGATATATTGCCAGTAGGTAGTTATAATTAGGACCTAGTTTCCATAGGAAAAGCGTTTTTTGATTTGCCAATATCTTTGGCGCCGTTTGACGAATCTTCCCGAAATTTTCAAAACTAATGGGGCGCTCCGGTCAGCTCCTGTCTTGGAAGTTTCCCAAAACGCTCTTTCTCCATGTTAATTTCCATAGGAACTTTTGTTGCGGCTACAGCCCGAACTGCTGAACGGAATGACACCAAATTTGGCAGAGAGGTAGCTCTTGGTCCAGAATGCACTCTTTGCTTTAAATAGTGTAAATTCGTTCAGTAATTCCTGAGAAATTTAAAAATAAAAAATATCGATATCTGAGGGCCGAGGAGGATTCCCGAACCCTCCCGATCACGAGCTTCATTCTGATTGGCTGCCAACACTCCAAACCAGGAAGTGTTGGCAGCCATCTTGTGACTCTGTAAAACCAAGTCACAAGAAAAAAAGGTGAAAAAAACAAGAAAAGGGGGCAGGGTAGAAATACCCTGACCCCCTAGGCCTGCTCAGGGGGTCAGGGACCCCCAGGCCCAAAAAAAGCCTTTTTTTTTTACTTTCGGTTGAATTTGCGCTGGGTGCGCGAATCCAGCAGAAAATTCAAAAAACGAAGCGCGGTCTCCTGTGCTTCGTTTTCCTTAAGCCCCTGGGTGGGCCAGGTCCTGCCCCCCCCCCCACACTGCCCCGGGGACCACCACCTCCCCGGGGCACTAATTAAGATAATGCGGGGGTCTGTTGCCGACCCCCGGCCCCAGGGACACCCACTTCCCTGGGGCTTTAAACACTAAGGGAGGTGGGCAGCGCAGCCCCCCTCTCCTTGAGCCCTCCTTGGCCCTGGGGACCGCCACCCCCAGGGCCAGCTCCGGCAATGTCCTGGGGTGCCTACCCCCGGGACATTGCAGTTTGCAATGGCAGGGCGGGAGCACGGCTCCCGCCATGCCATTGCAAACTCTGCTTCGCTTCATGGAAGCGAGAGCAGAAAACCTGCTCTCACTTCCATGAAGCGAAGCAGATTGCTTTTGGACTAGTGGAGCTGGAGCTGCATGTCAGCAGCTCCCATTGTCCAAAAGCAATACCAGCTCCCGCAGGAGGCAGGGAGCCGGCTGGGACCGCGGGAGCATTGGGGCTCCCCCTGCGGTCCCCAACGAGAGGCCATGCCCAAGGGGATGGGAGCCCCAGGGCCAAAAATGGCCCAGGAGGGGGGCCACTCAGACCCCCTCCTTTTAAAAAAATTAATTTTTGGCCATGACCCGGGGGATGGGGTCCCCGGGGCCAAAAATGGCCCGGGAGGTGGCCACACAGCCCCCCTCCCTTTAAAAAATAAATAAACCATTGGGCATGCCCCTGGGAGATGGGGTCCCCGAGGCCAAAAGTGGCCCAGGGAAGTGGGGCCACGCGGCCCCCCTCCCGAATATAAACATATATATTTTTTTTAAATAAGGCCGGGCCCCGAGGATGGGGTGCCTGGGGCCAAAATTAGCCATAGGAGGGGGGCAGCGCAGCCCCCCTCCAATAGTAATAATAAAAAAAGCAGGGCAGGCCTCGGGGGATGGGGTCCCCAAGGCCAAAAGAGGCCCAGGGAAAGGGGGCCACGCGGCCCCCTTCCCGTTTTTTTTTTTAACAAGTAAAAGAAATGGCTAAGGCCCTGGGGGATGGGGTCCCCAGGGCCCAAAAAATAGTGAGAGAAGGGGGGCCATACAGCCCCCCCTTCTAAAAATATAAAAAGTATCGAAAAACCGGCATCTCGCCGGAGGCGCCACTCCCTCCCTGGACCCCTCTGCAAACACGCCTCTTGGCACGTTCTGGGTTGGGGGATATAGTTCCCTCGAATCTTAAGGGTCCTTAGGGGCCAACTACCCCACCAGGCACCTCCAGTAAGCCCCACACATTGGGATTGCTGAGAGGTGGTCCGCTTACACACCAACTGACAGACTGATACAGACATTCACACAGTTTAGTCACTAACCCATGCATTCAGTAAGACACGTTTAATCACTCACTTATACAGTCAGTCACGCACCTACTAAATCATACATTCAGACACTTATACACCCACTCATTCTTCAATACACCTTGGCATATATATATATAAAACATATTTAAACTTTACAGAAACACATAGTCACTGGATGATGTCATCAGTGATGTCATTTGAGATGTCATCAGTGATGTCACCAGTGATGTCACTGACCATGTCATGAATGATGTAATATGTGATGTCATCAGCAGTGCATTGCGGGGACGCAAATTATGGTTAGCTCAACTAACTATAAAGGCCGAATATCTCTGGTTTTGTACGAGTGAAATGTCCAACTAACTATAACATTCCTGAAACCTGTGGTTTTTTTCAG
Source organism: Calotriton arnoldi (assembly GCA_963921515.1). Taxonomy (NCBI): domain Eukaryota; kingdom Metazoa; phylum Chordata; class Amphibia; order Caudata; family Salamandridae; genus Calotriton; species Calotriton arnoldi. The sequence continues at coordinate 669,784 of CAWUFW010007381.1, forward strand.
TGAATTTCAAAGGTTTTTTAAATGCTAATTTCTAACTATAACGTCCCTGAAACCTATGGTTTTTTCAGTGAATTTCAAAGATTTTTTAAATGCTAATTTCTAACTATAACGTCTCTGAAACCTATGGTTTTTCAGTGAATTTCAAAGGTTTTTTAAATGAAAGTTTCTAACTATGCCTACAGAGGTAGGACATGTGCAGAAAGAGGAAGAAAGGCGCAGAAAGAAGCAAGAGAAATGTAGAAAGAGGCAATAGAAGTCCAGAAAGACGAAGAAAGGTGCAGAAAGAAGCAAGAGATATGCAGAAAGAACCAACAGAGGTGCAGAAAGAGGCCTTGTTGCAAAGTCATCCTGTGCCCCCAACTTTTTGCTGACTGGTGCTGGTGGTAACTGACTCTGACTAACCAGGCCCCGAGCCAGTGCTATGCTGAAAGACACTTAGAATACAGTGAAAACACCTACATACACTAGGGTACACTATGGGTTGGGGTACCCCTGTGATTGGCATGACCTCCCCTGTAAGGCCCTAGTACATAATAACTGATCCCACCTCTGACCTAGGCTTCTACTGCCCTCACCTAACATGGCCGCCATCCTGACCCGGCCACCTAGAACTCTATGGCCAACCAGATGCGCACGCACGGTGCACGTCGCACGCCTCCTTTTTAACGCGCTGCCAGGACCAAGTTACTAAGGCTCCGAGTAAGTAGCGGCCCCATTAGGCTACTGTCCCCATGTATAGTAACCTTGCGCTCCCGCCTTAACACCATTACCTTTCCTTCCAGATCCGTGCCGATTCACAGGCACTACGCTAGAATTTTAGAACTTCCTTCGTTCGCCTAGCGGAATCAATCATTCATGTAAGTCCACATTGGAGTTCCATTACTTCATTACCTTGTACCAGTCTTCACGGGTACTTGCCACTGATCCTATACTCATTCCTCCAGCTCCCTGCGTATGCACCGAACTACCCTTAACCCGGATACCAGGCTCCCGCTTCGTATCCTCCACATATTGAAGCAGTGTGCTACGTCTAGTAAGTCACGCCGTTTTTTCACTCATAATTCACCTCAACAGCACCACGGCGAAGCCTCTAACCTTAGTTTCCTCCTACTTACAGGCTTTACATCGTGATACCCACATTAGGGCTCTCAGTCATTCAGGCCACTCCAAACCATCCCGCTGGCCCAGTAAGTCACCTCTCTGCACATGGTATTCGCCACATGCGCCCTACCTGTTCACACAGGACCATCGACTTGGCACCCTTCTGTACCTGTATCTGTATACTACCTCCTGATTTGTTCACAGCAACACTAATTATTAATGATCTGGTTCCTTATTCTACCTCCGCTTAGCAGCACTTAGTATCAAGCAATTCTTTGACTTTCATTTCTTGTTCGTCACTGCAATACGTTTCATACCTCAGAATCTCATCCAATGATTTTGTCTGCCAGCAAATCACACTTTGTTGTATATGTATACTGATGTCTGGTCTCAAGCCAATAACAAACTTAGATACAAAAAATTCCATATCACTTGGTTCAGGATGTTCCCTGCTAGTGTGTTGTTGAAACACCTGAAGCAACCGCTCATAGAAATCATGCACTATTTCTCTTGTGAGGTTCTTTTAATCTTCACCCAATCAATATCTTTTGAAGAAACCTTGTCTTTTAGGAATGTAATCACTGCTTTGTATTTCTCCATGACTACAGGAGATGGTGCATTAGTGTGAGCATCTCTTGTTGGCTCTTCACGTAGCCATGGAACAGCAACCTTCCACTCGGCCTACAAATCATTTAGCACCACAATATCAAAATATGTATTCAATTCAATCCACAGAAAATTTGACAAATCTGTCAACTTTTGTGTACCACTGTACAGGCTTATCTCTCAAGTTTGGAAAATTGTTCGTAAATGCTGCAAGATTGCCTCTGTTCAAATGTACATGAACATACACTCCACCTGCTATTTCTCTCAATGGGTAAACCAAAGCTTCTCCCTCATCTTGTTTATTATTTTATTCAACTGTTTCTCGTTGTTTCTTATTTTTCCCATTCTTCCTTGTCTGTTTACTCTCTAATTCTTCAAAATCACTCCATTCACAAATGTATTTTATTAATCATGTTAAATGCAACCAAATTCCTGAAGAATGCTTTGTCTCAATGACTTCATCATCTAATTGTACCCTGAAACTTTTCTGGATTGGAAAATGTTTTGAAAGATTGACTTCATATTTTTGGGCCAAATCAGTTAATTTATCATGAGTAATTGCTGCATGCCTTGTAATTTCTTTACGCAGGTAAATCAGTTCCTTTCCCTGATACTGGTTCAAATGACCAAGATCTAAACATCCCCTCATAATTTCCTCTAATTCAGCCTTTAGTTTTGAAAGATTTAATGGTCTCTCCTTTTCAGGATATGGGGTAATTCTGCTCTCTCTGGGGGATATTCACAATAACGTGTGCTAAAAATCTCCAAAATATGTTAACGCAACTTTACACATCGCAGCCTATCGCGGGAAAATAACCCTGTGTTAACGTGGCATTCACGACACGGCAGTACCATGCGATAGTCCCCCGAAAACGCGGCCAATGTCCGCGATACAACAACCGCGATGGTGATAAAAACACAAACCTCAACGCGAAAAAACATGCGATGGTCCAAAGCGCGATGAGGAAATCAGCGATAAGCAGCGCCAGGCCTGCAATACACACATGGCAGGCGGGAAAAACCACTATAAAAGTAGAAAAAACACACAAACACAAAATGACCAACACCCAAGCACCATGGAGGCAGCCGGAGCAGGCGCAGAGGATGAGCGCAACCCCACAAGCACCCCGGACGACCAGCCTGGGACCTCGGGGACAGGGAAGGGCAAGGACAAGAAGAAAAGGAAGACGAAGTTCAGTCCGCAGGAAAACAGGATCCTGGTCACGGAGGTGATGGAACCCCATCAACAACTGTTCGTCACCTCCAACGTGTCATTGGGCACCAAGAATGGAATATGGCGGGACATCGTGGACAAGGTGAATGCCGTCGGAGAGCACAAGAGGTCAATGGACGAGGTCAAGAGGCGATGGATTGACATCAAGCGCAAGACCAATGAGAAACTCGCAGGCAACCAGAAGGTAGTAATGCAGACTGGAGGTGGGAGCCCAGCACCACAGCTGGAGCTGGATGACATGGAGGAGCTGGTGTCAACAGTCATCAGTGTGGAGGCTGTGGCCGGAGTCGGGGGACCGGACACTGCTCGACAGGACACAACACAACCGCAACAGGGTGAGTGACCACCAGGTACTGGGGTGACGGGTGGAGATGGCCACAATGGCACACATGCACAATCAAGCAGAGCACAGTGCACACCCACAATGACTCTGGATCATGGCCCTGATCCACAGACTGTCACAATGTACAATGCCATGCTTGCTGAATGTGAACCTGTACCATGCGGCTACATACATGCAGACACATTGTAATACACCATCTCCCCTTCACATTGCAGGGGCACCGTCAACACCTCCTGCAGAGCAGTCCCAGCCACTCTTCACTGATGACGAGGAGGACACCTCCAGCATCGACACCCAAGGCCTTCAAGACATCATTGACATCATCCGCAACTCACCTCCAGGATCAGGGCAGCCCAGCTGCATCGAGGAGACCCCACCCACTATCCAAACCACCCAGCAGGAGGCACCCACAGCCCCGGCAGTCTCCCAAGACCCCCAGGAACAACACATGGCCTTCCAACGCCGTGTGCTGGAGGGCCAGAGGGAGACGGCTTAGCAGGTGCGGGTGGGGTTCGACCTCATGGCTACCAAACTGGATGCCATCCATGGGTGTCTAGGTCCCATCAGGGACCAGCTCCAGTCCCTAACGGACACCCACGGCCTGCTCCATGGTCTCCAACGAGCCCTAACTGACATCGCTGGAGTCATGACTCAGAGACAAGAACACCTGTCCGCTCAGAGTGGCTCCAGCGATCCCAGCCGTGAGCTGGCACACATGCGGAGGCTCATGGAGGACATGGTACGGATGGAGGCGGAAAGGATGGCAGCCACCGCTGCACATCAGCGAAATGTAGCTGGGATTTACCATGCCCTGCAGATCCTCATCATGGCATTGCTGCCACAAGGCATGGCGATGATGAATGCTGCTGCCCCCACACCATCCACATCTCCGCCCCCTGGTGTGTCAGTGCCTCCCAGTGAGGCAGGCATATCCACTCTGGCACCTGATGTGTCACTGCCACACAGTGCAGCCGACAATCCTCCTCTGGCCCCTGATGTGTCAGTGGCACACAGTGCGGCCGACAATCCTCCTCCAGCCCCTGATGTGTCAGTGGCACACAGTGCCGCAGCCGGTATTCCAACACCCACCGGTGGGGCAGAGCACACATCCGAGGACAAGGACGTGGATGGGATTGAGATCAGAAGGAGGCACTAGCATTCATTTCCGCCACCTTGCCTATTTCTGCTTGGTGCCGCACATGGCCCCATGACGTTCCACTGGCCCACGATACACTCCGATGCACTCACCTTGGACCGCGACATAGACTGCCATATCCTGTTTGATGACCAATGACACGGCGACCAGACTGCGGACTGTACCCTTCCTCTTCCGCAGTACTTGTCATCCCCGGATGGACTCTGGCTGGCCCTCCACGGGCCCATATTCTGTAGTGTGCTTGGCATGGCCCTGTACCGCTCCAGCTGCAAAACTCCACTGGATGTGCAATAAACATCCAGAAACGCACTGCTGTGTCATGTCTTTCATCATTCATGTATGAATGTGTGGATGAATGTAGGGACAGTGATTTCCCTTACGTCAATGATGCTCATCTAGTGGGATGCCAGTCACAGTGTGCTACATTGCCTATTGTGTTCCGGTTGCCGTGGACACTACAACAGGGACACACGCATTAGTCACTTCCTTGTCCGGACATGGACTGAACCACGCCCAGAGCCCCCGAGTCATTGTTGCAAGCCCTGCGCTGGTCCGGCGTACGCCAGGCCAGACCACTCCGCTTACGCTCCGAGGGGGGGCCCACATAGTTACATGTCGCAGGCATACACGCTGGTGGTATGCAGGTCACTGGTCTAGTTGTCAGCATGTCACGGCCACTCCCTGAGGGCAGGTTTGCACACACACCACACCCATCCGGCACAGGCGTCACAGGCCAATATAAGGGGCCGACAACGTCACATTCCCCACTGCCGGTGGTGACTGGATGATGGACGCTCCACGGTTCTCAATCATGAAGGGCCCATGAGTTGTTGCGCACAGGGTTGGTTGCACCCGAGGCCTTGCGCCCATCACGGGCCTACCACCATGTGGCGCTGACTGGGGTTGCACAGGGTTAGTGGCACCCGAGGCCTTGGGCCTGTCACGGGCCTACCACCACATGGCGCTGACTGGGGTTGCACAGGATTAGTGGCACCGAAATAGCTGAGCGGATGTACAGCCTGCGATGATGACATGTGCACTGATGTGGTCTCTGCCATTGATGCCTCAGGACTCAGCGTCATGTGTGGGACCTGCTGGGCCGCGGGGCCGGACCGCATGATGTGGACCATGCCATGGTGGCGGGACCGGGGCCTGGAGCTTGCACGGGCACGTGGTGTGCCCACTGGTGGACACACCGCTGGCGGCAGGTGAGCAGTGGGCCTGGAGTGCGCAAGTGCGGACAGCCAGCGCTGGCCGGCGGGAGGGGGTAGGGTGTGGCTGCATGCGTGCGCAGGGACGGGCAGGCGTTGTTGCTGTGTGATGGACTCTGCCTTTATTGACTCTGGCCTCGATTACAGATTGCAGACCTGGTGGATTGCAGTGTATCCCGGCACGTGGTTGGAGACACACCGGTGGCAGCAGGTGAACAGTGGGGCCTGGGTGCGCAGGGGCGGCGGTGTCTCTCTCCCTTCCTTCCCTCTCTCTCTCACTCTCTCTCTCCCTTCCTTCCCTCTCTCTCTCACTCTCTCTCCCTTCCTTCCCTCTCTCTCTCACTCTCTCTCCTTTCCTTCTCTCTCTCTCTCTCACTCTCTCTCCTTTCCTTCTCTCCCTTCCTTTCCTTCTCTCTCTTTCTCTCTCTGCCTTTCTTTCATTCTCTGTTTCTCTGTGTCTCGCTCCTTTGATGTGCGCATGGCACACGTTCTGATTTTGTGCTTTATTTTCCAGGCTGTGACATCGAGATTGTCCCTGACGGACCCGACAGGAGTCTTCCGCATTGGTGTTTTGTGTTGTATTTCAATAAAGTTTTTGGTTGTTACTTCAGTGCTGTGTGACTGTTTCTTGTTTTTATGGCCACACATGTGTGTTATTTTTTGACAATGTGCGTCATCATACTCTTTTTGTGGCTCTTGTGTCATGCACGGTATGTGTATGGCCGGGGGGGGCTGGGGATGGTGGCGGTGGGTGTTGTGGCCCTCATGGGTATCCGAGCTGCATGATCATTGTCTCCATGGCATCTGTGGATCTTCAGGTGTGGCTCTTGGCTGGGCTCCCTTTCATGCTGCAGGTTGTCGTCCTGCTTAACACCAGCAAAAGGCAGGTGTTAAATCACTGGTGCTACCACGGCTTATCGCCTGTTTTTGGTTCGCATCGCAGATCTGGCAGTTCGTTGTGAAAGTGGTGTTGTGGTTTTTTCGTGTGTTTTTGCACGGGAACGCCTTCTCTGCATCTCATTAGGGTTAGTTGGTGGTGTCCACCGTGGAGATAAATTTTGGGGCAGTTATCGCGGGAATACTGGCGATGTCTGCAGTTTGCACCCGCTTGTGAATGGGGTGTTAAATCTATCTCCACTTTGGATGCGTTAAGGTGGAGATAAATCGGCGGTAGGTCCTTGTGAATATGCCCCTCTGTCTTTCTATTACTGCAGCTTCTTCAAACCATGGTGGAAAAGTCCCATCTTCAAATACATTTGTCATTGTGCAATTGGTGCTGTAAAAAGACAATTCTTCTTCCTTCTCTCAAGGACTAAATTGTTTGCAGTGTCTATGCACCAATCTGTGAATTCTGCGATGTCGGGATGAACCCTGTCACAGATAGTCCTCCTACAGCTCCTTGAGCTCCTAATGTTTGGGCAATATTTATTGGGGCAGTTGCAACTGGTCTTGCCACATTATGTGCTGTCACAACTTGTGGTGCTTGTACAGGAACAGTCACAATCGAACCAGTAACACTTAGGGGCCGATTCCGATCTCGCTCGGACAGCTCTCCGAGAGGTGTCCGTAGCGTTACCTTACGACCTACTCGTTCCGGGAGCCGGTCCGTCCGAACGATGAAGTACAATGCGCAAATGTGTCCAAATCCCAACTGACACGTACGCTCCGATTCCAGCCACATTTCCCGTACGAGCCGGATCTGTAAATGCTGAATAGAGTCGCCCAGAAGCATTTTCACAGCAGTTTCCGGCCGGCCAAGTACGATGCGTATGTCCTACGCGCCGAACAGGTCGCCACGTCCAGCACGTCACAGCATCCGGAAGAGCAGTATTTCAGGTACGATTCGCGCCACAACACGATCTACGACTATGAGACGAACCACCGATCAATGCCTATGAGACAAACCAACCATGAAGCCGATCGCGCAGGTCATCCCTGTACTGTACATCTATGACCGGATCAACAACAGGAACTGACGCGTACGTCGCAGACGGTAAGTCAGACACCTACCACACAAACAAACGTCACGAACCAGCGAAATGCAACACACACATAGGGGGTGAATATCCCTCTCCACCGGCATTGCCCAACCCATAGGGGTTGGATGGCTACCACTACCAGCATTGTCCAGCCCATAGGGGGCTTGATGGCTATCACCACCAGCAGTCCCTACTCATAAGGTGGGGGATGGCTATCACTACCAGTAGTCCCCACCCATAGGGGGTGGATGGCTACCACTACCAGCAATGTCTAGCCCATAGGGGGCTGGATGACTATCACTACCAGCAGTCCCTACCCATAGGGGGTGGGTGACTATCCCTACTCATATGGGGGTGGATGACTATCACTACCAGTAGTCCCTACTCATAGGGGGTGGATGGCTACCACTACCAGCAATGTCTAGCCCATAGGGGGCTTGATGACTATCACTACCAGCAGTCCCTACTCATAGGGTGGGGGATGGCTATCACTACCACTAGTCCCCACCCATAGGGGGTGGATGGCTACCACTACCAGCAATGTCTAGCCCATAGGGGGCTAAATGGCTATCACTACCAGCAGTCCCTACCCATAGGGGGGTGGGTGACTATCCCTACTCATAAGGGGGGTGGATGACTATCACTACCAGTAGTCCCTACTCATAGGGGGTGGATGGCTACCACTACCAGCAATGTCTAACCCATAGGGGGCTTGATGGCTATCACTACCAGCAGTCCCCACTCATAGGGTGGGGGATGGCTATCACTACCAGTAGTCCCCACCCATAGGGGGTGGATGGCTACCACTACCAGCATTGTCCAGCCCATAGGGGGCTTGATGGCTATCACTACCAGCAGTCCCTACTCATAGGGTGGGGGATGGCTATCACTACCAGTAGTCCCCACCCATAGGGGGTGGATGGCTACCACTACCAGCAATGTCTAGCTCATAGGGGGCTGGATGGCTATCACTACCAGCAGTCCCTACCCATAGTGGGGTGGGTGACTATCCCTACTCATAGGGGTTGGATGACTATCACTACCAGTAGTCCCTACTCATAGGGGGTGGATGGCTACCACTACTAGCAATGTCTAGCCCATAGGGGGCTTGATGGCTATCACCAACAGCAGTCCCTACTCATAGTGTGGGGGATGGCTATCACTACCAGTAGTCCCCACCCATAGGGGGTGGATGGCTACCACTACCAGCAATGTCTAGCCCATAGGGGGCTGGATGGCTATCACCACCAGCAGTCCCTACTCATAGGGTGGGGGATGGCTATCACTACCAGTAATCCCCACCCATAGGGGGTGGATGGCTACCACTACCAGCAATGTCTAGCCCATAGGGGGCTTGATGGCTATCACTACCAGCAGTCCCTACTCATAGGGTTATGTTATGTTATGTTATAAAAAATGTATACAGCGCACGTACACCAGTAGGTTTCATGGCGCTAGCTCTAGAATTTGCCGAATCCAGTGGAGGGAATTATTTGTGGGCCTGCACAAACAGCCATGTCTTAAGCATTTTCCTAAAGCTCAGAATATCCGTACATGACCGAATCTCCAGAGGGAAGGAGTTCCACAATCTTGGGGCCAAGGAAGCAAACCTACATCCTCCCTGATGTTTTAACTTAAAGGCAGGGGTAGTCAGTAACTGGAGATGTACTGAGCGTAGATTGCGAGAGGGAATGTACCTTGTTAGAAGGCTGTTAATGAATTTGGGGCTACGACCGTGTAGAGACTTGAAAAACAGACATCCAGTCTTAAAGGCAAAGCGTTGGGAAATAGGGAGCCAGTGTCGCTTTCTTGAAAGAGGGGTGGCAGATTGCAATCTGGGTTGCTGGTAAATCAGTCCCGCTGCTTGGTTCTGAACCATCTGAAGCCGCTTGATTAGGAAAAGTGACATGCCTAAATAGACTGAATTTGCGTAATCTAAGTGTGATAGCACCATAGCTATCACGACCTGTATCAGCGCTGCGTGTGTGAGCAGTCGGCTGATCTTTCTGATCTTTCGCAGCTGAAAGAAACAGGTCGAGATCACCACACCGACTTGCGATCTTAATGACAGGCCATTATTTATAGTGACCCCAAGGCTCTTGACAGAGGAAGAGGGTTCGGGGGGGATCCAAGTTCCGTAGGCCAGTAGTGCGGGCCCCAGAAGTTCTGACTACTCCTTGTCAGAACTAATTCAGTCTTGCCTGGGTTGAGTTTTAAATGATTATGGTCCATCCAGTGGCGAATGTGCAACATGGTGGCCTGGAATTCAAGAACTGAGTTAGGTGAGTTTTCGATGGTGAATATTAACTGCAAGTCATCGGCATAATTGAAAGTGGTCACATTCCTTTCCTTCAGGGACTGAATCAGAGGTAAGAGGTAAAGATTAAACAGATGGGGGGATAGAGAGGATCCCTGTGGGACCCCACATGTTGTTTTTAGCTTGGGTGCTGTAAATGAGTCTATGCGGACCGCTTGAGAGCGATCTTCGAGGAAAGAGCTGATTCAGCTAAAGGCTGAGCCCTGGATGCCAGCGTGCCTGACACGGTCCTTCAAAATACCATGATCGACCGTGTCGAAGGCGGCCGAGAGATCTAATAGCACCAGGGCCTGTGGGATACCTCTATCAGCTTTCTCTTGTAATGTGTCCAGGACTGCCAATATCACCGTCTCCGTAGAGTGTGCGGGACGAAATCCCGCTTGGTGTGGGTCTAGATAGTTAGAATGTTCCATGAAGTTGGACAAACACTTCGCCACGTGGGCCTCCAGTACCTTGGCCAGGTAAGGGAGCAGAGAGATGGGGCGATAGTTTGACAGATTTTGAGGGTCTGCTCCAGGTTTTTTTAAGAGAGGAACCACGATTGCTTCTTTAAACACTTAAGGGATGCGGCCCTGAGAGAGGGACTCATTCAGGAGAGTAATGGCGGAGCTCGGAATGGCGGAGAGGGTATCTTTTAAAACATGAGGTGGGCAGAAGTCCGTGGGAGATCTGGATTTTACTCTGGACAGCAAGTCCAGGAAAGTCTGAGTACTGATGGCCGGGAAATGATCCATGGTAGAGGGGTTCCGCTGCGTGGCGAGGGGTGTCTCATTGGAGATGTGTATTTGAATGCTAGCTTTAATAATAGAGATCTTTTCAACAAAATAGTTATTCAGGGAGTCGCAAAGTGCTTGGGTAGGTGTGGGTTTGGGTAGGACTCTGTCTGCATTAGATAGTTCATTAACAATAGAGAAGATTTCCTTCGATCTATTGTTTGAGTTTAAAATTCTAGAGGAAAAATGAGCGGCCTTGGCTGCAGTGATAGCTTTTTTATATTCTTTCCGTGCTTCCAAATAGTGGTATTTTTCTTCTAGGGAATAATTCAGTCTCCATCTCCTTTCTTTTTGGCGAAGGGCCAGTTTTTGTTCTCTTAGTTCATCAGAGAACCATCTCTGTGCGTCAGAGCGGCGTGCTCGTTTTAGTTTTTTGAGTGGAGCATGCATATCACTAGCCGATAGTAGCCAAGCTGAGATATTTGCTTCCAGGAGATCGACATCAGAATCAAAGGTTGGGGTTAGGCTGACCAATGTGTCCTGAAATTCCTTTTTGTTAAGGGCATTCCATTTCCTAATCATTCCCCCCTCGGCCGTTGGGGTTTTGCTGCTGATAGGAATCGTTGCCGTGAATTTAATTAGGTGGTGATCCGACCATATACATGGTAGGATCATGGGTGCAGACACTGTTATATTAGTGGTCCAGACTTGGTCCAATATGTGCCCTTTAATGTGTGTGGCTGAAGATATCTGCTGGACAAAGTTTAGGTTGGTTAGGAGATCAGTTAATTCGGCAGAGTGAGGCCCGCCAAGTGTGTCATTGAACCAATAGTTGAAGTCACCTATTAACAGTATTTTAGCGTAAGTCGTTACGAGGTTGGCAATTTGTTCACTCAGTGAAAGAGGGAACAGGGGCATGTGCTGCGGGGGCCTGTAAACCAGAGCACAGATGAGCGGAGCAGAGTCGGACTCTAATTTGATGACGATATTATTTACTGCAGGGAGACTTAAGGAGGTAAGGGCAGTGAATTTGTGGTCTTGATGAATGATCGCTGCTACTCCGCCACCCATCTTTCCTGGCGGGCGATTCACGTAGAGGATGTAATAGTCGTTAGGCAATGCAGCCAAGATATCAAGGGTAGAGTCAAGAGTCAGCCATGTTTCCGTTACGAGGAAGATATCTGGTTTTTCAGACACTAAGAGAAGGAAAACATCAAGCTGATGTTTAACTAAGGAACGGGTGTTTAAATAATATATTCGTAGTGCTGAGTGCCTAAGTCTGTTAGTTCCCGGTAACTGGGGAGTATGGGATACAGGTTCTGAGATTTCGGGAAAGGATCTCCGTGTCCTCAGGATTTCATTGTGGCTCAAGTGCGCACAAATGACAGGATTGAGTGTGAACGACGCCAGATGGAATTTTCTAAGTTCTTCTGAGGTGTAAGTGAGGATTTGGGCATGGTTTCTGGCCCCTGGGCCCGTGAGGGCACGGATGGGCGCAGACGGGCTTGCCTTTGGCTCCCGCGCTGCGGCGGACATAACTACCTGTTCCCCGCCTATTGCTCCTCCCACGCCCTTCGTGATAGGCTGATGTCAAGGGGTGTGCTCAGGAGACAGCTAAGGAGCCAGCGCCGCCAGCGATGTGCAAACATTGGTATTTTTAGTTTAAAAATACATCAAATTCATACAATTTTTAAAAAGTGAAGGCGAGTCAAGCACGAGTAAAATAGCAGTCCGCAGGGTAGCGGCACAATTCTAGAGTGCCCGCTCCCGCGCTGCCGCGGACATAAGTACCTGTTTCCCGCCTATTGCTCCTCCCACGCCCTTCGTGATAGGCTGATGTCAAGGGGTGTGCTCAGGAGACAGCTAAGGAGCCAGCGCCGCCAGCGATGTGCAAACGTTAGTATTTTTAGTTTAAAAATACATCAAATTCATACAAGTTTAAAAAAGTGAAGGCGAGTCAAGCATGAGTAAAATAGCAGTCCGCAGGGTAGCGGCACAATTCTAGATGGCTAGGGTGGGGGATGGCTATCACCACCAGCAGTCCCTACTCATAGGGTGGGGGATGGCTATCACTACCAGTAGTCCCCACCCATAGGGGGTGGATGGCTACCACTACCAGCAATGTCTAGCCCATAGGGGGCTGGATGGCTATCACTACCAGCAGTCCCTACCCATAGGGGGGTGGGTGACTATCCCTACTCATAGGGGGTGGATGACTATCACTACCAGTAGTCCCTACTCATAGGGGATGGATGGCTACCACTACCAGCAATGTCTAGCCCATAGGGGGCTTGATGGCTATCACTACCAGCAGTCCCCACTCATAGGGTGGGGGATGGCTATCGCTACCAGTAGTCCCCACCCATAGGGGGGGATGGCTACCACTACCAGCATTGTCCAGCCCATAGGGGGCTTGATGGCTATCACTACCAGCAGTCCCTACTCATAGGGTGGGGGATGGCTATCACTACCAGTAGTCCCCACCAATAGGGGGTGGATGGCTACCACTACCAGCAATGTCTAGCCCATAGGGGGCTGGATGGCTATCACTACCAGCTGTCCCTACCCATAGGGGGGTGGGTGACTAGCCCTACTCATAGGGGGGTGGATGACTATCACTACCAGTAGTCCCTACTCATAGGGGGTGGATGGCTACCACTACCAGCAATGTCTAACCCATAGGGGGCTTGATGGCTATCACCACCAGCAGTCCCTACTCATAGGGTGGGGGATGCCTTCACTACCAGTAGTCCCCACCCATAGGGGGTGGATGGCTACCACTACCAGCAATGTCTAGCCCATAGGGGGCTTGATGGCTATCACTACCAGCATTCCCTACTCATAGGGTGGGGGGTGGCTATCACTACCAGTAGTCCCCACCCATAGGGGGTGGATGGCTACCACTACCAGCAATGTCTAGCCCATAGGGGGCTGGATGGCTATCACTACCAGCAGTCCCTACCCATAGGGGGGTGGGTGACTATCCCTACTCATAGGGGGGTGGATGACTATCACTACCAGTAGTCCCCACTCATAGGGGTGGATGGCTACCACTACCAGCAATGTCTAGCCCATAGGGGGCGTGATGGCTATCACTACCAGCAGTCCCTACTCATAGGGTGGGGGATGGCTATCACTACCAGTAGTCCTCACCCATAGGGGGTGGATGGCTACCACTACCAGCAATGTCTAGCCCATAGGGGGCTGGATGGCTATCACTACCAGCAGTCCCTACCCATAGGGGGGTGGGTGACTATCCCTACTCATAGGGGGGATGGCTAACACCACTAACATTCCCACTCATAGGGGTTGTAGGCCAAACACACACCCCCTACCATTATGGCAAGATTGTGTATTGTGTGGACACTGCCTGCAACAGTGACACTGAAAGGGAACACATACTGCAACTCCCATCACAGTTGTGACCAAAAGGTGAATGTGGGGCTCAAATCCCAAGCATTTTTAGGAACATTGTGGTAATGGGGTTCACCCCCCCTCACAACAGTGACCAAAAGGTGAGTGTGGGGTCCAAAACTCAAGCATATAAGGAACATTGTGGTAATGGGGTTAACCCCCCCCCCTCACTACAGTGACCAAAAGGTGAGTGTGGGGTCCAAAACTCCAGCATATCAGGAACATTGTGGTAATGGGGTTAAACCCCCTCACTACAGTGACCAAAAGGTGAGTGTAGGGTCAAAAACTCCAGCATATCAGGAACATTGTGGTAATGGGGTTAAACCCCCCCTCACTACAGTGACCAAAAGGTGAGTGTGGGGTTCAAAACTCCAGCATATCTGGAACATTGTGGTAATGGGGTTAAACCCCCCTCACTTCAGTGACCAAAAGGTGAGTGTGGGGTCCAAAACTCCAGCATATCAGGAACATTGTGGTAATGGGGTTAAACCCCCCTCACTACAGTGACCAAAAGGTGAGTGCGGGCTAAAAAATACCAGCATCTGCAAACCAGCATGTATGATTCCTGGTCCTAACACCACAAGCAATGTGGTGGCAAAGTAGTGGTTGTGTTGCAAACAAACATAGATCTGTTGAGTGTAAGATTATTGTGTCGTCTAAAAAACCCTCTGCCATGTGCAGAAAAGCATCGCACATGGGGGCTGACAATGCCTCCAATGTCCAATTAGACAATGTAAGAAGTGACCATCATAATGCATACACACATATGTTCACTAACAGACACACATACTAACGAATCCTGTGGAGACTGCAGCTTTTAGGGGATCAAGTCCCATACCATGGCAGCATTGGGACATACTTGTAGGAGAGTAGGATCTGCTTCACATGGGTACCCCCACTTTTTGCTGATGCTTCACTGTTTTTCGACATTAGTCTGGCTGGGGCCCTGCTAATCAGAACCCCAGCCTAGCTGCTTCCTCTCTAAAATGGTTTCCATGTGCCTTAGGCACATCACTGATTGGAATCTGGAGTGCCCTTATAAGTCCCTAGTATATGGTATACTATGTACCAAGGGCATAGGTACCTCAGAGGCCTACCAGGGGCTGCAGCATGTATTATGCCACCCCTGGAAGGCCATCCAAACTGACACCACAGGTCTGCTACTGCAGCCTGGGTAAGGTGGTGCATGCACCCCTTACTGTGATATAGGTTACCTATATCACTAAATACATACACACATATAAACCTATAAATCACTCCTATGGCAGGCCTTATCAATCCTGAAGGCAGAGTGCGTGGTTGCTATGTGAGAGGGTGCCCCTGCATGAGCAGGGCCCCTCTGCAGCGTTCGGAGACCCTTCTCTGATGCTGTTTGTAGTGCAGCCTGACCATATACTCTTAAGCGCATTATAACCTCGCGTTAAATGCTAACTTTGGAATGGCTGCACATAAACATGTCGTGTTTGGTGTCAAACATCTTGGAATACTACCCCCCGCCAATTCTGGTGGCGGGGGTAACATTCCACCCTTCTAGAGGGAGAGACATGTTAACTCTGGCCTGGCCGGTAACTTCTTTCTAAAGCCCTGGCATCACAAAATGGATGCTGCTGCCACAGACACGAGTCTGGCCTCCTGCTGCTGGACGAAACTCCGGCAGGGGAGGCCTGGACAATAGGTTTCCTGTCCCAGGGAGGTGTGACCACCTCCCCAGACAGGATAATGTGTATTGGGGCTGGGCGGGAGCACTTTCGGGTGCTTTGAAGTCCTGCACTGGGGGCACATTTGGTGTTCCTGTGCATACCCCAGTTCAAACCGGATCAGGGGCTTGCAGCCCCTGCTTTGGCGTGAACTGGACAAAGGGAAAGGGGTGTAGCCACCCCTCTGCCCTGACCCACCCATAGGTGGGGCCACAGAGTAGTCCAACCCCTAAACTTGGTATAAGTATAGGAACCCAGTCCTTAGGACTTTAGATTATCCCTGGACGAAACTCTGAAACAGAATCCTGGACCTTCGACACTCTACTCAAGACTAGAGGACAGAAGAATCTCCCTTGGGGTCAAGGAGTGACTCCCCTGCTTGGCAGGCACCAAAGAAGCAATTGTCCGGTCTGCATCGCCTAAGCTCCCGTCGGACGCCGAAGTCTTTGCATCACCAGAGGTGGATTTCCAGACTTCACCGAGGCTGCCCTGAGTCCCCAGCAAAGCTGAGGCCCGTAGCTGTCGTGGGTAACGTGGGACCGTGACCCCTGGACACCGCACGCATTTGCTAGTGCATCCTCTTCTGGGTCTCCCACGAAGTCGTGCTTTGGGCTCCGAGTAGCCCTAGCCTCCAGCACCAACTGCACCGAAGATCACTGGCCTCCACTCCACGAGTGTCCTGTGAGCCAGATCCACGTGCAATGTCTTGAGGCTCCTTCGCGGTCGCTAGCCCGTTGGCTAGTAGCCCTTCACGAAGGCCAATCCTTTTCTTCTTGGGCTCCCTGGTTGCTCCAGGCTTGCCCTCACTTACCCTTGCTGGGTGAGTTCCTCAGACCTTGCTGGTCTGCACCATCGACGATCTTCATCTTCACCAAGACTTGCCGTTGCCAAGGCTTGTTGGGTCCAATCCGGTCGCCGACACCTCAGCACTCGACAGACATCGTGTACCAGCCCGAATCCTGCTCCTGGTCACCAACAACGCCTCCTGGATCTCGTGGCTGAAGAGTCAAGACGACCATCAACGCACTTGAAGCAAGCGACATCGGTGGGCATCTGTCCATCGCCTTCCTGGTCACTGGCTAGTGACCCAGACTCTGTCCCCTCTGCTTTCAGGTTCTTCAGATCTCCGATCCACTCTTGGATCCACCCGGACACTTTCCACTTGGTCGCCAGCAGCACTTTGCAGCAGATCGCCATTCAAATCGACGACGAAACCCGACCCCGAAAGGCACCTATGCACCCGGCTTCCCTGGGTGAGGTAACACGAGTACTCCGGTGCTCCCGTGGGTAGAGACTCTAGAACGACCTAGTTCTCAAAGGGTTTGCTCCAAGTCCTCCTTTAAGTGTCCCTTTTCTTTAATTTCCTGATCGCGACTTTCTCCATAGAAGTTAACGGCGTATCGCGGTTGTGTATTTACACTGCACGCGTCCCCCGTGGGTCCCCTGTGTCACTACCTTGGGTGGTTCCTTGTGGTCCAAGCACTTCTAGAGGCTCTAGGCCTAGTGTCTAGTTCAGTCGTGGTTCTTATACCACTTTATTGGTATATGGTTTGGTACGCCCCTAGGGCCCAAACGTGTATTTGTGCTATTACTGTGTTTAAATAACTTATAACTTGTGTACTTCGAACTCTAGCCTCATAAAGAGACTAGAGGGGTGTGTTTAGCAATAAATACATATATTTTGAATATATACCTGGTGTGGTGCTCTTTCATTTGATCACTCAAGAGATTATAGACTGGTAAAACAAGCTGCTTTACATTCCTTCAAGACTTAGCCTGAAGGCTGCTCTCCATAGCTACCACTAGGATAGCTTTCAATAAGGTTGTCTTTAACCTATCTCCAATAAGGGGTTGTTTGGACTGGTGCAAGGTGCCCACTATAATTAGTGGACAGCATATGCCAGGCCAACTTCTCACATTGGTGTGCAGCGTGTGGGATTCCAGCTTGCTATTGTTTTACCAGATAATCTCAATTGAATTGATCAACTGAAAACCACTAAAGGTACCTAAGGTACATATAATTTAAGCTTAGAATACAGTAAGTTCTACTGAACTTAGAGTTGTGTGTTAAGGGACAGCACACCCTTTCTACAACTCAAGAGAGTTTAGTAGGCCACACTAGAGTAGGTAGTGCATACACCACACCACACTAGTAATGTCTTTAAAGGAAGGACCTAAAGAATCCTTGCCAGAAGCCACTGGGCTTCTTCCCTCCAAGTATGATACACTCCCATTCTTGGAATTGAGAGCATTATGTAACTTGAGGAAATTGAGGACAGGCCAAAGTCCCACCACCCAACACCTTAAAGAGTTGTTGGTAGCTTATGATCTCAGTAAGCCCTTGGGGACTGAAGGGGTAGGAGCTGAGGGTGGGGCAGAAGATGAGGGTGGGGCCAGGGGTAGCAATACCCCCAGCCCCCCTCTGAAACTGGCCAGGAGGGTGACAATGACCCTGACCTGGATAACCCAATCCCTCCTGTGGACGATGAAGAGGAAGATCTGGATGATCCCCACTTTGTCCCCCAGGAAGGATTATGAGTGTGCCCAGAAAGTCTAGATCTCCTTCTCAGGAGTCTAACCACTCTGGCACCTCCATAGGGACCTCTGTCTCATCTCATAGGAGGGAATCCTCTCATGAGAGGAGAAAGAGGCTGGTTCAATATGAGGAAGCTCAGCTTGAAATCAGAAAGCAGCAACTGGCTGTAGACAGGGAGTCCCTAGATCTCTTCAAAGAGAGAAGAAAGTTGGGACTAGAGTCCCATGGTGGCAGCCATGTCCCTAGAGATAGGGAAAGGTCCTATGACCATAGGAACCTGAGCAAGATTGTCCCTCCCTACCAGAGTGGGGATGACATCCACAAGTGGATAACTGCTCTAGAGAGGGCCTGTAAAGTACAGAAGGTCCCTCAGGAGCAGTGGGCAGCAATCTTGTGGCTCTCCTTTGCAGACAAAGGTAGAGATAAGCTCCTCACTGTTAGAGAGGAGGATGCTGATAATTACAAGGTCTTGAAGAGTGCTCTTATTGATGGGTTTGGCCTAACCACTGAACAGTACAGGTTGAAGTTCAGAGATACCCAAAAAGCACAGACTCAAGACTGGGTAGACTATGTGGATTGTTCTGCCAAGGCTCTGGAAGGCTGGTTGATGGGCAGTAAGGTGTGTGACTTCTCAGGATTGTACAATCTGATAATGAGGGAGCAGATTCTTAATAACTGTCAAAATCAGCTGTTGCATCAATACCTGGTGGACTCTGATCTGACCTCTCCCCAAGAATTGGGAAAGAAGGCAGACAAATGGGTCAGAACCAGGGTGAAGCAGAAGGTACAGAACCAAGGTGGGGACCCTAAGAAGCAAGATGCTAAGAACTCTGAAAAGGGTGGGGAGAAGGGTAAAGATCAAAAGTCTTCATCAGGCCCCCAAAAATCTTCTTCAGGTGGGGATTCACAGTCTACAAAAGGGAAAGGCCAAAGAAAACCATGGTGCAAGGTCTGTAAGCAAAAGACCCACTGGACCAGTGATTGCACCAAGTCCAAAGACTCAAGTCCAGCACCCACCAATGCCCCTAAGGCACCTGTTCCCCCTAGTACAGTTACAGTTGGTGGGAGTGCTCCAGCCAAGGGTTTAGTAGGGTTCACCCTGGGTACTGAGTTGGGCTCTGACCTAGTCAGAGAACTAACTCAGGCTGTGTTAGTCTGTGATGGAGGCATGGATGTGCCCTCCTCTATGAGTCCCAGTAATCTGGGCAAGTACAGACAACAGCCTTTAATCAATGGACGAGAGGCTTTGGCATTTAGGGACACAGGGGCAAGTGTCACAATGGTGACACAAGACCTTGTGAATCCTGGGCAAGTTATACTTGGTGAGATGTACCAAGTGACCAATGCTAGCAACGTCAGAACAGACCATACTCTGGCAGTTGTTAACTTCTCCTGGGGAGGGGTAACTGGCCTTAAGAAGGTTGTGGTGAGTGCAAACCTACCAGTCGAATGCTTGCTTGGCAATGACTTAGAGACTTCTGCTTGGGCAGAAGTGGAGCTCAGGACCCATGCAGAAATGCTGGGGATCCCTGCAGATGTGTTTGCTGTGACCAGGTCACAAGCCAAAATGTCTAGCACTGAACAGGCCTTGGATTCTGGAATAATGGACCAAGTGCCTTCCAAGAGGAGGAGTAGTAGGGTTAAGGCAGTGCCTTCCCCCTTGGCTCAGGAAGAAGATCAGTCCCTTGAGGGGGATGATCTCAGTCCTGAAGAAGGAACTGTCCCAGAGGAACTTGAACCTGACCAGGTTGAGTTCTTGGGGACAGGGGGACCTTCCAGGGCAGATCTGAGCCAGGAGCAGCAGAGCTGCCCCTCCCTTGAACCCCTCAGACAGCAAGCTGCTGCTGAGGCTGCTGGGAAAGCTAGTGGTCCCCATACAGTGTATTGGGATGATGGACTCCTGTACTCAGAGTGTAGAGACCCCAAGCCTGGTGCTACCAGGAGGTTGGTTATACCTCTAAAGTTCAGGGGCTTCCTATTGACCCTAGCCCATGATATTCCCTTGGCAGGTCACCTGGGCCAGAACAAGACTTGGGACAGAATTGTCCCTCACTTTCACTGGCCCCACATGTCTGAAGACACCAAGGAGTTTTGTCGCTCCTGTGTAACCTGCCAGGCCAGTGGCAAGGCAGGTGGCACTACAAAGGCCCCCTGATACCACTACCTGTGGTGGGGGTGCCCTTTGAAAGGGTAGGGATTGACATTGTTGGTCCCATGGATCCCCAAACAGCATCTGGGCACAGGTTTATCCTGGTGGTAGTGGATCATGCCACCAGGTACCCAGAAGCTATTCCCCTCAGGACCACTACAGCACCTGTGGTGGCAAGGGCCCTCCTGGGAATTTTCTCAAGAGTGGGCTTTCCTAAGGAGGTAGTATCAGACAGGGGTGCTAACTTCATGTCTGGGTACTTAAAAGCAATGTGGAAGGAGTGTGGAGTGACTTATAAGTTCACCACACCCTATCACCCACAATGCAATGGTTTAGTTGAGAGATTCAACAAAACCTTGAAGGGCATGATTAAAGGGCTCCCAGAAAAGCTTAGGCGAAGATGGGACATACTCTTGCCCTGCCTTTTATTTGCATATAGGGAGGTGCCTCAGAAGGGGGTTGGTTACAGCCCTTTTGAACTTCTGTTTGGCCACCCTGTCAGGGGTCCACTGTGCTTGGTGAAGGAAGGATGGGAGTTACCTCTCAAGCCCCCAAAGCAAGACATAGTGGACTATGTACTTGGTCTCCGCTCCCGGATGGCTGAGTATATGAAAAAGGCAACCAAAAACCTTGAGGCTAGCCAGGAACTTCAAAAGGCCTGGCATGACCAAAGAGCTGTTCTGACTGTTTACCAGCCAGGACAGAAGGTGTGGGTGTTGGAGCCAGTGGCCCCAGCAGCTCTCCAAGACAAATGGAGTGGACCCCACACTATTGTTGAGCAGAAGGGTGAGGTTACCTACTTAGTAGACCTAGGAACACCCAGGAGTCCCCACAGGGTTCTCCATGTCAACAGGTTAAAACCATATGTGGACAGGGCAGACATGGGCTTGCTCATGGCTACTGATGAAGGGCAGGAGGAAGAGAGTGACCCACTCCCTGACCTGCTCTCACAGAACCCTGACGATGGGTCAGTAGATGGTGTAGCCTTGGCAGGCAGCCTCACTACCCAGCAACAAACTGATTGTAGACAGGTGCTCAATCAGTTTAGACACATGTTTTCACTGACACCCAGTCAGACCACCTGGTGCACTCATGAAGTGGACACTGGGGACAGTCTGCCTATTAAAAATAAGATTTATAGGCAACCTGACCATGTCAGGGACTGTATCAGGACTGAAGTCCAGAAAATGTTGGAATTGGGAGTTATTGAACCCTCAGATAGCCCTTGGGCTAGTCCAGTGGTCCTTGTGCCAAAACCTCACACCAGTGGTGGAAAAAGAGAGATGAGGTTTTGTGTGGACTACAGGGGTCTCAATGCAGTCACTAGGACTGATGCCCATCCAATACCAAGGGCAGATGAGCTCATAGATACTTTGGCCTCAGCCAAATATCTCAGCACATTTGACTTGACAGCTGGCTACTGGCAGATCAGACTAGCTGATACTGCAAAGCCCAAAACAGCATTCTCAACCCCTAGTGGGCATTATCAATTTGTGGTGATGCCCTTTGGTCTGAAGAATGCACCTGCCACTTTCCAGAGGTTGGTGAATACAGTTCTCACAGGTCTGGAAGCCTATAGTGCAGCATATCTAGATGATATTGCTGTCTTTAGCTCCACCTGGGAGGATCACCTGGTCCACCTCAGGAATGTTTTACAGGCCCTGCAAAAGGCAGGCCTGACTATCAAGGCCACTAAGTGCCAGATAGGGCAGAGTCAGGTTGTGTACCTGGGCCACCTTGTGGGTGGAGGCCAGGTTCAACCTTTGCAGAGCAAGATCCAGACTATCATGGACTGGACTGCTCCCACTACCCAGACTCAGGTGAGAGCCTTCTTAGGCCTGACTGGGTACTATAGGAGATTTGTCAAGGGGTATGGATCAATAGTGACACCCCTGAATGACTTAACTTCTAAGAAAATGCCCAAAAAGGTTCAGTGGACAGCTAGCTGTCAAAAGGCATTTGATGACCTGAAGCAGGCCATGTGCACTGCTCCCATTCTACAGAGTCCTGATTACTCCAAGAAGTTCATTGTTCAAACTGATGCATCTGAATTGGGGGTAGGGGCTGTACTGTCACAATTGAATGAAGAAGGTCAGGATCAGCCAGTAGCTTTCATTAGCAGAAGGCTGACCCCTAGAGAGAAACGTTGGTCAGCCATAGAGAGGAGGCCTTTGCTGTGGTCTGGGCTCTGAAGAAGTTGAGGCCATACTTGTTTGGTACCCACTTCCTGGTTCAGACAGACCATAAGCCCCTCTTATGGCTAAAACAAATGAAGGGTGAAAACCCCAAACTGCTTAGGTGGTCCATTTCCCTACAGGGGATGGACTTCACAGTGGAACATAGACCTGGGAGTAACCATGCCAATGCAGATGGACTCTCTAGGTACTTCCACTTAGAACATGAAGACTTAACTGGGCAAGGTTAGTTTAATGTCCCTACGTTTGGGGGGGGTTGTGTAGGAGAGTAGGATCTGCTTCACATGGGTACCCCCACTTTTGCTGATGCTTCACTGTTTTTCGACATTAGTCTGGCTGGGGCCCTGCTAATCAGAACCCCAGCCTAGCTGCTTCCTCTCTAAAATGGTTTCCATGTGCCTTAGGCACATCACTGATTGGAATCTGGAGTGCCCTTATAAGTCCCTAGTATATGGTATACTATGTACCAAGGGCATAGGTACCTCAGAGGCCTACCAGGGGCTGCAGCATGTATTATGCCACCCCTGGAAGGCCATCCAAACTGACACCACAGGTCTGCTACTGCAGCCTGGGTAAGGTGGTGCATGCACCCCTTACTGTGATATAGGTTACCTATATCACTAAATACATACACACATATAAACCTATAAGTCACTCCTATGGCAGGCCTTATCAATCCTGAAGGCAGAGTGCGTGGTTCCTATGTGAGAGGGTGCCCCTGCATGAGCAGGGCCCCTCTGCAGCGTTCGGAGACCCTTCTCTGATGCTGTTTGTAGTGCAGCCTGACCATATACTCTTAAGCGCATTATAACCTCGCGTTAAATGCTAACTTTGGAATGGCTGCACCTAAACATGTCGTGTTTGGTGTCAAACATCTTGGAATACTACCCCCCGCCAATTCTGGTGGCGGGGGTAGCATTCCACCCTTCTAGAGGGAGAGACATGTTAACTCTGGCCTGGCCGGTAACTTCTTTCTAAAGCCCTGGCATCACAAAATGGATGCTGCTGCCACAGACACGAGTCTGGCCTCCTGCTGCTGGACGAAACTCCGGCAGGGGAGGCCTGGACAATAGGTTTCCTGTCCCAGGGAGGTGTGACCACCTCCCCAGACAGGATAATGTGTATTGGGGCTGGGCGGGAGCACTTTCGGGTGCTTTGAAGTCCTGCACTGGGGGCACATTTGGTGTCCCTGTGCATACCCCAGTTCAAACCGGATCAGGGGCTTGCAGCCCCTGCTTTGGCGCGAACTGGACAAAGGGAAAGGGGTGTAGCCACCCCTCTGCCCTGACCCACCCATAGGTGGGGCCACAGAGTAGTCCAACCCCTAAACTTGGTATAAGTATAGGAACCCAGTCCTTAGGACTTTAGATTATCCCTGGACGAAACTCTGAAACAGAATCCTGGACCTTCGACGCTCTACTCAAGACTAGAGGACAGAAGAATCTCCCTTGGGGTCAAGGAGTGACTCCCTGCTTGGCAGGCACCAAAGAAGCAATTGTCCGGTCTGCATCGCCTAAGCTCCCGTCGGACGCCGAAGTCTTTGCATCACCAGAGGTGGATTTCCAGACTTCCCGAGGCTGCCCTGAGTCCCCAGCAAAGCTGAGGCCCATAGCTGTAGTGGGTAATGTGGAACCGTGACCCCTGGACACCGCTCGCATTTGTTAGTGCATCCTCTTCTGGGTCTCCCACGAAGTCGTGCTTTGGGCTCCGAGTCGCCCTAGCCTCCAGCACCAACTGCACCGAAGATCACTGGCCTCCACTCCACGAGTGTCCTGTGAGCCAGATCCACGTGCGACGTCTCGAGGCTCCTTCGCGGTCGCTAGCCCGTTGGCTAGTAGCCCTTCACGAAGGCCAATCCTTTTCTTCTTGGGCTCCCTGGTTGCTCCAGGCTTGCCCTCACTTACCCTTGCTGGGTGAGTTCCTCAGACCTTGCTGGTCTGCACCATCGACGATCTTCATCTTCACCGAGACTTGCCGTTGCCAAGGCTTGTTGGGTCCAATCCGGTCGCCGACACCTCAGCACTCGACAGACATCGTGTACCAGCCCGAATCCTGCTCCTGGTCACCGACAACGCCTCCTGGACCTCGTGGCTGAAGAGTCAAGACAACTGTCAACGCACTTGAAGCAAGCGACATCGGTGGGCATCTGTCCATCGCCTTCCTGGTCACTGGCTAGTGACCCAGACTCTGTCCCCTCTGCTTTCAGGTTCTTCAGATCTCCGATCCACTCTTGGATCCACCCGGACACTTTCCACTTGGTCGCCAGCAGCACTTTGCAGCAGATCGCCATTCAAATCGACGACGAAACCCGACCCCGAAAGGCACCTATGCACCCGGCTTCCCTGGGTGAGGTAACACGAGTACTCCGGTGCTCCCGTGGGTAGAGACTCTAGAATGACCTAGTTCTCAAAGGGTTTGCTCCAAGTCCTCCTTTAAGTGTCCCTTTTCTTTAATTTCCTGATCGCGACTTTCTCCATAGAAGTTAACGGCGTATCGCGGTTGTGTATTTACACTGCACGCGTCCCCCGTGGGTCCCCTGTGTCACTACCTTGGGTGGTTCCTTGTGGTCCAAGCACTTCTAGAGGCTCTAGGCCTAGTGTCTAGTTCAGTCGTGGTTCTTATACCACTTTATTGGTATATGGTTTGGTACGCCCCTAGGGCCCAAACGTGTATTTGTGCTATTACTGTGTTTAAATAACTTATAACTTGTGTACTTCGAACTCTAGCCTCATAAAGAGACTAGAGGGGTGTGTTTAGCAATAAATACATATATTTTGAATATATACCTGGTGTGGTGCTCTTTCATTTGATCACTCAAGAGATTATAGACTGGTAAAACAAGCTGCTTTACATTCCTTCAAGACTTAGCCTGAAGGCTGCTCTCCATAGCTACCACTAGGATAGCTTTCAATAAGGTTGTCTTTAACCTATCTCCAATAAGGGGTTGTTTGGACTGGTGCAAGGTGCCCACTATAATTAGTGGACAGCATCTGCCAGGCCAACTTCTCACAATACTAACCATGATGAATGTGCAGACTGATGAGGTAGGAGTCCCAGGGACAGTAGGAAAAAACCTACAACCAACATCCAGCCAATGGCCCACAAAAGCTATACCAATGCATGGGTGCAGATGCACAAATACAACCAGCCAGCATCACACTGCATATCGAACACAACATGTGTGTGTGTCTCAGTGTACCCAGGCTAGTACGACACACATGATGTGGGGCTGAACTCCAATGAGACATATGTGTACACAGTGCAATCCAGAAGTATCACATGAATTGGGTACCTCTATGTGGGCAATCAGGCATTGTTAGATGAGTGGGTTCACAACAGACTCATGTGACATAAGCTGGGCGGAACAGCAACCAACACAGCAAGAGACAGACCCACTCCATCAGTACCCACAAGGACCCTACATTGTGGTGACAGTAGCCTGTATGATGATCCCTCTGTGATGACAAATTTGGATGTTGCCCATACTGTGGAGCACAGTCACATGTGCGCACTGTGTCATGTCGTGACAGACCAACTTCCATCACACTCACACACTGAAAACTCACTGTGCATGACCTGTAAATTAAGGCCACTATGTAGGTAGGGGCCTAGACATGAGATAACTCACATTTGCCCACTCTCAATACCACACACCTTGATCTGCACCAATGTGCATCAGCTAAGCCCACATGGACTGGTGACATTGCACATGCACCTATGACAATCCCAGGGGTGGAGGTGGGATCTAAGGTGTATAAACTAATCACACATGGCCAGTCAACAACCCTTGTGAATGTCTTCCACACTGCATAGTATGAGGTACATGGGCATGACGTGAAATGTATCAGACACATTGGGATCCCTGTCACAGTCCCAGACCAAAGAAGAGCCCTAGGAGACCCACAAAGAGCACATGTTGACATCATCCAACATTGAAGGCTAGGATCTGATGAGTGTGAGCAGTCACACACACATGCAAGTGACCCAGTCACAGAAAGACACCACATAGTGAAAACAACCTGATTTTGGAAACACAAAAGTGCCTTGGGGAATCCTGAATATGTCCCATGTGCGTTTGCCCACATTCCAGGCCCTTACATCAAACACACTCACGGTTGACACCCGAATGACCAGTAGTTTACCATGCACCTACATCCCAGAAAACCTAGGTCAAAGATGTTGGATAAACACAGGACAACTCAGCAAGCATCACAAACAGGAACATCTGCAGGGAATATAGGCTGTGTAGAAAAAGGGAAGGGAACCCACAGAGACATGCTCACAGAACACACAACATGGGCTCAGTCAATGTCACGGAATAACACACTGCCATGAGGTGACTCCACTCATGTGTAAGGTCAGCTGTGCCAAACGTTGTCTGTGCAGGGCTCTGTCATGTCAGCATAAAACTTGGTCAGTGAGCCACCAATTACAACACCCTGAAAGCTCTGGTCACATCAGCCTGTGTACAGGAGTGACTCTTAAGTCATCTGCACAACATCAAAACACATGTATAGCAAGTTGCACTGATGACACAGATGACTTGTTCATCATTGATGCGCCAATCTGCATGTCCAGTGGAGATGGGCCCACAGTCAGGAAAAAGTACAATGTGCACAAATCTAAGCCCAACATATGTGCAACAGTATAAGCCAACGATGTGAAGTTGTGAAAAGAAGGTGACACTCCCTGTGCAATGTTATTGGGATCATGACTACCTCAATTTGCAGCAAAGGATGACATGGCTACATACTGTAATAGGACACATATACCATGGACCACATGCAGTCCATCCCATCGCCAAATCACTTATTTTCAACAAACACAATAGCAACAGCAACTTAATGACACTCATCAGCAACATCATGTACATTAAATGCAAAACTAGCAAATAACAAAAATTTGCTTTATTCAGCTTGCAAAAATAAACATTTTGATACCATGATCAATCCAAAGGCCAATGGCCAGTCCATTGCAATTGTCAGTTTCGTGTGACATATGACTAATCGTCCCACATTGCTTGCCTGCCCTGCTACAGCCAGGGGACATCTCCCCTTGGAGGGGCATACATAGGGGCAGGCCAGGCACCACAGGGACAGGATCAGGGGATAGCAGTATGGGGCAGGGGAGGTGTGGTGGGTGCAGGAGTGTCAGTGGCAACTGCAGTGGATGTGTCTGATACAGTGGGCGCCATCACCACTGCAGTGCCCAAGTCAGACGGAGTGGACGTGGTCTCCACTGCAGTGCCAATGTCCAAAGGTGTTGTTTGGGGCTCAGATGAAGTGGGTAGGTCAGATGGGGGACCCGGTCTCAACAGCAGTCGTAGGAACAGGCTGAGGGTGTGAGGTTGGGGTGGAAGTGCATGTGGAAGGGGGGGAGGGCCTAATCATTTTAGGGATGGTGTACCTCTGTGTGGGGGAACCTGGGGCAGGGTGTGGCGTGGGAACCTTAGGAGTGGTGCACTGGGGGCTGGTGGACGGAGACTGTGTGGTAGGAGTGCGGGATTGTGGTGGGGTCTTGCTCTTCCTCGTCCTGGGGGATTTGCGGGTGGGGGCCTCAGTGTTCCTGCTCCTGGGGGAGGGTGTGCGTGTGGGGGGGTCTACCCTCTGTGTGTGGTGACTTCCTCTTCCCCTTGTGAGTTGGACCTGATGGATCTGTGGGGAAGAGGCCAAGGTCACAGAGGAAGACCTTCTGGGAAGGGGGTTGCAGGTGAGTCAAGGGAAGGGGTATTGGAGGGAGAGGTATCTGAGGACTGCACAGTGGTTTTGGATGCCTGTCTGTGTGTCTGTACCCTATCCCCTGTGTGTGTGCCATCAGTCCCCTGAGTGTGCGTGCTTGCGCGTTTTGCCTTGGACTGAGATTGCTGTATGCTGCTTGTGTCTGTTGTTGTGCGTGCATGTGCCTGTGTGAGTGTGTGTTGGACAGGTAGGGTAGTGGGGATTGTGGATGGGGCAGATGTAGGAGGGGTGAGGGACTGTTGGAGGAGGGACACTGCTGCCATCAGTGAGGAGGCCATGGACTGATTGGTTCGCTGTCGGGCAGACATGTTTGCTGAGATGCCCTCCATGAATGACACCAATTGTGTCAATAGACCGGTGTGAGCATGGAGGACACTCAGCATCGATGTCTGCCCCACATGGATCTGCTTCAGCAAGTCCACAGACTCCACACTCAGGGCAGCAGGGGAGACAGAGGCAGGGTGTGCGGTGCCTGGACTGAAGGAGACATGCTCCCTAACACGGGAGGCTCCACGGACATCTGGGATGGGAGCAGCTGGGAGGGTGGAGATGGTGGTGGTGGCGGGGACAGACTCGCTAGTTGTGGCCTGTGGTCCTGTAACACCCGCCTCCACAAGGGAGTCCTCACTGGAGCTGGAGTGTTCCTCAGCTGAGGTGGTTGTTGCTGAGTGTCCCTCAGTGTGGCTCCCCTCACCCTCCGTGCCACTGGGTCCCTCCGCCTCATCCACAGCGGACCCAGTCTGGCTCTGCGCCTCCTCTTGGTCCATGGAGCTGTCTCCTCCAGTAGCCGAAGATGATGCTGTAAACAAGGAGGAGAAACAGAATCACATTAGTCACCTGAATTGACTTGACACATGACTGTAATTGCAGCACATCACAGAGCAAGCCCTGGCATTATCAGAAAATCATTGCTTAAATGAATGACACATATGTGAACCAGGCACCTGTCAGTCTGCCAGTCAACCATGCTCCTTGTACCCATCCTGGCAATGGACCCATCTGTCTGGTGCATGTATGATGTCACTAATGATATGTGCAAACATGCACCACATTGCCAGTTTACTTATCTGCAAGGATTGTGAGTGTAATGTGTCATTACACACACATCCCATCTCCTGCCAGTGACTCAGTACTTGTGTCAGTAAATGGGCTGGTCGTAGTCATTGTTGACATGATGGATATGCTTCCATCCCCAGACACCATGATGGCCTCATGTCTTGATAGTCAATGCTACAATGGAGTTCATGCAGGACAACTGACAATACTGCAGGCTCCAGATTGGCATGTGGTACACCATGCCACAGGCCTGTCTGGCCAATGAGTCATTACTGGCTCCTGTCACAGGGGCAGTGCATCCAAAAACAACATTCTGCACTGTGTCACACTCATATTTTTGCGGGGAATGCAAGCTCTGCAGTGGTCAAGTACACATGTACACCCCATGCAACCCACATTAGAGAGAATCTGATGATCACACGTTATCCAAATGAGACATTTGAGTGTGTGATAACACAAATCAGTATACATGAACACATCACAGGCTGACGAGAACAAAGTAAAGCTGCTTGCACATTAATGTGGAATCCACCATTAGGCACAGCCCAGTGATTACACACATATGTCTTACCCTCTGTGCAGAGCCAACAGCCACAAATCAGATGTCAGTACATTATGAACATTTTACCACTCTTGAAGTCCAAAAAGCTATGCCAGTCCACAATGACACAGAGTCAGACACCTGATTGCGCATTTCGCAATGGTCATGATGTTGGATGACACCCAGGATTAGGAGGACAGAGTGTCTCGGATGGCCGGAGTTGCCATACCTGTCCTGGACCATGTGCAACATGGAATTACCAGGAACACTTGGCAGGTGGCTATGCATTAGTTACACGCATGAATTTCATTCCCCTGAGGCCACAACATTGGTCTTACATGCTGCATGGGTGTGTGGTAAATACCTCAGACACCTATGGTGACCCAGGTCAGCAATTAGAACATTTATGTATGGCCCACACAGAGTACAGGTCAGATTTCTGTCAATGTGCTGACACACGTCAGACAATAGCCCCACTCATGAAGCCCAAATCAATGCACCTGTAGCAGATGCTGTTCACAACATCAACCTTGGACAACAGCAAGAACACACAACCCAAGTGACACAAGTCACAGACTGAAAGGGACACACCTGGTTATCAGATGAGAATGGGGCAGCACCAAATTTAGCCACATGAGTCTTGTCTCAGCAGACAGTCGAACTGTGGGAGTGTTACCAGGCTGAAGGGGTGAAAATTGCATGTTAGACATAGCTCACCAAAAAGGCATGAACTTACCCCCTCCTTGCTGCTGTCTGTCCTTCAACTGCCCATCCAGGTCAGGGAAGACCACCGTCAGTATCCGGAGCATGTGGGGGGTCAGTGTCCGTCGTCCGCCCCGTCTGCGTGGAGGCGACAGCTTCAGCTATCCTCCTGGTCCAGCCACGAAGGTCCTGCCACCTCTTTTGGCAGTGGTGGATGCGGCGTTTGAAGGCCCCCACAGATCTTACTGCCCGGACAATGGTCTGCCAAATCTCCTGCTTCTGATGGGCATCAACCTGCATGGATGACAAAGTTAGACACCATTGCCACACATGCAACATGTCTGTTCATCACACAGTTGGACATACATGTCATTTGCTGAAGGGCATATGATGGAAACAGGGAGTGCAACTATGGACATGGGCAGTTGTCCTGTGTGCAAGCCAGCATTGACAACATGATAACAGTGCATGTTAATCCAAAGCAAATACAAAATGCTATTTCTTAGAAACTGCACCTGTACATTACTTGTTTCTACACACTTGGAGACTTACAATTACTCAGTGAGCATGCTTGCCCTTGGTGAACACAATGCTACTAGTGCTAGTCAGACAACATGCACAATTAGAAAGGCAGTGGACTGCACACTCACCTGCTCCCCTGGTTTCCCATACAGCTTGCTGTACTGTGGCAGGAGGCTGTCTAGCAGGGCCTGGTTCTCCTCCTCAGTGAATGCTGGGGCCCTCTCCACAGTGCGTGCCATTGCAGTAGCCAGAGGATGCAGAGACAGCAGCAGTGGTAGTGGTAGATGTAGTCCTGTAACATGTAGTGCAGGCAAGTGAAGTCTCTGGGGAACAGACAGCCTTATATCTGTGCTGCAGAGGCAGAGTCTGTCCCATGCGTCCAAAGCGATAGGTCCGAGACGTTCGCTTTTTATGAAATTGGCCAATCCATTGCATTGCATGCTTCGTACACGCCTTCTGCATCGTTCAAATATTCCCCATCATGACACCATTGACTTTGATACATTATTGTTGGGTGCCAACGGAATGTTTTGAACGCGATTCGTACAAGTATCAAAACCGCGTCCGTCTCCATGACAGTCAAGAGCCAATGCGTGCGCCCGGCTCGGCCCGTAAATGTACGACGCGTCTTTTGAAAAGTCACACGCATCCGACTCCATGACAGTCAAGAGCCAATGCGTGCGCCCGGCTCGGCCCGTAAATGTACGACGCGTCTTTTGAAAAGTCACACTCATCCGTCTCCATGACAGTCAAGAGCCAATGCGGGCGCCCGGCTCGGCCCGTAAATGTACGACGCGTCTTTTGAAAACTCACACGCATCCGTCTCCATTGCAGTCAAGAGTCAATGCATGCGACCGGCTCGGACCCTAAGTGAACGACGCATCTCTTGATATCTCACCCGCGTATGTCACCTTTACAGTCAATAGCCAAAGGATGCCACACACAATATCTTGGCAGGGACTCCGGTGCTCTACAACAAACATACAGCCTGTCACACAGTATATGGATAACATTTCAGGCTTCATAACATGTGTGGGTATATGGCTCCACATGTCATATTGGAGGGGGAACTTAGTGGCACACACTCCCAGGATGTGCAATGTTTAATGGTGACAAAAACCATTGTGTGTGAGGCACATCACTACTGTGAGTGACAACTTTGCAGATCAAACCCCGAGGCCTGTACACAGTTCAAGGTGCACATTGTGTGATGACATGTTACATACACCCTGACTCATAAGTGAAATGGACTGTGTGTCACAGGGTGTCCCAGAGCTACCATTGTGTTGTTACTCCAGAGTATGTGCGTATTGTGCTACACACATGTCTCTGATTGTATGTGGTTGATGTCAATCGTTTACAACATCCATGTGATTTGGCCATGTGAGTTGCTGTTGTGTCTGTGTGTCACAGACATCCATGTTTGCCCTGCGAACAAATCTGGTAGCACATCATGTGGGTTTCATGGGTGTGTTGGTACGTGTACATCAGACGCTACATCATGACAGTGTCCTTGTGGCATTACAAGATCCTTGTGTGTGTGACTGAAAAAGCACCTGTCATGTAGGGAACACATCTATCCTTACTAGTCACTGAGGTGTGTGTTTGGTATGTGACATTTGTGCAGATGTACTGTGACAGACCCCAGAGATTGTTCACGGCGCAGCATTGCACTTGTTGTGTAACCATGTTGAGCTGAGATGTCAGGTGAGGGGCATATAGCTGACATATGTGTCCATGCCCAACAGCACACACATCAAGTAATTGTGTCTTGCTATGATGTAGCATGTGATATTTAGCATGGTCATTGCCACATATGTAGGGGAACTGACAATCTTTCTATGCTCAACTATGTACTGCAGGAGACCAGCTGTCCATAGACCGTTCCCAGACCTTGAAACCATGGCTGAACGTGACTGCATCCGACGGTACCGCTTTACCAGACCACTAATTGAGGTGTTTGCGGAGCAGTTGGCCCCACATTTAATACCTGGCCGGACATATCCATCAGCGCTGACCCCCAAGGTGAAGGTGATGGCAGCCCTACACTTCTTTGCCACTGGCACCTTCCAGCACACTGTGGCTTCTGCTGGTGGGATGTCACAGACCATGTTCAGCCATTTGCTTCGCAATGTTTTGGAGGCAATGTTGCATTTCCTGGACCGGTACATCCAATTCCCAACACCAGAACAGAAAACATTTTCACTCCATTAATGCCCTGGTGGTATGTCTGCCGGACATGACGATATCACATGTGTGTGCACGTTTCCCTGGTTCAGCACACGATGCTTACATCTTGCGGACTAGTCGGATCCCAACAATGATGTCACAGCTGCAGAACCAGCGTGCCTGGCTTGTCGGTGTGTAATATCTCTTTTCCTTGTGTGTTTTTGGTAAAAAAAAATTCTACCTCTTTTCAGACCCATAAAATGTTTGTTTGTTTGTATGTAGGTGACTCCGGATACCCAAACATGCCGTGGTTGCTGACACCCCTCAGGAACCCTGTGACACCGGCGGAGATACGTTATAATGAGGCACATGGGCGGACCAGGAGAGTGATAGAGCGGACATTTGGTCTACTAAAAAGCAGATTCCGCTACCTGGACAGGAGTGGAGGGGCCCTCCGATATGCCCCTGAGAAGGTGTGCAAAATCATAATTGTGTGCTGCATGCTACACAACCTAGCAGTGAGGGAGGAGTTGGCTCTCATCCAGGATGATGATGACCGCCAGCCGTGGAGGATCCTGCTCTGGGTCATGTTGCCAGTGATGATGAGGGTGAGGGGGATGTTCGGACACAGCTCATCAACAACTTTTTTACATGATTGTGAGTATACAGTGATGTATTGTCTACGTTTTGGCATGGCCTGATATGTGTAGGTGGTGCAAGGTTGCTGCATATGTGTGGCTGTGTGCTACTTGACCGGATGCTTGCAGTGATGTGTCCTTTAAGTTAGTATGTACTCCCAAACAGTGTTGACATGATTACTAGTTTGTGTTCACGTATCTTAAGATTTGTGTTTGGCATGTGTTTTGGAGATGTTTGCTGTTATTTTGTGATATTAATAGTGTTGTATGTCTGTCCTTCACAGGGTCCTTTGGTTGTTGTTTGGTCACGTGTGACCCCCGAAACAAGGATTCCTGTTACAGAGTGTAAGTTGTCGTTGTCAAACCGATGATGTGCCACACACCCCTGGACTTTCATTGTTTACCACTTAGTTACTTTGTGCTCACTGTCACGTGAGGTTACCTTCCATCTGTTGTGGAGTTCACATATAGTGATTGTGTATTAAACCTGTGCGTCACTTTGGAAGGTGCTTTGTCTGTGTCCACACATCCGACAATCATTTGCATACTGTACCTGTGGGCTGATTGCCACTGACTCAGTATGGGTGTTGTGTATGTGCATTCCACTGTATTTTCAGTTCACAGAAGTGTAGGCGATGAGTTAGATGGCCATGGTAAGTATGTGTTGTGTTGACGTAGTGGTGTGTCTCCCTCATATGTGTCACATCACCATGACTCACATAACTGTGTTTACATTGCTGTAGTAGTTTTCATGCACAGTATTCTTTTAGCAGGTCATCATCTCTTTGACACAAACCAAGTTTAAGTCACAACAGAAGCAAGTTTTGTGTGATTGTGAATTTATTGACATGCATGTGTTTGAATAGTATACGTAAATGAAAGTGCTGTACAGTGCGATAGGAATCTAAAGTTCACAGAGGAGTTGGTAGTGTTGGTAGATGAAATTTCAAGAGTAAAGTCCACAGTCATTTGAAACATTGGTCCAACTTAGACCCTCCATCACATGTGTGGGAGTTTAGCGACAATCAACAAGGTGAACGCTTTGCACACAATGGAGGATGTCTGGAACAGGTATTCACTTCCTGGGGGGTATGCATGGCCATCTGCCTCTCACTTGTCCTTCTTCGGACGAACCCTCTTCTTCTTTTCAGGGGGACCCTCGAGTGCAGGCTGCTGCGTTGCCGGGGACTCTCCGCCAGAGTCCTCATCCCACCCTGTGACAGTTGCAGATGTAGCGGCAACAGATGTAGTGGGCACACAGGGAGGTGTGGTCATGTTGTCAGCTATCTGGCGGAGGCATGTGAGAATGTCCCTATGCACCGCCGTGAGTTCATCAATTTTGTCCATTTTGGACTCCATTCGGGACATGTGTGTCTCCACCCGGGACATGTGGGAGTCCAATTTGGCATGCTGGGCAGCATGCTGTTGTTTAATGTCCCTGAGGATCCCCACTACCTGGCCAAAGCCTCCGGTGCTTTCCTGGTATGCATCTATGATGCGTCCCAACTGTGGATCATCCTGCAGCCGGCCCCATCTGCAGGCCGTGGCCTCAGCCTGCCCACCCTCACACCACCCCTGCCCACACGGGCAGGAGCTGCCATGGCAAGCACAGACGACACTGGGCCCCCTTCTGTGTTGGCACTGGTGGTGTTGTCCCTCACCTCCAGGGTGCCCTGTGTAGCTGTGCCGTCGGTGTTCTGTTGCCTTGGTCTGTCTGTGTCGGCAGAGGTCATTGGTGTGTTTGCAGATGTGGCCGGAGTGGTGGCAGGGGGTGCTGATGTTACAGCTGCTGGGGCTGGACGTGGAGCCACACCGAAGGTGCCAGGTCGTTCGTCGTCGTCCGAAGAGGACTGAGAGACATCCACACCAGAGAGCTCAGGGTCAACCAGAGTCTGGGACTGGGATCCTTCTTTGGTCCCTGCAGTGTCCCCAGCATCCCCTGTGGGTGGAAGAGACACACAATGTATGTTGGGGTTCAGCACACATCAACAGATCACACACATTACAGTTGCTACTGTACTTCATGATGAGTGTATGTACATTTCATTGTCCTCCTCTGTCACAGACAGAGGTCTATATTGCTTAAGCACATTGTCATGGCAACCTGAAGCATTTTGATGGGCAGTTGGAGCTGTGTGCGTGGTCAGCTCATGTATTGATTCAAGTACTGTACATGGCCATTGCTGCTCAAGTGCTATCCCGTGCCTGACACAGGTGTGTTTTCCTTATCATCATTTGTGCTTTAACAAGGACATACGTGCACTTCCTCTTGCGATGTGTTGCAAGATTGGGGCATGTGTGCTGGCCTTTGTGCATGTTTATTTGAGTCACATTGGTGTGTCGGAACAACATGATCACAGTCCGGTATGTCTGAGATCTCTTGTGGGCTACCATATTGATGTACGTGTTCCTGGTTTACATCTCGTTGCACACATGTGATTGTGTTACCGTAGTAAATGATGTTGCTGCTGAGCTTTGTACGTGATAACGTCATTTATCTTGTCAATGTCCTCCATGGAAAGAGGAGTTAACCAAGGCAGCTCTCTTGATTTTGAATGCTCATGACAGTGAGGGCCAGAGGTTTGTGTGTTTGAGTTATGCTGCTGTAAGTTGTATGGCTCCTCCTACCCAGTCCAGGTTACTCCTTGTGTTGCAAGTGTCAATGACAGTGAGGGGAGTGTTGTGTCAAGGATACTGACAATGCTGCATGATGTAGGAGTGGAATGCAGCTCACAACAACACCTTGTGTACATGACACCATGCAACAGTGTCAGCTATCTTGCTGTTGCCATTACATTCACTGTCATATGTCCCCTGTCAATGATGTATATGTAGCTTTGTTTGTGTGTTTTGATATGTGCTATGTCTGCATCTCCCCAATTGTCATGTAACCCACACACCTTCACAGCCAGGCCAGGGGGCACCCCTGGGACACTGCTTCCCCAGACAGTGAGTGGAAACATACAGTTGCGATGGCTGTGGGTGTGATCGTGTTTGGGGGGGCCAGTGCCTATGTGGGACTTGCAGCCAATTCATACATCAGGCCCATGTGTCAGCCATCTTGCCAGGGCATTTACTTTCATGGTGACTAGTCCCAAGGGTGCTATTTGTTCTGGCTGAGAAGGTGTGTGTTGAGCCGGACTTGATAGTATTTGGAGTCATTGCAGGTCCTCCTTCACCCACAGAGCCCAGGTAATCCCCCCGTAGCATGCCTCCATTGCATGGAGTCAAAGTTGACGTTCAGGATGTCAGGCAGTGGTGTCCTGTTGTTTGTTGGAGCACAACCCCCACCAGGGCCTAGTGCTCCCCACAGCTGAGCCCAGTGTCAGCCATCTTGTCAGACTCTTTCCACTCCCTGTGAGGTGTGCATGGTTCAGGGTGGGCTTGATGGGCCATGTGGGAGGGGGACTGTTGGCTGTGACTGCAACTCCCATCATGCTTTTGGCTACGCCCACCTTCCCAGCATATCCAACCTTCCTTCCTGTGACTCAGCTTCCCTGTGAGGTGGTGTAACAGTGCTGGCAAGATGGCTGACAGTGGTGTCCTGTTGTTTGTTTGAGCAGTACTCCCACCAGGGCCTTGTGCTCCCCACAGCAGAGCCCAGTGTCAGCCATCTTGTCAGTCTCTTTCCACTCCCTGTGAGGTGAGCATGGT
Source organism: Calotriton arnoldi (assembly GCA_963921515.1). Taxonomy (NCBI): domain Eukaryota; kingdom Metazoa; phylum Chordata; class Amphibia; order Caudata; family Salamandridae; genus Calotriton; species Calotriton arnoldi. The sequence goes on from CAWUFW010007381.1 coordinate 707,455, forward strand.
TCAGGGTGGGCTTGATGGGCCATGTGGGAGGGGGACTGTTGGCTGTGACTGCAACTCCCATCATGCTTTTGGCTACGCCCACCTTCCCAGCATACCCAACCTTCCTTCCTGTGAGTCATCTTCCCTGTGAGGTAGTGTAACAGTGCTGGCAGGATGGCTGACAGTGGTGGCCTAGTGTTTGTTTGTGGACAGTTCCCAGCAAGGCCTTGTGCTCCCCACAGCAGAGCCCAGTGACAGACATCTTGGAAGTGGGTTTTGACTCACTCTCTTGGAGAGCATAGTCCCAGGTGTGTTGTTTGGTGTTGGTGGGAGGTGTGTGTGTGTGTCAGGGCCTGCTGGTAGATGTAGTCAGAGCTAGCACTCCTCCTCCCCCCCAGGCCAGATGGGCCACCATGAAGCATGCTTCCATTGCAGGGAGTCACAGTTGACGTTCAGGATGTCAGGCAGTGGTGTCCTGTTGTTTGTTGGAGCACAATCCCCACCTGGGCCTAGTGCTCCCCACAGCAGAGGCCAATGTCAGCCATCTTGTCAGTCTCTTTCCACTCCCTGTGAGGTGAGCATGGTTCAGGGTGGGCTTGATGGGCCATGTGGGAGGGGGACTGTTGGCTGTGACTACGACTCACATCATGCTATTGGCTACACCCACCTTCCCAGAATACCAAGACTTCCTTCCTGTGACTCAGCTTCCTGTGAGGTGGTGTAACAGTGCTGGCAAGATGGCTGACAGAGGTGTCCTGTTGTTTTTTTTAGCAGTACTCCCACCAGGGCCTTGTGCTCCCCACAGCAGAGCCCAGTGTCAGCCATCTTGTCAGTATTATGCCACTCACAGTGAGGTGTACATGGTTCAGGGTGGGCTTGTTGGGCCCTGTGGGAGGAGGACTGTTGACTGTGACTACGACTCCCATCATGCTTTTGGCTACACCCACCTTCCCAGCATACCCACCCTTCCTTCCTTTTGACTCTGCTTCCCTGTGAGAGGGTGAACTAGTGCTGGCAAAATGGCTGACAGTGTTTGTTGGTGTTTTGGGCCAATGCCTTGCTGTATTTGTTAGTAAGTTTGTACATGTTATGACATAGTTCCATATTACTCTGAGATTGCAGGTATTGTGTTTATCTAAGTGGCATACACATTGCAGGATAATTAGCTTTAGGTTGCTATGGCTTTGCTAACAGTGATTGGTTTCACTGTCCCCTTGACAGTGATGTCTGTGTGTCTATTGCCTCGCAATATTGGCTAGTAGGTTATTACTCACCAGGCTCTGGTATTCCTGTTAATCCATGGATGCCCTCCGGTGGAAGGATGGCCCGCACCTTCTCCTCCCAGGAAGTGAAGTGCGTTGGTTTTGCAGGAGGGCCACCGCCGGTCCGCTGGCTCAGGACATGGTCTCTGGAAATCAGATTCTTGACCCTCCTTCGCACATCGTAGTACCTGTTCTTGATATCCTCCATTGTGCGCAGGCAAGGTGCTTGTGCATTCACCTTGTCGACAATCCTCTCCCACATCTTTGTTTTCTGTGACATGGGGGTCTGTTGGACCAATGTGCCAAATAAATGTGGCTCTACTCTGAGGATTTCATCAACCAAGACTTCCAACTCACTATCTGTGAACTATGGATTCTTCTTTGGGGGCATGGTGATGGGTGGTTGTGGAGATTGATGTGTGTGTGAGGGTGAAAGTGAGGGTGAGTGGGTGTCAGTTTATCTGGGTGTTTGTGAGTGTGTTTTTGAGAGGTACAAATGGTGTAAAGGTTGTGTGGTGGGTGAGTTGTGGGTGTCTCTGAGTGCAGGGTGGTGTTCTCTGCTGTCATATGTGTGGAATTTGCAAAGGATCATGGTAGGCATTTTGGCACTTTATGTAGTTGGAGTTGTGGGTGTGTCTTTGTTCCATTTTTTTTTTTTTTTTTAATTATTGACTTTGACAATGCATGTTTGGTCTTTTTCAGTTTGTTTCTATGTCATTTTGGTGAGCATGACGGACACGTTCAGTTGTCCGGGACGGACGCTTACAGCGGCAATTGCGGGCTAATCCGAGTCTGTCACACTGACATTCTGCTATGTTGCAGCGTTCGCGTACGCGTCGGTCGCGATGGGCTCTTTTACGTGGTAGTCAGTATGTCCTGTACATTTCTGTCTTGCGGATTGTGCTCCATGCGAGTCGTTCATATTTCACACGCATTGCATCGTACTGGGCCGGACGTACAGCGCGTGTACGTGTCGGTCGGACCCATTCCTGGTCCGTGTCAATTCGGAATGGTTCCTGGTCAGTTTACGGCCGAATCACGATTTTCCGTACGTTTTGGTCGTGCGGATTGTGCTCCGTGTGAGTCGTTTGTGATTCACTAGAATTGCATCGTACTCGGCCGGTCGTACGGCGCGTGTACGTGTCGGTCGGACTCCAGTCCCGGTCCGTGTCGGTCGGTACGGTTTCCAACCGGGATCGGAATCGGCCCCTAAGTGTTATCACGGATGGTGCAATACCAACCGGTGCAGGACCAATCTGCAATGTCTGAAATTGTCTCTCAATCTGGATTACACTTGGTTGAACAGGGGCAGTAGCCACTGTAGTACTAGCAGTTGTACCACTATCTGCATTCATTGTAGGGGCCACAAAAGGTGGTGGACACAGGCTAACAATGCATCCAACATTTCATCCCCTGAATCACATTCTGTATCTGGCTTATTTTCATCTTTTTCATCTTCATTGCCCTGTGTTTCATTCTTTTTCTGCTTCTCAAACTTCTCAGTAGTAATAACTGGGTATAGTCTAGTTCTCTTGACTATGCCTTTCCTCCATCTCTGTTGCTTCTCATCCAATCGAGCATCTGCATGATAACACACTGCGCTCTTAGTTTTGTTCTGGTATTTCTCTTTCTCCCTCTCAAGTGCTGTTTTCTCTCAAATATTTAGTGCTTCGTACTGTGTGGGTCTAGGTGGTGCCGTCATCTCATATAGCTTTTCTTTCAAGCTTTCAATAATTCTAACCTCAAATGTACCATATTGTGGAAAACTCAAAGGACCCTCATTCTAAGTGATCTTGCACCATTGACGAAACCACAAACATGTTTGCAATCCCATTTCATTGTCATATAATGTGTGGGTGTACCCTCGGGAGGCGCCTCTTCACCTTCCCATACTGGAATTTTCACATCACCTCTTATAAGACTTTTAAATACTTTAAAGCATTTCATTTTTGCAATTATTCAACAATAATTGTTCAGCAATTCAATTCAATTCAATGTTTTCATTCTATTTTGTAAAAGTCAGATTTCTTTTCTCCAATCCTGTCACATCTTTAATACTTGAAGACTCGTTAACTAGTCTCACTACAGCACTTCCAGAACAACTGACTTATCACAGCACAGCACTTTCTATTGTCCTCAACCAATCTCACCGCGACAATACACCAACCAACCAATCTCACTGCAGCACACTATGATGTATTATCTTACTCCTTGCAGCGGTTCACCCTCCTTTACAATTTTCTCATACACACAACGCTAAGAGACCATAGATAAACAAATCTTTGCCTGCTTTCACTAAAGAAAAACAAAAGCAATTCAACAATCAGAAAATTCCGACTTTTCACACAGAAAGATTTTCACACGCGCAAATGAAATCTCGATCATCAGAAAATCACCCTAATCAATGTAGCTTCACCTTTTGTGCAATATGGTTCGGCTAACATTAATTAATATTAATACATTCACAACAAATTCATTTTAATTCCTATCTTAATTGTGTAGTCGACAGTACCTCATGATCTACACCACAAATCGTTAGCAGGCAAGATAAACCATAAAGTGTATTCTACACTTATCTCATTATCCTGGGATCTTAGGCTACGTCAAGCCCGATAGCATTTGAAATCGCACCTTGTCAGTCTTCAAGTTCTAGGCATTGGTTGACTGATAGAATATCGACCCCCAAAATATCCCCATACACAAATATCTATGTCAAAAATATTGACATCCTATATTTATAATGGTAAGTACAAAACTATCGGGAAAAAAATATTGATGTAAAAAATATAGTTGTACAAAATATCGATTTTAATATATGTATAAAAAATAATATTAAATACATTAAATAATAACATTAACTTTTAAAAAACAATTAGATTTATTATACTTTTAACAAATATAACACATTTAATGTAAAAAATGTAAACATACGTATATAAAATGTAATATTATCTACTGGCGGTCGCCAGTAGATAGTTATAGTTAGGACCTATTTTCCATAGGAAATTCACAACATTCTATTTCCAATAACTTTGGCGCCGGTTGACGAATCTTCGCGAAATTTTCAAAACTCGTGGGGCACTCCGGTCTGCTCCTATCCTGAAAGTTCCGGGGTGATTCGGCAAGCGGGGGCCGAGAAAAAAGGGAGGTCCCAAAACGTGTTTTCCCCATGCAATTTTCCATAGGAACCTTTAATCGCAGCTACAGCCCAAACTGCTGAACGGAATTACACCAAATTTGGCAAAAAGGTAGCCCTTGGTTCAGAGTCGTGCCTTTTGGTTAAATGGTGTAAATCCGTTCAGTAGTTCCTGAGAAAATCAAAAGTAAAATCACATATATATCTGGGCGGAGCCTAACCACACATGTCATTGTGAGATCTGATTGGCTGTCAGCACTTCATCCTGGAATTGCTGGCAGCCATCTTGGGACCAATATACATGATAGTACCCCATTGAAATGCATTGTAGTGAATCAAAGATTTTGAGGGTTACCAAAAGGAGAACTATAAAGGGTGATAACAGACTTTAGTTACATTAGAATTCATTTCTTGATGGTACCATACTAATTTCAGGAATTGTGGTGTGTTCTAAGGTGATTATACCCTGTGAAAAACCTTCTGCTGGGATATCATGAATCATGTTTGAGAGAAAACTATTTTCACATGCTTGTCCCATAGAGTTTTGGAAGGTGCTCCAGAAGCTAAAATGAGAGCATATTTTCTGTAAATTCACATTATCTTTCTCAGTCATTTGATAATGAAGTCTGACATTCTCAGTAAAACATGTACATCCAACAAGGGCAGAGACTGTCAGTTGATTCCTTTGTGTTCTACTGCAGCTTCCCAGAGTGTTCTAAAGAACAACTAGAGTGCTAACAGCCTTACTTATGACAAAAGTATGGCCCACCTGAAGCCATCTTGATTGGAATAAACTGGTAACACTTAAAACATTTAATTTAAAAAGGAACAAAATGATGGGGTTCATTTTGTCATAGAAATTATGGTTAGTGCCGTAGAAAGAAAAATTAGGACATGTTTCAAGTGTGATCTCAAATATCTTCCTGTTATATTTCAACAGGAGCAGCCTGCCAGTTGATGCCTTTGTGTTCTACTGCAGCTTCCCAGAGTGTTCTAAAGAACAACTAGAGCGCTAACAGCCTTACTTATGACAAAAGTATGGCACACCTGAAGCCATTTTGATTGGAATAAACCGGTAACACTTAAAACATTTAATTTAAAAAGGAACAAAATGAGGGTTTTTTTTTTTTAAATAGAAATTATGGTTAGTGCTGCAGAAAGAAAAATGAGGGCATGTTTTAAGTGAGATCTCAAATCCTCTTCTATTTCATTAGAAAATTCTGACATGCAGACTGAAACAATCACTTTCAATACCAGCAGCAGACTTCCAGTTAACTCCCTGGTGAGCAGTAGCTTTACTACAGTGATCTAATGAGCAACTAGAGTGCTAACATTCTGAATTTATGGCAAATGTGAGACACATCTGAATGCCTTCTTGATGGAATCAAAGTAAAAAACTGAAAGCATTTCCTACTGAGGAGACTGCAGTAAATGAGGAAATTAGGAAACTTCATAACAAAGAAGTCTTCCAAGATGGCCACCAGAGAAAAAAGAGCCCAAATGTAGCACAAATATTACCCAGATGTAGCCCACATATAGCCCAATGACAAAAGTGTGCAAAACACTTTTTATTTTTACTTTTTTTGCAGTTTTATGTAGTGCAGACTGGTCAGGTATTGTAGCGTTGCATCTTAAAACATGACCCGCTACACTACAAAAACACCACTGCACTACCCTAAACCCTAAAACACTACCCCCAGCACGACCCCCTACACTACACAAGCACCACTGCACTATCCTAAACCCTAAAACACAACCCCCAGCATGACCCCCTACACTACACAAACACCACTGCACTACCCTAAACCCTAAAACACTACCCCCAGCACGACCCCCTACACTACCTAAACACCACTGCACTAACCTAAATCCTAAAACACTACCCCCAGCACGAATCCCTACACTACCCAAACACCACTGCACTACCCTAAAACATGACCCCCTACACTACACAAACACCACTGCACTACCCTAAACCCTAAAACACTACCCCCAGCACGACCCCCTACACTACCCAAACACCACTGAACTAACCTAAATCCTAAAACACTACCCCCAGCACGACCCCCTACACTACCCAAATACCACTGCACTACCCTAAACCCTAAAACACTACCCCCGGCACGACCCCCTACACTACCCAAACACCACTGCACTAACCTAAATCCGAAAACACTACCCCCAGCACGACCCCCTACACTACCCAAACACCACTGCACTACCCTAAAACATGACCCCTATACTACACAAACACCACTGCACTACCCTAAACCCTAAAACACTACCCCCAGCACGACCCCCTACACTACCCAAACACCACTGCACTACCCTAAACCCTAAAACACTACCCCCAGCTCGAACCCCTATACTACACAAGCACCACTGCACTACCCTAAAACACTACCCCCAGCATGACCCCCTACACTACACAAACACCACTGCACTACCCTAAACCCTAAAACACTACCCCCAGCACGACCCGCTACACTACCCAAACACCACTGCACTAACCTAAATCCTAAAACACTACCCCAGCACGACCCCCTACACTACCTAAACACTACTGCACTGCCCTAAACCCTGAAACACCAGCCCCTGCACGACCCCCTACACTGCCCGAACACCACTGCACTGCCCTAAACCCTGAAACACCACCCCAAGCACGACCCCCTACACTGCCCAAACACCACTGCACTGCCCTAAACCCTGAAACACCACCCCCTTCACGACCCCCTACACTGCCCAAACACCACTGCACTGCCCTAAACCCTGAAACACCACCCCTTCACGACCCCCTACACTGCCCGAACACCACTGCACTGCCCTAAACCCTGAAACACCACCCCCAGCACGACTCCCTACACTGCCCAAACACCACTGCTCTGCCCTAAACCCTGAAACACTACCCCCAGCAAGACCCCCTACACTGCCCGAACACCACTGCACTGCCCTAAACCCTGAAACATCACCCCCAGCAAGACCCCCTACACTGCCCGAACACCACTGCCCTAAACCCTGAAACACCACCCTCAGCACGACCCCCTACACTGCCCGAACACCACTGCACTGCCCTAAACCCTGAAACACCAGCCCCAGCATGACCCCCTACACTGCCCGAACACCACTGCTCTGCCCTAAACCCTGAAACACCAGCCCCAGCACGACCCCCTACACTGCACGAACACCACTGCACTACCCTAAACCCTGAAACACCACCCCCAGCACGACCCCCTACACTGCCCGAACACCACTGCACTGTCCTAAACCCTGAAACACCAGCCCCAGCACGACCGCCTACACTGCCCGAACACCACTGCACTGCCCTAAACCTTGAAACACCAGCCCCAGCACGACCCCCTACACTGCCCGAACACCACTGCACTGCCCTAAAACCTGAAACACCAGCCCCAGCACGACCCACTACACTGCCCGAACACCACTCCACTGCCCTAAACCCTGAAACACCACCCCCAGCACGACCCCCTACACTGCCCGAACACCACTGCACTGCCCTAAACCCTGAAACACCACCCCTGCAGGACCCCCTACACTGCCCGAACACTACTGCACTGCCCTAAACCCTGAAACACCATCCCCAGCACGACCCCCTACACTGCACAAACACCACTGCACTGCCCTAAACCCTAAAACACTACCCCCAGCAAGACCCCTACACTGCCCGAACACCACTGCACTGCCCTAAACCCTGAAACATCACCCCCAGCAAGACCCCCTACACTGCCCGAACACCACTGCCCTAAACCCTGAAACACCACCCCCAGCAAGACCCCTACACTGCCCGAACACCACTGCACTACCCTAAACCCTGAAACACCAGCCCCAGCACGACCCACTACACTGCCTGAACACCACTGCACTGCCCTAAACCCTGAAACACCACCCCCTGCATGACCCCCTACACTGCCCGAACACCACTGCACTGCCCTAAACCCTGAAACACCACCCCCAGCACGACCCCCTAAACTGCCCAAACACCACTGCACTGCCCTAAACCCTGAAACACCACCCCCTGCACGACCCCCTACACTGCCCAAACACGAAAGCACTGCCCAAAATCCTGAAACACCACCCCCAGCACGACCCCTACACTGCACGAACACCATTGCACTGCCCTAAACCCTGAAACACTACCCCCAGCAAGACCCCCTACACTGCCCAAACACCACTGCACTGCCCTAAACCCTGAAACATCACCCCCAGCAAGACCCCCTACACTGCCCGAACACCACTGCCCTAAACCCTGAAACACCAGCGCCAGCACGACCCCTACACTGCCCGAACACCACTGCACTACCCTAAACCCTGAAACACCACCCCCAGCACGACCCCCTACACTGCCCGAGCACCACTGCACTGCCCTAAACCCTGAAACACCAGCCCCAGCACGACCCCTACACTGCCCGAACACCACTGCACTGCCCTAAACCCTGAAACACCAGCCCCAGTACGACCGCCTACACTGCCCGAACACCACTGCACTGCCCTAAACCTTGAAACACCAGCACCAGCACGACCCCCTACACTGCCCGAACACCACTGCACTGCCCTAAACCCTGAAACACCACCCCCAGCACGACCCCCTACACTGCCCGAACACCACTGCACTGCCCTAAACCCTGAAACACCACCTCCTGCACGACCCCCTACACTGCCCAAACAATACTGCACTGCCCAAAACCCTGAAACACCACCCCCAGCACGACCCCCTACACTGCCCGAACACCATTGCACTGCCCTAAACCCTGAAACACTACCCCCAGCAAGACCCCCTACACTGCCCGAACACCACTGCACTGCCCTAAACCCTGAAACATCACCCCAGCAAGACCCCCTACACTGCCCGAACACCACTGCCCTAAACCCTGAAATACCAGCGCCAGCACGACCCCCTACACTGCCCGAACACCACTGCACTACCCTAAACCCTGAAACACCACCCCCAGCACGACCCCCTACACTGCCCGAGCACCACTGCACTGCCCTAAACCCTGAAACACCAGCCCCAGCACGACCCCTTACACTGCCCGAACACCACTGCACTGCCCTAAACCCTGAAACACCAGCCCCAGCACGACCGCCTACACTGCCCGAACACCACTGCACTGCCCTAAACCTTGAAACACCAGCCCCAGCACGACCCCCTACACTGCCCGAACACCACTGCACTGCCCTAAACTGTGAAACACCTGCCCCAGCACGACCCCCTACTCTGCCCGAACACCACTGCACTGCCCTAAAACCTGAAACACCAGCCCCAGCACAACCCCCTACACTGCCCGAACACCACTGCACTGCCCTAAACCCTGAAACACCACCCCCAGCACGACCCCCTACACTGCCCGAACACCACTGCACTGCCCTAAACCCTGAAACACCACCCCTGCACGACCCCCTACACTGCCCGAACACTACTGCACTGCCCTAAACCCTGAAACACCATCCCCAGCACGACCCCCTACACTGCACGAACACCACTGCACTGCCCTAAACCCTGAAACACTACCACCAGCAAGACCCCCTACACTGCCCGAACACCACTGCACTGCCATAAACCCTGAAACATCACCCCCAGCAAGACCCCTACACTGCCCGAACACCACTGCCCTAAACCCTGAAACACCACCCCCAGCAAGACCCCCTACACTGCCCGAACACCACTGCACTGCCCTAAACCCTGAAACACCAGCCCCAGCACGACCCCCTACACTGCCTGAACACCACTGCACTGCCCAAAACCCTGAAAAACCACCCACTGCATGACCCCTAAACTGCCCGAACACCACTGCACTACCCTAAACCCTGAAACACCACCCGCAGCACGACCCCCTACACTGCCCGAACACGACTGCACTGCCCTAAACCCTGAAACACCACCCCCTGCACGACCCCCTACACTGCCCAAACACTACTGCACTGCCCTAAACCCTGAAACACCACCCCCAGCACGACCGCCTACACTGCACGAACACCATTGCACTGCCCTAAACCCTGAAACACTACCCCCAGCAAGACCCCCTACACTGCCCGAACACCACTGCACTGCCCTAAACCTTGAAACATCTCCCCCAGCAAGACCCCCTACACTGCCCAAACACCACTGCCCTAAACCCTGAAACACCACCCCCAGCAAGACCCCCTACACTGCCCAAACACCACTGCACTGCCCTAAACCCTGAAACACCACACCCAGCACGACCCCCTACACTGCCCAAACACCACTGCTCTGCCCAAAACCCTGAAACACCAGCCCCAGCACGACCCCCTACACTGCCCGAACACCACTGCACTGCCCTAAACCCTGAAACACTAGCCCCAGCACGACCCCCTACACTCCCTGAACACCACTGCACTGCCCTAAACCCTGAAACACCACCCCCAGCACAACCCCATACACTGCCTGAACACCACTGCACTGCCCTAAACCCTGAAACACCAGCCCCAGCACGACCTCCTACACTGCCCGAAAACCACTTCACTGCCCTAAACCCTGAAACACCAGCCCCAGCACGACCCCGTACACTGCCCGAACACCACTGCACTGCCCTAAACCCTCAAATACCAGCCCCAGCACGACCCCCTACACTGCCCGAACACCACTGCACTACCCTAAACCCTGAAACACCAGCCCCAGCAAAACCCCCTACACTGCCCGAACACCACTTCACTGCCCTAAACCCTGAAACACCAGACCCAGCAAGACCCTCTACACTGCCCGAACACCACTTCACTGCCCTAAACCCTGAAACACCACCCCCAGCAAGACCCCCTACATTGCCCGAACACCACTGCACTAAACCCTCAAACACCACCCCAGCAAGACCACCTACACTGGCCGAACACCACTGCACTACCCTAAACCCTGAAACACCACCCCCTGCATGACCCCTACACTGCCGAAACACCACTGCACTGCCCTAAACCCTGAAACACCACCCCTGCATGACCCCTACACTGCCCGAACACCACTGCACTGCCCTAAACCCTGAAACACCACCCCCTGCATGACCCCCGACACTGCCGGAACACCACTGCACTGCCCTAAACCCTGAAACATCACCCCCAGCACGACGCCCTACACTGCCCGAACACCACTGCACTGCCCTAAACCCTGAAACACCACCCCCAGCACAACCCCCTACACTGCCCGAACACCACTGCACTGCCCTAAACCCTGAAACACTGCCCCCAGCAAGACCCCCTACACTGCTCGAACACCACTGCACTGCCCTAAACCCTGAAACATCACCCCCAGCAAGACCCCCTACACTGCCTGAACACCATTGCTCTGCCCTAAACCCTGAAACACTAGCCCCAGCACGACCCCCTACACTGCCCGAACACCACTGCACTGCCCTAAACCCTGAAACACCAGCCCCAGCAAGACCCCCTACACTGCCCAAACACCAATGCACTGCCCTAAACCCTGAAACACCAGCCGCAGCATGACCCCCTACACTGCCCAAACACCACTGCACTGCCCTAAACCCTGAAACACCAGCCCCAGCACGACCACCTACACTGCCCGAACACCACTGCACTGCCCTAAACCCTGAAACACCAGCCCCAGCACGACCCCCTACACTGCCTGAACACCACTGCACTGCCCTAAACCCTGAAACACCAGCCCCAGCATGACCCACTACACTGCCCGAACACCACTGCACTGCCCTAAACCCTGAAACACCAGAACCCAGCACGACCCCCTACACTGCCCGAACACCACTGCACTGCCCTAAACCCTGAAACACCACCCCCTGCATGACCCCCTACACTGCCCGAACACCACTGCACTGCCCTAAACCCTGAAACACCACCCCCTGCACCACCCCTACACTGCCCGAACACCACTGCACTGCCCTAAACCCTGAAACACCACCCCCTACACTGCCCGAACACCACTGCACTGCCCTAAACCCTGAAACACCACAACCCTGCACGACCCCTACACTGCCCGAACACCACTGCACTGCCCTAAACCCTGAAACACCACCCCGCACGACCCCCTACACTGCCCGAACACCACTGCACTGCCCAAAACCCTGAAACACCACCCCCAGCAAGACCCCCTACACTGCCCGAACACCACTGCACTGCCCTAAACCCTGAAACACCAGCCCCAGCATGACCCCCTACTCTGCCGAACACCACTGCACTGCCCTAAACCCTGAAACACCAGCCTCAGCACGACCACCTACACTGCCCGAACACCACTGCACTGCCCTAAACCCTGAAACACCAGCCCCAGCACGACCCCTTACACTGCCCGAACACCACTGCACTGCCCTAAACCCTGAAACACCAGCCCCAGCACGACCCCTACACTGCCCGAACACCACTGCACTGCCCTAAACCCTGAAACACCAGACCCAGCACGACCCCCTACACTGCCCGAACACCACTGCACTACCCTAAACCCTGAAACACCACCCCTGCACGACCCCCTACACTGCCCGAACACCACTGCACTGCCCTAAACCCTGAAACACCACCTCCTGCACCACCCCTATACTGCCCGAACACCACTGCACTGCCCTAAACCCTGAAACACCACCCCCTACACTGCCCGAACACCACTGCACTGCCCTAAACCCTGAAACACCACAACCCTGCACGACCCCCTACACTGCCCGAACACCACTGCACTGCCCTAAACCCTGAAACACCACCCCCGCACGACCCCCTACACTGCCTGAACACCACTGCCCTAAACCCTGAAACACCACCCCCAGCAAGACCCCCTACACTGCCCAAACACCACTGCACTGCCCTAAACCCTGAAACACCACCTCCAGCACAACCCCTACACTGCCTGAACACCATTGCTCTGCCCTAAACCCTGAAACACTAGCCCCAGCACGACCCCCTACACTGCCCGAACACCACTGCACTGCCCTAAACCCTGAAACACCATCCCCAGCATGACCCCCTACACTGCCCGAACACCACTGCACTGCCCTAAACCCTGAAACACCAGCCCCAGCAAGACCCCCTACACTGCCCGAACACCACTGCACTGCCCTAAACCCTGAAACACCAGCCCCAGCATGACCCCCTACACTGCCCGAACACCACTGCACTGCCCTAAACCCTGAAACACCAGCCCCAGCACGACCACCTACACTGCCCAAACACCACTGCACTGCCCTAAACCCTGAACCACCAGCCCCAGCACGACCCCCTACACTGCCCGAACACCACTGCACTGCCCTAAACCCTGAAACACCAGACCCAGCACGACCCCCTACACTGCCCGAACACCACTGCACTGCCCTAAACCCTGAAACACCACCCCTGCACGACCCCTACACTGCCCGAACACCACTGCACTGCCGTAAACCCTGAAACACCACCCCTGCACCACCCCTACACTGCCCGAACACCACTGCATTGCCCTAAACCCTGAAACACCCCCCTACACTGCCCGAAGACCACTGCACTGCCCTAAACCCTGAAACACCACAACCCTGCACGACCCCCTACACTGCCCGAACATCACTGCACTGCCCTAAACCCTGAAACACCACCCCCGCACGACCCCCTACACTGCCCGACCACCACTGCACTGCCCAAAACCCTGAAACACCACCCCCAGCATGACCCCCTTTACTGCCTGAACACCACTGCACTGCCCCAAACCCTGAAACACCACCCCCAGCACGACCCCCTACACTGCCCGAACACCACTGCCCTAAACCCTGAAACACCACCCCTGCACGACCCCCTACACTGCCCGAACACCACTGCACTGCCCTAAACCCTGAAACACCACCCCTGCACGACCCCCTACACTGCCCGAACACCACTGCACTGCCCTAAACCCTGAAACACCACCCCCAGCACGACCCCTACACTGCCCGAACACCACTGCACTGCCCTAAACCCTAAAACACCACCCCCAGCACGACCCCCTACACTGCCCGAACACCACTGCACTGCCCTAAACCCTAAAACACTACCCCCAGCACGACCCCCTACACTACCCAAACACGACTGCACTGCCCTAAACCCTGAAACACTCCCCCAGCACGACCCCCTACACTAACCGAACACCACTGCACTGCCCTAAACCCTAAAACACTTCCCCCAGCACGACCCCCTACACTACCCGAACACCACTGCACTGCCCTAAACCCTAGAACACTCCTCCCAGCACGACCCCCTACACTACCCAAACACCAATGCACTGCCCTAAACCCTAAAACACTACCCCGCATGACCCCCTACACTATCCAAACACCAATGCACTACCCTAAACCCTAAAACACTACCCCCTGCACGAACTCCTACACTACCCAAAGACCACTGCACTACCCTAAACCCTAAAACACTACCCCGCACGACTCCCTACACTACCCAAAGACCACTGCACTACCCTAAACCCTAAAACATGACCTCCTACACTACACAAACACCACTGCACTACCCTAAACCCTAAAAATCTCCCCCAGCATGAACCCCTACACTACCCAAACACCACTGCACTACCCTAAACCCTAAAACACTACCCCAGCAGTACCCCTACACTACCCAAACACCACTGCACTACCCTAAACCCTAAAACACTACCCCCAGCAGTACCCCTACACTACCCAAACACCATTGCACTACCCTAAACCCTAAAACACTACCCCTAGCAGTACCCCTACACTACCCATACACCACTGTACTACCCTAAACCGTAAACCACTACCCCCAGCACGACCCCCTACACTACCCAAACACCACTGCACTACCCTAAACCCTAAAACACTAACCCCAGCATGACCCCCTACACTACCCAAACACCACTGCACTACCCTAAACCCTAAAACACTCCCCCAACACGACTCCCTTCACTACCCAAACACCACTGCACTACCCTAAACCCTAAAACACTACCCCCAGCATGACCCCCTACACTACCCAAACACCACTGCACTACCCTAAACCCTAAAACACTCCCCCCAACACGACTCCCTTCACTACCCAAACACCACTGCACTACCCTAAACCCTAAATCTACCCCCAGCATGACCCCCTACACTACACAAACACCACTGCACTACCCTAAACCCTAAAACACTACCCCCAGCACGACTCCCTTCACTACCTAAACACAACTGCACAATTTGTTACAGGCGTTGCAATGCAGGCCTGTGGTGCTTACTGGAAGTACCTGGTGGGCTAGTTGGGCCCCAGGGACCCTCAGAATTCAAGGTGACCTAATCCCCCAACTTAAAACGCGCCACAGGGCACGTTTGCACAGTGGTGAAGGGAGGGGGCGGGGCCTCAGGTGACATGTGCGCAAACACGCCCTGTGGTGCGTTTTAAGTTGGGGAATTAATTCCCTTGAATCCTGAGGGACCCTGGGGGCCAACTAGCCCACCAGGTACCTTCAGTAAGCACAACAGAGTTGCGTTGCAGAGAGGTGAAAAAGGTGCGTGGCCTCGGAATGCCTCTCTGCAACTCAGCTCTGTGGTCCTAACTGTAGGTACCTGGGGGGCTAGTTGGGCCGCAGGGACCCTCAGGATTCAAGGGGACTTAATCCCGCAACTTAAAACGCGCCATGGGGCGCGTTTGCACACATGTCACCTCAGGCCCCCTCCCTTCACCACTGTGCAAATGCGCCCTGTAGCGTGTTTTAAGAGGTAGTTTTAATCCCCTGCCCTATTATGTACTAGGGACTTACAGAGGAGGTCATGCTAATCACAGGGGTACCCCAACGCATAGTGTTCCCTAGTGTATGTAGGTGTTTTCACTGTATTCTAAGTGTCTTTTAGCATAGCACTGGCTCTGGTTAGTCAGAGTCAGTTACCACCAGTACCCGTCTGAAAAAGTTGTGGGCACAGGATGATTTTGCAACAAGGCCTCTTTCTGCTCCTCTGTTGGTTCTTTCTGCACATCTTTTGCTTCTTCCTGCACTTTTCTTCGTCTTTGTGGACTTCTGTTGCTTCTTTCTGCATTTCTTTTGCTTCTTTCTGTGCGTTTTTTTCTTCTTTCTTCACATGTCCTACCTCTGTAGGCATAGTTACAAACTAGCATTTAAAAAACCTTTGAAATTCACTTAAAAATCATAGGTTTCAGGCACGTTATAATTAGAAATTAGCATTTAAAAACCTTTGAAATTCACTGAAAAACCATAGGTTTCAGACACGTTATAGTTAGAAATTAGCATTTAAAAAACCTTTGAAATTCACTGAAAAAACCATAGGTTTTAGGGACAGTTATAGTTAGTTGGACATTGCACTCGTACAAAACCATAGAAATTCCCCGTTATAGTTAGTTCAGCTAACTATAACTCGCGCCCCGCAATGCACTGCTGATGACGTCACATATTACATCACTCATGACATGGTCAGTGACATCACTGATGACATCACTGATGACATCTCAAATGACATCACTGATGACATCACTGATGACATCATCCATGTGATAATTTCATGCATCTTCTCACACCCTAATATAACTTTTGATACACCCACTCTAAATTACAGACTGCCATTCTCAAAACCATACACACTCCAATACCAATAACTCCATACCCACTCACTGATTCTTAGGTCTACACACACACATCTACTCACTCACCCGTACAGTCACTCATACTTACAGTCACTCAGTACAGGACTATCATATGCACTCATACACCTATATAAACACTCACACACTGCCACTCATCCATAGAGGTACTCACACACCTAGTCAGTCATGCAAAAATTAATCACACACCCATTTACTCACCTATACAGTTATACACACACCAGCTCACTTACTCATACAAATACTAGCACATTCTTACGCTCTTATACAATAACTGATACAAGCACACACGCATCCATACAGCCACTCTCACAATCACACACTCTCATTTATAGCCATTTAAATACTCTAACACACATATATACTGCCTTTTACATATGTAGTTACTCGCACATGTACCACTGAGATATACATTCACTCACTAACACACCCATACACACACTCACCCACCCAAGCAGTCCATCACAGATGCACTCTTGAAATCATGCACCCAGTGAATCACCCACTCACACATCTATGTACAGAGTCACACACACCCCACCCACACAAACACTCAGGCAGCCATACAGATACTCAGAGAACCAATCAATAACCCATATAGACACTCATGTAGCTAGTCGCAAATCCATGCATCCACTTACACACCAACAAACAGACGGATACAGACATTCACACAGTTTAGTCACTAACCCATGCATTCAGTAAGATACGTTTAATCACTCACTTGTAGAGTCAGTCACACATGTACTAAATCATCCATTCAGACACTTATACACCCACTCATTCTTCAATACGCCTTTCCCTATATATATTAAACATATTTAAACTTTACAGAAACACACAGTCACTGGATGATGTCATCAGTGATGTCATTTGAGATGTCATCAGTGATGTCATCAGTGATGTCACTGACCATGTCATGAGTGATGTAATATGTGACGTCATCAGCAGTGCATTGTGGGAGCGAAGTTATAGTTAGCTGAACTAACTATAAAGGGGGAAATTTCTATGGTTTTGTACGAGTGAAATGTCCAACTAACTATAACTGTCCCTAAAACCTATGGTTTTTTCAGTGAATATATATATATATATATTTACTTTAAAACAATTAATAAACTATTAATTTTAATTTATTTTATAATTGTATATATGACAATTTACAAATAAATATATATATATATACATACACCAATAACATAAAGTCTAATAAAAAAACATCATATTATAAATTAAAACATTAAACTATTTAAATTTTCCACTTCAGTGAGTGCAACAGTAGGTAAAGTGTTGGATAGCGGAGGGGTATAACTTACTATTCCCACTCCAGTGAGTGCAACAGTAGGGAAAGTGTTGGATAGCAGAGGGGTAAAAAATACTATTCCCACTCCAGTGAGTGCAACAGTAGGGGAAGCGTTGGATAGCGGAGAAATAAAAATAACTATTCCCGCTCCAGTGAGTGCAACAGTAGGGAAAATGTTGGATAGCGGAGGGGTAAAAATTACTATTCCCACTCCAGTGAGTGCAACAGTAGGGAAAGTGTTGGATAGCAGAGGGGTAAAAATTACTATTCCCACTCCAGTTAGTGCAACAGTAGGGAAAGCGTTGGATAGCGGAGGAATAAAAATAACTATTCCCACTCCAGTGAGTGCAACAGTAGGGAAAGTTTTGGATAGCTATGGGGTAAAAATTACTATTCCCACTCCAGTGAGTGCAACAGTAGGGAAAGTGTTGGATAGCGGAGGGGTAAAAATGACTATTCCCACTCCAGTGAGTGCAACACTAGGGAAAGTGTTGGATAGCCGAGGAATAAAAATGACTATTCCCACTCCAGTGAGTGCAACAGTAGGGAAAGTGTTGGATAGCAGAGGGGTAAAAATTACTATTTCCACTCCAGTGAGTGCAACAGTAGGGAAAGTGTTGGATAGCGGATGGGTAGAAAATACTATTCCCACTCCAGTTAGTGCAACACTAGGGAAAGTGTTGGATAGGGGAGGGGTAAAAAATACTATTCCCACTCCAGTTAGTGCAACAATAGGGAAAATGTTGGATAGCAGAGGGGTAAAAAATACTATTCCCACTCCAGTGAGTGCAACAGTAGGGGAAGCGTTGGATAGCGGAGAAATAAAAATAACTATTCCCACTCCAGTGAGTGCAACAGTAGGGAAAATGTTGGATAGCGGAGGGGTAAAAATGACTATTCCCACTCCAGTGAGTACAACAGTAGGGAAAGTGTTGGATAGCAGAGGGGTAAAAAATACTATTCCCACTCCAGTGAGTGCAGCAGTAGGGAAAATGTTGGATAGCGGAGGGGTAAAAATGACTATTCCCACTGCAGCGAATGCAACAGTAGGGAAAGTGTTGGATAGCGGAGGGGTAAAAATTACTATTCCCACTCCAGTTAGTGCAACAGTAGGGAAAGCGTTGGATAGCGGAGGAATAAAAATAACTATTCCCACTCCAGTGAGTGCAACAGTAGGGAAAGTTTTGGATAGCTGAGGGGTAAAAATTACTATTCCCACTCCAGTGAGTGCAACAGTAGGGAAAGTGTTGGATAGCGGAGGGGTAAAAATGACTATTCCCACTCCAGTGAGTGCAACACTAGGGAAAGTGTTGGATAGCCGAGGAATAAAAATGACTATTCCCACTCCAGTGAGTGCAACAGTAGGGAAAGTGTTGGATAGCAGAGGGGTAAAAATTACTATTTCCACTCCGGTGAGTGCAACAGTAGGGAAAGTGTTGGATAGCGGAGGGGTAGAAAATACTATTCCCACTCCAGTTTGTGCAACACTAGGGAAAGTGTTGGATAGGGGAGGGGTAAAAAATACTATTCCCACTCCAGTTAGTGCAACAATAGGGAAAGTGTTGGATAGCGGTGGGGTAAAAATTTATATTCCTACTCCAGTCAGTTCAAAATTAAAAACAAACAAAATATCACCAACACAAAATATAATTTAAAAAAATCTAAAATATATAAAAATATTTTAAAAATCTAAAAATAGAAACATATTATAATGTTAAATATATATGACAAATACCTAGAAATATTATATTAAATAAATTTAAAAATAATTTACAAACAAATAACTATTTTTAATTAGAAATTATTTATAAACAAAAACATTAATTATTACATAAATGTAATCTTTTTTATTTCCTACCCTATAACACCCCACAATTCACAACCCACATCTAAATTTTAAAAAAATCTACCTCCGTAATTAACATAATTTACTATCAATTAAAGATATATTATTAATTAAAAACAAATTAAAACAGATAAAAATTAATTTACTCCCCAAACGTTACCCCTATAAAACCAAAACTCACACAAAAATAAACAATTACCCTAATTAATTATCAATTGATGAATTAATATTAATAATCAACTAATTATTAATTAATTAAACTTAAATTACTTTCCACCCTCTAGCCTTATAAACCCCACAACCCACACCTAACAATTATTACACAAATTCCATGATTAATTTAAAAATATTAAATTAATATCAATTAACAACTACTTAATAATTAATTAAAAATAAATTACTTCTCACCCTTTACCACTATAAACCCCACAACTCACATCTAAAATTAATTACACAATGACCATATTTAAATTTTAAATAATTAATTAGCATTAATTAACAAATAATTATTAATTAATTAAAAATGAATTACTTCCCACCCTTTACCCCTATAAACCCCACAACCTGCTCATAAAAAATGACACAGTTAACATAATTAATTACCAATTAATTAATTAATAATAATTAGCAACCAATTAATAATTACTTAATAATAAATTACTTCCTACAATTAGCACTATAAAATCTAAATTAAATAAATATTAATACATTTTAAAAAAATCATTAATTTATGATAATTAAATTACTTCCCACCCTTTACCCCTATAAACTCCACAACCTGCTCCTAAAAAAATTACACAATTACCATAATGAATTGCCAATTAATTAATTAATAATAATTAACAACCAATTAATAATTAATTAATAAATTACTTCCCACAATTAACAATATAAAACCTAAATTAAATAAATATTACTAAATAAAAAATAATCATTAATGTATTATAATTAAATTAGTTCCCACCCTATTCCCCTATAAAAAATGCAAAATTTTATTAAAATAACATTGATAACTACTAAAACTTTAACACATATATTAAAAAACAAAAACAATACTAATACAAATAAAATAGATCACATACATTTAAAATACATACTAAAATACATAACACTAATTAAAAAATCGATATTTTAAACAACTATATTTTTGCAAACGATATTAATGACTGATATTTTAAAAAACGATATTTCTTACCTTAAAGTCATTATTCTTGACCACGATATTCTTGCTGTTGATATTTCTGTGTCACGATATTTCCAACTCGATATTTATGTAAGTCGACATTTCCAACTCAGGGGCCGATTCCGATTCCGGCCGGAAATCTCTCCGACCGAGCCGGACCCGGAGAGATTTCCGACCGAATCGGACTCTGGCAGTCCGACCGAACGAGTACGATGCGCACGCATGCCATCGGACTCTAGTCGGTCGGACTCCCATTGAAGTCAATGGGAGCCTGTCGTACAACGCGTACGCGGGCTCCCATTGACTCAATGGGTGCGAGGCGGACAAGGGCGCCCCCTACAGCGTGTACGCGTCCATGCGCATCGCGGCGTACATGCACAGGTAGGGGGACCCATGGGTCCCCTGTGTGTGACTCGCGCGCCTACGCGGCACAAGGGGGTCCGACGCGGACCCCCAAAGTCCGGCTCCGACAGCTTTTTTGAGCCGGACGGCGCGAGTCGGTCGGACTGCTCACGGCGTGCATCGTACTTACCCGGCCGGGATACGTCTCCATAGCGCGGTGCGAGTCGTGTCCATGCGAGTCGGTCGGAGCGTGTTGAAGCCGCGTTCGAGTCGGTCGGAGATTTCGCGGGTGCCTGCATCGTACTCGCTCGGCCGGACCCGCGTACGATTCGGTCGGGAAACAGGGCTCCGAATCGGATCCGGTAAATCCGAATCCGATTCGGAGCACTACCGGCCGAGATCGGAATCGGCCCCTCAGTCTTCTGTCTGCATACCCTAGGCATTAGCCTTTGGAACTCAGGCATTACTCTAACATGGGCAATTATTTATAGCTCCTCTTCTATTATCAGAAAGTAAACTGGCCTCTTGCTACTAAATTTGGTGGAGCAGGAATCAGTTTAAATAAACTCTGATTCCCTTCACTCGGGCTGATCCCCGCTGGATTTTCTCTCTCTGGTCGATAGACCTTTGCCGTTGTTTTAGAGAAGATAAGGAGCAATACATCACAATAATTAAAATCACAATTTCTATTCTAAGTTAATTCAATAATGAGAGTTTCTTATGAGTTAAAGGGTTTTATTGTAAATCTTTTAGTAAGTCATGTTTATTAGATCACAAGTAAATTCATTCATTTTTTTCATAAGAATCTTATTAGAAATCAATAATAAATCAGCTAACAATCAATGATAAAAATGCATTCAGCACATTTCATTAAAGAAAAAATCCCTGTTCTACGACTCAGGCAAAAATAGATGTCAGTAAGAATGCATAAAGAGTACTAGTTCAAGAAAGTGGGAGAATACAAAGCATAATGTTTCTGCCCATAGAGCAGTTAAAATAATCAAAAATCAATCAAAGCAGAATTTTTCATAAAGAGAGGTTCAAAAAACTCAGTAGAGTCTCAGAGCAATGTGTAATAAGGACAAAGGGATATGGATAGGATCAGCAGCTGTAGTAGCAACCGCAAATGGCAGTGGAGTAAAAGAAAGTGGTACCCTACTATAGGAACACGCACTATTATAAACAGTCAACAATGATGTTGCAGTTCATAGTGCATCTTCTCCTCCTCTCATCCAAGCAGTTTTCTGTGTTCTCCTGGGAACAGGATCACTCCTCTTCTTCTCACAGAAATACAATAGTCTACAAACAGCAATGTTAGTTTTGAAACTTAAATGTAGCAGTTATAGACTCATGTGGAACATTTTCTCATTCAAGACTCCTTTCCCGTGTATTACACTACATGTCGAAACTTCTAAATATCAAATTATATGTTTCACTAACAACTATCTAACTCAAAACTCAAAACATCTGTATTAATGAAAAGAAAACATTTAGGGGCCGATTCCGATCTCGCTGGGAGAAGGCTCTGTCCGACTCGGATCCGAAGGGCTTTCCGACCGACTCGTGCTCCAGGGCTCCGAGCGCCCGAGTACGATGCGAACAAGCGCTGTTGGACACGGGTCGCTCGGAGCCCCATTGATGTCAATGGGAGCCTGTTGTATTACACGTACATAGGCTCCCATTGATGAAAAGGTACGTTGTGCACAAGGGCGCCCCCTGTAGTGGGAACGCATCTGTGCCACCCGCACCGTACATGCATGTGTAGGGGGGACCCTTGGGTCTCCCCCTGTGATCAACTCGTAAGGCTACGGGTGAAGGGGGTCCGGCGCGGAGCTCCGAAGTCCGCTTCCTGGAGCGTTCACGTGTCAGAGGCTCCGACTCGGTCCGGCTGTCCGAATCGTGCAACGTACTGGCTCGGTCAGAAATCGCCTCCATTGCACGGCACGGTTTGCTTCCGGACGGGACGTACGGAGCGGGTCGGACCCGGAAACGATTCGGTCCGCGATTTCGCGTTACTCGCATCGTACTTGCTCGCTCGTACAGCTGGACGAGTCGGTTCGAAAACACGCGTACGGCTCGTACTTTTTCCGGCTGGATAGCGTTCGGAGCCCTTCCGAGCGAGATCGGAATCGGCCCCTTAGTATAAATCCATCCATTGGAATAAACAAGTATGTTAAAAAAGTGAAGTTCACGTTTAAATGCTGCATTCTTTATGGGAGATATTAAGTGACAATTTCTAATCATGTGGGCTTTGTGTAAATAGAAACATTAGAAGCATTCTGCAGAGCTTTATATGAAATAATTTGTGAAACATTATTTATTAAAACATGATCATGGAAAGGTCACGAATGCAACATTGTATGTGTGTTTCAGCGCTTCTATTCAATTAGCTTGTCAAGCAATGTTGTTTTAGCCATTTGAGGCCTATAATGGGTAAATGTGACTGCATACTACAAATTTACAATTTTTAAATGCACTTCATTTTCATTAAAGTTTGCACATTAATACTGCTCATTCATTATAACTATATTATTTTATGCTTTATTTAGGTTTTTTTAAACGCACCAACTATAGCCAGCCTCCTCTTCCATGCTTGTACAGTGATGGTCAAGTCAAATACCTAAGTGCACTCAGGGATCTGGATTCATACTGAAATGACCCTTAAATTTCGAATTTGGAACCATGAATACAGGAGACATTGTGGGTGAAAGCCCTTGTCTGATGTGAAGTTAACCGAGGCTGGCAAACTGACAACCCTGTTTACTTCCTGAAGTTTCTCCTATGCTGTCCTCAGGAGTGGCCCGTGCAGGTAAGTGGTGGGGTAGGGTGGGAGGGGACTCGACAGACGACGACGAGGGAAAATTAAATAAATAATTAATTGTCCCTCGTCGTCTGTCTAGTTTCCCCCACAGCTCTTACCTTCACGGCCGCTCCTGGTTGTCCTTTCCTTAGTCTTTCACCCCCAAATACAAGGTTGGTGGTTGGCGAAAGGGAGTGGCACTCCTATGATGTCATCTAGATAGGGTGACCAGACGTCCCGGATATCCCCGTCCCGGGTTTTGGAGAAGTGTCCCGGTGTCCCGACACTTTTCTCCAAATTGAAGAAATGTCCCAGTTTTTGGGTAGTGCCTGGGTCATTTAAAGAAATGTCCCGGTTTTTAACAGGAGGTAATGTGAAAATAATATTTTTTTTAAAGAACACATATATATAAGGTCGCCAGTAAGTAGTTATAGTTAGAACCTATTTTCCATAGGAAAAGCGTTTTTTGATTTGCCAATATCTTTCGCGCCGTTTGACAAATCTTCGCAAAATTTTCGAAACTAATGGCCCTCTCCGGTCAGCTCCTGTCTTGAAAGTTTTGGGGTGATTCGTCAAGCGGGGGCCGAAAAAAAGGGGGTCCCAAAACAATTTTTCTCCATGTTAATTTCCATAGGAAATTTTGGAACAGGCTACAGCCTGAACTGCTGAACGGAATTACACCAAATTTGACAAAAAGATAGCTCTTGGTTCAGAAAGCGACATTTTTTTAAATGGTGTAAATCGGTTCAGTAGTTGCTGAGAAATTCAAAAAATAAAAATATCGATATCTGAGCACCGAGGAGGAGTCGCGACTCCTTCCGGGCACGAGCTTCACTCTGATTGGTTGCCAACACTCCAAACCAGAATGTGTTGGCAGCCATCTTGTGACTCGGTAACCGAGTCACAAGAAAAAGGTAAAAAAAGGTTAAAAATGAAGAAAAGGGGGCAGGGTAGAAACACCCTGACCCCCTAGGCCTGCTCAGGGCCAAAAAAAGCATTTAAAAAAAAGATCATGGCCGAATTCGCGCTGGGTGCGCGAATCCGGCTGAGAAGATTTGAAAAAAATGAAGTGCGGGCTCCCGCACTTCGTTTTCTTGAAGCCACTGGGTGCGCCAGGTCCCGGGGGCATTGGTGTATGTTCAACATCAGTTCCTCCTATTTAAACACGAAAAAAGCGGTGACAGATAAAGGTTGAAATAGCCGCACACTGGACCAGAAGACGGGTTTATATGGAGAGCTCCCTGGTCTGCTCTGCTCGCCCACATCATTTCCTCTGCCCCATAATTGAACCGAGAGAGTGGCCTTTTAGAGGCTGGAGGCCTTGCGTGACATCTGGCCGCTCTCGCCACAGCCCTGTCTCACGCCCCAGGCCGCTTTGATGTACTGTTTCCATAACCAAGAAACGGTTTGTAATTGAATGCCTCTTGAGAGCCCTTTATTGCTATCGAGCAGCGCCATTGCGACAGGGAGCGTCTTGTTCGGTGCGCGTTCCAGCTTGCGCAGGACGGAGCATTCGTGGTACAAACGCTGCATGATTTGTTCTTATGCACAGGGACACGGGTTTGAATCCCGCTCTCGCTGCCGTGCTAGAACTCGCGTTAATTCAAACAAGTTGTTTCTTCCAGTGTGGCAGGTTGCAAATATGTCTGATGTAAGCATAACTACAATCTGCACTCGGGTAACAACCGAAATACCCCTCTCGACCTTTCTCTCCACTGTTCTTCGGATCCGGTCCCACATGCAGAATTTAGCCCCATTCACCAGTTCAACACAGTTCTTCTAGCTAGCGCAACGTACTCAAAGCGCTCCTTGCTTCTAGGAGGGATGTCTGCCCTGTATCAACTATTTCGTGCCACTCAGGAGGCAACATTATAATTGCACAAACTGCACAAGAGAAGCGGTCAAACAAATAGGATGTGTTCCAGACTAGGGTTAACAGTAAACCGATCAAGGATAAGGTAATCAACATGTTCTAAAGATGCATTCTGGGAGTCGTGGTCCTGCTTCACCTCATTTAACCTGTTTCGTAAAAGGAAAGCTCAGCACCGGCACTGTGTGCCTCATAACCTAGCTATACTGCAAAAAAAGAACAAAAACATCCATATAACAGCAACTCTAACACTAGGAACTTGGGGGCATATTAACAACGAGGCGATAAGCAATTATTGCCGCTTTAGCGTCCGTTTTCGGACGGAAAGCGGCGATAATTCTATCGCCTAATCAGCAAGGTCACGCTATCGCGTGAATCCTTGCACTATCGCTCTTTCCCCAACACCCATCCTTGCATCTCTAATGAGATGCAAAGTGAGCGTTACTGGGCGTACCCCGGATGGGCTACGTTGCAAATATCGCCAATGTTCACATCGCGATATTTACAAGGCAGCCCACAGGATTATAGCAGACGTTAGATTTTAGCGAAAACGGCCGTTTTCGCCAAAATCTAACGTCTGCTATAATCCTGACTTACCTATGTTAGGCATAGGAGGTGGATTCTGCTGATACGACCACAGGGTCGTATCAGCAAGGTTATCGCCTTTTGTAGGGAACATCGCTGGAAAACCAGCGATGTTCCCTGCAAAGGGCGATAACCTCGCTATCTCTGGAATTTTTATCGCCCTGGAGTAACGCGTTGTTAATAACGCGCTACCAGGGCGATAAATGCCAGAGATAGCCTGCGATAATATAATTATCGCTAAGCACGGCCAGCGATAATTATCGCTGGCCGTTGTTAATATGCCCCTAATTATCTGAGTACTGTTTGGTACCAGAGATAGCTGTAAAATCGTAGCAGTGTAAAAACTAATATTGTATCACTTTCCCAAACCAATGCTGCTGTAAATAAGTATAAAATACATAAAAGTTGCTTGACTCTCAAATCCAACAGAATATATATATATATTTTTTTTTTGCGAAATGTGGGTTGAGTAAGCCCATGTGGAGTTTAACTTGCTTCGATTCGGAGTTCAGAACTCGACTCCTAGAAATGCGATTTAATTAGAGCGGTTAATTCGTCTGCTATCCACTGGAAGGGGAGCCTGGACTGCGGTCGTTATTAAGCTTGTATTTTTAGCGGCCCGGGAAGCCCACAGAGCCCAGCCGTCAGGGGCCTAATCTGAAGTTATGAGCCGGGAGTGAGGAGCTGGCAATAATTCAATTACCACGAAAAATCTGCGGCTTTATGGTGCAGCGCTAAATTAAATGTGATTATTTACTGTCTCTAATGGAAATCAAGAAGAAATCAGATTAAAGCTTTTGTGGAGGAAATCACGTCGCAAGCCCTAGTGAAGAAGTAACTGTCTGGAGCACTGCTCTGCGCTGTATAGCTCATACACGGGCTAATTGCAAAGGGACCCGGACTGCGCTTGATTTATCATCGCTAAACCGAGCGGCTGATTGTGTGTTTTTCCTGCCGCAGAACTTGTGTTTCTCGCGGTCGCACCCCAACCTATTCTAGGTTATTTAATTAGAGCGTCTCCCAGCCTTTGCTGAACTTGAAGCTCCCGTTTTGTGCCTTTGTTTTGGGGGAGGGGGAGTTTATTGAATCATACATAATTAACCATCCCTGTTGAGGTTTCATTAATTTCCACCATAGCACACGTTTAAATCACCCCTCCCCGGAATTTAGCAAGAAATATGTCAAAATAAAAGTTTACTTTTAAAAAAAATAAAGATGCATTTCCCTGCTTATAACGATCGTGAGTCAATGGTAACTTTTAATGTATTGTACTTTTTTAAAGTGCAGCGTGAGACTGGGCAGAAACTTCAAAACGCAGAAAATAACAATGCGCATTTTTTAAAGAAAATATATGTGTGCAAAATAATACACATGCATGCAAATATCAGACATAACAGGCCATAAATAGCAAACAAGGGGTTTCTAGATATAAACCGTACTGCTAAACTAACTTCATAGTTTGACGTGTGTTTGTAAAGCTCGCCTTCACTCTTCGGGCTATTCTGGCGCTCAGTCGTAGGAGTTTCATTGTTAGGTGGTTTCTAATTCATTTATCTGCCACAGAAAAACTAATGTCTGACTGGACATTCCAATATTCGAACCCCTGCTCAGACAAAGGTTCCTGCAGTGGAAGCACCAGTCCCCTGAGCCCACTCACGGCGAAATTAATTGTTTGTCAAAAGTATCTTTTTGCGCCATCGTACTGTTCTTTCTTGATCTTCTGCTAACATCATCTCGTCCCATCCCTCGAATGATGCAAGCTATGCAACCGCATGATTTTGAGAGTGAAATTTACTCCTTTGTAAATTTCGCCTGATTTACATTTTGCAAAATGTCTTGTTTGCGCAGAACATAGACGTGTTTCTGGAAAGCAAGGGATAGCTCACCTGAAAGGGCCTCACGAGATGAGTGTAAAGAGGTGGATGTATACACTCTTCGAGAAATGCGCCAACTTTTGAGGATAGACCATGGGGGACCTCGAAGAGGCGTTTTAAGACATTGGACAAAGTGGGTAATTTCACAGGTTTAGACATTCCAAGGACCTCCTAGGAAAACGAATTCTTTCTTTAACTTCTGTCCATTTCTTTATCTGAACCTTTGACATGAAAAAAGAAAAAGTGGCTCTGGCCCGGGGGGGGGGGGGGGTTGGGGTCCCCAGGGTCCAAAAGGGTCAGGGGATGGGGGGCCACACGGCTCTCCTTCCTAAAAAAAAATAGAAGCCCCACAATTTGCGGAAGCCCCGCCCCCTTTCACTACTACTCTGCAAACGCGTCTCCTGGCATGTTCTATGTTGGGGGATGAAGTCCCCTTCCCTACTGATAGTCCTTAGAGGCCAACTAGCCCACCAGGTACCTCCAGTAAGCCCCACACAGTGGGATTGCTGAGAGGTGGTCCGAGGCCACGCCCCTTTTTACACCACTCTGCAAACGCGCCTCTTGGCGCACTGCTGGTGGAGCGATGAGGTCCTCTTGTGTCCTGAGAACCTCAGGACTAAAGTGGACTTCATCCCCTGAGCAGCAGTGCACCAGGAGGCACGTTTGCAGAGTGGTGTAAAAATGTTATGTTGTTATGTTATGTTATTGGCATTTCCTTGGCAGCCCTAGGTAGGAGGGGGAGAAATTTCCTAAGTGATTTGAGGGTGCCAAAGCATTGCCCCGCTAGCTTCTTGATCTGTGTGGTGAACCGGAGATCTTCATTGAACCAGATCCCGAGGTTTTTGACAGGCTGACCCACGGAGTTGGGCAGTGGATAGTCCCATACAAGAGGATTTCTGACTTGTCCTCATTGCACTTAAGCTGTGCAGAGCGGAGCCATTGAAAAACGGCCGTAAGGCAAGCTCTAGCTCGAGCAGGGGATGAATCATTTTTACTCCATGTAAAGAGGAGCTGGGTATCATCAGCATATGCGATGATCTTAGCACCCAGCTCCTCCGCCAAATAGATCAGCGGGTGTGAGAAGTTGGCCTGGTATATGCTGTTCACTAATTAAAGTGGACACCTTGCACCAGAACAATTCGACTCTTATGGTAGATAGGTTTAAGACAACCTTTAAAGAAAGCTATCCTAGTGGTAGCTGTGGAGAGCAGCCTTCAGGCTAAGTCTTGAAGGAATGTAAAGCAGCTTGTTTTACCACACAATCTCTTGAATCACCAAATGAAAAGACACCACACAGGTATATATATCAAATATATATGTATTTATTAATAAACAACTCTCTACTAATCTCTTTATGAGATTAGAAGTCAGGAACATATGTACAAATCAAATGTTATCAAAATAAGTTTAGCACAATCGAATATCACAATCTTAGTTTGGCTAGACCTAGGTCTAGGGCATCTAGAATCGAGGGATCCCCAAGAACCACCCCAGGAGACCCACAGGGGACGGACGCGGTGTCCTGGCACCGGTGCGAGTCCTGTACGAGTCTATGCGAACAGACGCGATTGAGATTTCAATGTTAAAGGTCCCTTGCGTGTTCGAGGCGAACACACCGATCGGTCCTTGTACGAGTCGAAGGACGCGGTTACAGATAGAGTTGCAAGGGAGTTAGACGCGGTGTGTCTAACACAGACGCGAACCATGTACGAGCCAGCGCGATAGTCGCACTTGGAAAGTAAGAGTTTTAGGGCACTTCTAGGGTAGCTACAAGCAAGTCACTTACAGGGTAAGTAGTTCTAGGGCCCACACCCACAGGAGCACCGTAGTGCTGAAATTACCTCACCCAGGGGAGCCGGGTGCATAGGTGTTCTTTGGTGTCGGGTCGCGGCGTCGTTTTCAATGGGAGCCAGTGAAGACTTGCTGCTTGCGGCGACAGGAGAAGTGTCCGGAGGAATCCAAGCCTGGATTCAGAAGATGGAAGACCTGAAAGCAGAGGGGACAGTGTTCAAAGTCACTTGGCAGTGACTCGGGGCAAGGAAGATGGATGCCCACCGTCGTCGCAAGATTCAGGTCGTTCACGGGTGCCTTGACTCTTCAGCCACGAGGTCCAGGATGCGTCGACGATGACCAGGAGCTGGATTCGGCGTGTCCCATGATGTCTGCAGCTTACTACGGTGTCGGCAACTCTATTGGAGCCAACAAGCCTTGGTAACAGCAAGTCTCGGGGAAAGTGTAAAAAGTCACTGGCGCAGACCAGCAAGGTCTGAGGGACTCACCCAGCGAGAGTAAGTCAGGGCAGGCCTGGAGCAACCAGAAGAGCCCTTTGGTTCTGTAGGAAAGCCTTCAGGGGACCCACAAGCCGGCTGGCAAGGGATCGCAAAGACGCCTTGGGAGGATTCGCCCAACAGGGGCCCACGGTCACTTGGCACGTGGTAGGCCTGTGATCTTCGGAGGGATTCCTGCTGGAGGCTAGGACCACACGTGGTCCAAAGCACAAGTTCGTCGAACGTTGTAAAGGGGTTGCACTTGACAATAGTGCACGGTACCCAGGGGTCGCAGTTCCTCATCACTCTTAGGGTCCACTGGCCTCAGCTTCGCTGGGGACTCACGATGGCCTTTGAGAAGTCAGGAAATCCACTTCTTGGGCTGCAGGGACTTCGGACTCCAGCAGAAGCGGCATAGTTTGCGACCGTTGTTTGTAGTTTTTGGTGCCTGCCAAGCAGGGGAGTCACTCCTTGACTCCAAGGGAGATTCTTCAGTCTTCCAAAGGTAGTGGAACGTCGAAGGTCCAGGATTCTTCTTGTAGAGCGTCGTCTAGGGGTATCTAGGGTGCAATGCACAGGTTCCCCCTCTTATACTAAAAGAAAGGGAGGGACTAACTCTATGACCCCACCTATGGGAGGGTCAGGGGAGTGGGTGGCTACACCCACTTCCCTTTGTCCAGTTTCGCGCCAGAGCAGGGGCAGGTAGCCCCTGAGCTGGTTTGAACTGGCATATGCACAGAGGAGCCTTCTGCTCCCCCAGTGCAGGACTTCAAAGCACTCTAAGAGTGCACCCACCCAGCCCCAATACACTAAACCCTGTCAGGAGGTGGTTACACCTCCCTGTGACAGGATGCCTATTGTTGGGCTTCCTCCACTGAGAGTTTCGGTCATCAGCAGGAGGGCAGCCCAGTGTCTGTGACTGGTGGCATCCATTTTGTGATGCCAGGGCTCTGCAGGATTCTACCGCGTTTCCACAGTAGGTACATGTCTATCCCTCTAGAAGGGTGGAATGCTACCCCCGCCGCCAGGACTGGCGGGGGTAGTATTCCAAGATGTTTGACACCAAACACGACATGTTTTGATGCAGCCATTCCAAAGTTAGCATTTTACCGCGAGGATATAATGCACTTAAGAGTATATGGTTTAACCGCATCCACAAACAGCCCCAGAGAATGGACTCTGAGAGCTGCAGAGGGGCCCTGCTCAGGCAGAGGCACCCTCTCACATAGGAACCAAGCACCCTGCCCTCAGGATTGATAGGGCCTGCCTTAGGGGTGACTGATAGGTTTAAATGTGTGTGCAGGGGAGATATAGGAAACCTATATCTCAGTGAGGAGTGCTAGCACGACCTCACCCAGGCTGCAGTAGCAGGCCTGTGGTGTCAGATTTAGTCTGCTTCCCAGGGGTGGCATAATACATGCTTCAGCCCCTGGTAGGCCTGTGAGGTACTTATGACCTTGGTACCTAAGGTACCATATACTAGGGACTCATAAGGTACCACAGTATCCAATCACTAGTGCACCTAGAGTGCACTCCAAGTCATTTAGAGAGAACAGAGAGGCTGGGGCCCTGATTAGCAGGGACCCAGCCAGACTATAGCCAGAAACCAGTGTAAACATCAGAAAAAAGTGGGGGCAACATAAGAGGCAGATCCTACTCTCCTACACAACCCCCCAAACGCAGGGACACTAAACTAACCTTGACCAGTTGAGTCTTCGTGTTCTAAGTGGAAATACCTTGAGAGTCCATCTGCATTGGCATGTTGGGTCCCAGGTCTATGTTCCACTGTATAGTCCATCCCCTGTAGGGAAATGGACCACCTCAAAAGTTTTGGGTTTTCACCTTTCATCTGTTTAAGCCATAGGAGGGGCTTGTGGTCAGTCTGAACTATGAAGTGAGTGCCAAACAAGTATGGCCTCAGCTTCTTCAGGGCCCAAACCACAGCAAAGGCCTCCTCTCTATAGCTGACCAACGTTTCTCTCTAGGGGTCAGCCTTCTGCTAATAAAAGCTACTGGCTGGTCTTGACCTTCATCATTCAGTTGAGACAGTACAGCTCCCACACCCAGCTCAGAAGCATCTGTTTGGACAATGAACTTTTTGGTGTAGTCTGGACTCTGTAAGATGGGGGCAGTGCACATGGCCTGCTTTAGGTCTTCAAATGCCTTCTGACAGCTAGCTGTCCACTGAACCTTTTTTGGCATTTTCTTTGAGGTCAGATCATTCAAGGGGGTCACTATAGATCCATATCCCTTGACAAACCTCCTATTGTACCCAGTCAGGCCTAAGAAGGCTCTCACCTGTGTCTGGGTGGTTGGAGCAACCCATTCCATTATGGTTTGGATTTTGCTCTGTAAAGGCTGAACCTGGCCTCCACCTACAAGGTGGCCCAGGTACACAACCTGACTCTGCCCTATCTGGCACTTAGTGGCCTTGATAGTGAGGCCTGCTTTCTGCAGAGCCTCCAAAACATTTCTGAGGTGGACCAGGTGATCCTGCCAGGAGGAACTAAAGACAGCTTGATAAGCTGAGCAATAAGTTTCCATCCCTGCCAGAACTTTATTCACCAACCTCTGAAAAGTGGCAGGTGCATTTTTCAATCCAAAGGGCATCACCACAAAGTGGTAGTGCCCACTAGGGGTCGAAAATGCTGTTTTGGCTTTTGCATCATCAGCTAATCTGATCTGCCAGTAGCCAGCTGTTAGGTAAAATGTACTTAGATACTTGGCTGAGGCCAAAGTATCAATCAGCTCATCTGCCCTTGGTATGGGATAAAGCGATACCAAAGGGGATGATGGACGGAGCGCTTGAGCTAATCAAACACTCACCCCAGTCAACTGATCTGGGTTTAATCCATCATCATTCTTTAGCTCACTCCACCACCCCAGTTCAGACATGGCCATATGCAAATCAGTCTGACCCTGTGCCTCATGGGAACAGTCCAGCCCGAACTGCCAAGCCATGTCTTCCCTGGACCGGAAACAAGCATCCTGGGACCGGTTTCTGGCATTTCAGCCGTCATCAGCCAGGCTAGCTTGAATCCAGTGGCAAAGTGAGCAAGGGACCCACGTCTGGGCATACCCTGCCAACTTAGGGCGAACAAAGCGATACCAAAGGGGATGATGGACGGAGCGCTTGAGCTAATCAGAACCGGTCCTAGGATGCTTGTTTCCGGTCCAGGGAAGACATGGCTTGGCAGTTCGGTCTGGACTGTTCCCATGAGGCACAGGGTCAGACTGATTTGCATATGGCCATGTCTGAACTGGGGTGGTGGAGTGAGCTAAAGAATGATGATGGATTAAACCCAGATCAGTTGACTGGGGGTGAGTGTTTGATTGGCTCAAACGTCCGTCCATCATCCCCTTTTGTATCGCTTGGTATGGGATAGGCATCAGTCCTAGTGACTGCATTGAGGCCTCTGTAGTCTACACAAAACCTCATTTCTTTCTTACCACCCTGGGTATGAGGCTTGGGTACCAGGACTACTGGGCTAGCCCAAGGGCTATCGGAAGGCTCAATTACACCTAGCTCCAACATTTTCTGGACTTAAGTCCTGATACAGTCCCTGACATGGTCAGGTTGCCTGTAGATTTTACTCTTGACAGGCAGACTGTCTCCAGTGTCCACCTCATGGGTGCACCAGGTAGTCTGACTAGGGGTCAGGCTAAACATATGTCTATACTGTTGCAGAACTTGCCTGCACTCAGTTTGCTGATGGTCAGTGAGGCTGCTTGCCAAAGCAACACCATCTACTGACCCATCATCAGGGTTCTGAGAGAGCAGGTCAGGGAGAGGTCACTCTCCTCCTCCTGGTCCTCATCAGTTGCCATGAGCAAGCCCATGTCAGCCCTGTCAACATATGGCTTTAATCTGTTGACATGGAGCACCCTCAGGGGGCTCCTGGGAGTTCCAAGATTCACCAGGTAGGTGACTTCTCCCTTCTGTTCAACTATTGTATGGGGGCCACTCCACTTGTCCTGGAGAGCTGCTGGGGCCACAGGCTCCAATACCCACACTTTCTGTCCTGGCTGGTACACAGTCAGCACAGCCTTTTGGTCATGCCAAGCTTTTTGCAATTCTTGGCTGGCCTCCAGGTTTTTGGTTGCCTTTTTCATGTATTCAGCCATCCGGGAGCGGAGACCAAGTACATAGTCCATCACATCCTGTTTGGGGGGTTTGAGAGGTAACTCCCAGCCCTTTTTAACCAAACACAATGGACCTCTTACAGGGTGCCCAAACAGAAGCTCAAATGGGCTGTAACCAACCCCCTTCTGTAGAACCTCTCTGTATGCAAACAACAGGCAGGGAAGAAGAAGGTCCCATTTCCGCCTAAGCTTCTCTGGGAGTCCTTTAATCATTCCCTTAAGGGTTTTGTTGAAGCGTTCAACCAAACCATTGCATTGTGGGTGATAGGGAGTGGTGAACTTATAAGTTACACCACACTCCTTCCACATTGCTTTCAGATATCCTGACATGAAGTTAGTGTCTCTGTCAGAGATGACCTCCTTTGGGAAACCCACTCTGGAGAAAACTCCAATGAGGGCTCTTGACACCACAGGGGCTGTGGTGGTCCTCAGGGGAATTGCTTCTGGGTACCTGGTGGCATTATCCACTACTACCAGGATAAACCTGTGCCCAGATGCAGTTTGAGGGTCAAGGGGACCAACAATGTCAATCCCTACCCTTTCAAAGGGTACCCCCACCACAGGTAGTGGTATCAGGGGGGCCTTTGTTGTGCCACCTGCCTTTACCACTGGCTTGGCATGTGACACAGGAGCGACAAAACTCCTTTGTGTCCTCTGACATATGTGGCCAATGAAAATGTGGAACAAGCCTGTCCAAGGTCTTGTTTTGGCCCAAGTGACCTGCCAAAGGGATATCATGTGCTAGGGTCAAGAGGAACCCCTAAACTTCTGAGGTATTACCATCCTCCTGGTGGCTCCAGGGGCTGGATCTCTACCCTCAGAATATAGGAGTCCCTCATCCCAATAAACTTTATGGGACCCACTAGCACTCCCAGTAGCCTCAGCAGCAGCCTGCTGTCTGAGGGGTTCAAGAGAGGGGCAGCACTGTTGCTCCTTACTCAGATCTTCCCTAGAAGGGCCCCCTGCCCCCAAGAACTCAACCTGATCAGGCTCAAGTCCCTCTGGGGCAGTTCCTTCTTCAGGATCTGCTTCACCTCCCTCTGGGGGTGAATCTGTGATCTGAGACAGAAGGGAAGGCACTGCCTTTACCCTACTGCTCCTCCTCTTGGGAAGCATCTGGTCCATTGTTCCAGGATCCAGAGCTGGTTCAGTGTTATGCATTCTTGCTTGTGACCTGGTCACAGCAAATACGTCTGCAGGGATGCCCAACATCTCAGCATGAGTCCATAACTCTACTTCAGACCAGGCTGAAGTCTCTAGATCATTGCCCAATAGACATTCGACAGGGAGGTCTGCACTGACTACAACCTTCTTGAGGCCAGTTACCCCTCCCCAGGAGAAATTCACAACTGCCAGACTATGGTTGGTCCTGACATTGCTTGCATTGGTCACCTGGTACATTTCGCCCAGGATGATCTGTCCAGGGTCCACAAGATCCTCTGCCACCATGGTGACACTAGCACCTGTGTCCCTAAATGCCAAAGCCTGTTTGCCATTTATTACAGGCTGCTGTTTGTATTTGCCCAGATTACTGGGGCTTACTAGGAAGGACATCTCAAGGTCTCCATCACAAATCAGCATTGCCTGAGTGGGCACTCTGACTAGGTCAGAGTCCACTTCAGAACCCAGGGTCAACCCTACTACACCCTTATTCTGAGTACCACCTCCACCAGTAGCTGAGCTAGGGGGAACAGTTGCCTTAGGGGCAGGAGTGGTGATGGTTTGGTCTTTGGACTTGTTACAATCAGAAATCCAGTGCCCTTTCTGTTTACAGAATTTGCACCAGGGCTTCTTTTGGCCTTTTCCCTTGTTGGATTGTGACTCCCCACCAGATGCAGATTTTTGGGGCCCTTGTGAAGACTTCTGGTCTTTTGACTTATCCCCACCTTTCTCAGAGCCCTTAGGATCTTGCTTCTTGGTGTCACCCCTTGGTTCTGGGGTTTCTGCCTTACCCTGGTTCTGACCCATTTGTCTGCCTTCTTTCCCAATTCTTGGGGAGAGGTCAGATCTGAGTCC
The DNA here is from genome assembly GCA_963921515.1 of Calotriton arnoldi. Lineage (NCBI taxonomy): Eukaryota > Metazoa > Chordata > Amphibia > Caudata > Salamandridae > Calotriton > Calotriton arnoldi. Next base: position 744,601 of record CAWUFW010007381.1, read on the forward strand.
ACCAGGTATTGATGCAACAACTGGTTCTGGCAATTATTAAGGATCTGTTCTCTCATCATCAGATTATACAATCCCTTGAAATCAGTAACCCTACTGCCAACCAGCCAACCCTCCAGAGCCTTGGTTGCACAATCTACAAAGTCAGTCCAGTCCTGAGTCTGTGCCTTCTAGGTGTCTCTGAACTTCAACCTGTACTGCTCAGTGGTTAAGCCAAACACATCTATCAGTGCACTCTTCAGGACTTCATAATTATCAGCATCCTCTTCTCTAACAGTGAGGAGCTTGTCTCTACCTTTGTCTGAAAAGGAGAGACAAGATTGCTGCCCACTGCTTTTGGGGGACCTGCTGTACTCTACAGGCCCTCTCCATAGCAGTTATCCACTTGTGGATATCATCCCCACCCTGGTAGGGAGGAACAACCTTGCTCAGGTTCCTATGGCCTGGAATAGATTCTCTGCCTCTAGGGACACTGTTGCTGCCACCAAGGGGTTCTAACCCCTCTCTTCTAGAAGCTCTCTGGATCTCCAGGGCTTCTCTATCCAGTGCCAACTGCTTGGTTCTGAGGGCAACTCTTGCTTCCTCATACTGCAGCAGTTTGCACATTCTGTCAGAGGAGCTCTCTCTTATGGGAAAGTATGAGTTCCTCTGCTGGACAAATTCTCTGCCAGAGTGATAAGAGTGGTCAGATTCCCTGGAAGGGGACCTATGCCTCTCATCCACTCTGTCAGTTCTCTTAGGGAGAATTCCTCTGTCCTTTTCAGGCCCCTTGGAGCCTGGCCCTTCAATCACATAGTCTTGGTCATTCTGATTTTCATCATCTGACCCAGACACTGTAATTGACCCACCCCTGATTCAGACCTATTAGCTCCTAGAGCCAATCTAAGATCATCTGCTGTCAGCAGATCTATCAGGTGTAGTGTGGAGGGACTCTGTCCTAGCTTCAGGTGTCTTTCAACACACATGGCTCTCAAGTCAGAGAAAGCCATGTCCTTATACTGAGGCTGAGTGGATCCACTGGTTCCACCCTTTAAGGACATTCTAGTGTTGTGCAGTGTTGTACTACCTACACTAGTTTGTGGCCTACTGATACTAGCTTGAGCTGTAGAAAGGGTGTGCTATCCCTTGGCACACAGCTCTAAGTTCAGTAGAACTTATTGATACTAAGCTTGACTTTATATGTACCTTAAGTACCTATAGTGGTTTTCAGTTAGTAATTCAAATAGAGATTTTCTGGTAAAACAATAGCAAGCTGGAATCCCACACGCTGCCCACCAATGTGAGAAGTTGGCCTGGTATATGCTGTTCACTAATTAAAGTGGACACCTTGCACCAGAACAATTCGACTCTTATGGTAGATAGGTTTAAGACAACCTTTAAAGAAAGCTATCCTAGTGGTAGCTGTGGAGAGCAGCCTTCAGGCTAAGTCTTGAAGGAATGTAAAGCAGCTTGTTTTACCACACAATCTCTTGAATCACCAAATGAAAAGACACCACACAGGTATATATATCAAATATATATGTATTTATTAATAAACAACTCTCTACTAATCTCTTTATGAGATTAGAAGTCAGGAACATATGTACAAATCAAATGTTATCAAAATAAGTTTAGCACAATCGAATATCACAATCTTAGTTTGGCTAGACCTAGGTCTAGGGCATCTAGAATCGAGGGACCCCCAAGAACCACCCCAGGTAGTTGTAGGAGACCCACAGGGGACGGACGCAGTGTCCTGGCACCGGTGCGAGTCCTGTACGAGTCTATGCGAACAGACGCGATTGAGATTTCAATGTTAAAGGTCCCTTGCGTGTTCGAGGCGAACACACCGATCGGTCCTTGTACGAGTCGAAGGACGCGGTTACAGATAGAGTTGCAAGGGAGTTGGACGCGGTGTGTCTAACACAGACGCGAACCATGTACGAGTCAGCGCGATAGTCGCACTTGGAAAGTAAGAGTTTTAGGGCACTTCTAGGGTAGCTACAAGCAAGTCACTTACAGGGTAAGTAGTTCTAGGGCGCACACCCACAGGAGCACCGTAGTGCTGAAGTTACCTCACCCAGGGGAGCCGGGTGCATAGATGTTCTTTGGTGTCGGGTCGCGGCGTCGTTTTCAATGGGAGCCAGTGAAGACTTGCTGCTTGCGGCGACAGGAGAAGTGTCCGGAGAAATCCAAGCCTGGATTCAGAAGATGGAAGACCTGAAAACAGAGGGGACAGTGTTCAAAGTCACTTGGCAGTGACTCGGGGCAAGGAAGATGGATGCCCACCGTCGTCGCAAGATTCAGGTCATTCACGGGTGCCTTGACTCTTCAGCCACGAGGTCCAGGAGGCGTCGACGACAACCAGGAGCTTCGATTCGGCGTGTCCCATGATGTCTGCAGCTTACTGCGGTGTCGGCAACTCTATTGGAGCCAACAAGCCTTGGTAACAGCAAGTCTTGGGGAAAGTGTAAAAAGTCACTGGCACAGACCAGCAAGGTCTGAGGGACTCACCCAGGAGGGTAAGTCAGGGCAGGCCTGGAGCAACCAGGGGAGCCCTTTGGTTCTGTAGGAAAGCCTTCAGGGGACCCACAAGCCGGCTGGCAAGGGATCGCAAAGACGCCTCGGGAGGATTCGCCCAACAGGGGCCCACGGTCACTCGGAACATGGTAGGCCTCTGATCTTTGGAGGGATTCCTGCTGGAGGCTAGGACCATACGTGGTCCAAAGCACAAGTTCGTCGAACGTTGTGAAGGGGTTGCACTTGACAATAGTGCACGGTACCCAGGGGTCGCGGTTCCTCATCACTCTTGGGGTCCACTGGCCTCAGCTTCGCTGGGGACTCACAATGGCCTTTGAGAAGTCAGGAAATCTACTTCTTGGGCTGCAGGGACTTCGGACTCCGGCGGGAGTGGCGTAGTTTGCGACCATTGTTTGTAGTTTTTGGTGCCTGCCAAGCAGGGGAGTCACTCCTTGACTCCAAGGGAGATTCTTCAGTCTTCCAAAGGTAGTGGAACGTCGAAGGTCCGGGATTCTTCTTGTAGAGCGTCGTCCAGGGGTATCTAGGGTGCAATGCACAGGTTCCCCCTCTTATACTAAAAGTAAGGGAGGGACTAGCTCTATGACCCCACCTATGGGAGGGTCAGGGGAGTGGGTGGCTACACCCACTTCCCTTTGTCCAGTTTCGCGCCAGCGCAGGGGCAGGTAGCCCCTGAGCTGGTTTGAACTGGCATATGCACAGAGGAGCCTTCTGCTCCCCCAGTGCAGGACTTCAAAGCACTCTAAGAGTGCACCCACCCAGCCCCAATACACTAAACCCTGTCTGGGAGGTGGTTACACCTCCCTGTGACAGGATGCCTATTGTTGGGCTTCCTCCACTGCGAGTTTCGGTCATCAGCAGGAGGGCAGCCCAGTGTCTGTGACTGGTGGCATCCATTTTGTGATGCCAGGGCTCTGCAGGATTCTACCGCGTTTCCACAGTAGGTACATGTCTATCCCTCTAGAAGGGTGGAATGCTACCCCCGCCGCCAGGACTGGTGGGGGGGTAGTATTCCAAGATGTTTGACACCAAACATGACATGTTTGATGCAGCCATTTCAAAGTTAGCATTTTACCGTGAGGATATAATGCACTTAAGAGTATATGGTTTAACCGCATCCACAAACAGCCCCAGAGAATGGACTCTGAGAGCTGCAGAGGGGCCCTGCTCAGCAGAGGCACCCTCTCACATAGGAACCAAGCACCCTGCCCTCAGGATTGATAGGGCCTGCCTTAGGGGTGACTGATAGGTTTAAATGTGTGTGCAGGGGAGATATAGGAAACCTATATCTCAGTGAGGGGTGCTAGCACCACCTCACCCAGGCTGCAGTAGCAGGCCTGTGGTGTCAGATTTAGTCTGCTTCCCAGGGGTGGCATAATACATGCTTCAGCCCCTGGTAGGCCTGTGAGGTACTTATGCCCTTGGTACCTAAGGTACCATATACTAGGGACTCATAAGGTACCACAGTATCCAATCACTAGTGCACCTAGAGTGCACTCCAAGTCATTTAGAGAGAACAGAGAGGCTGGGGCCCTGATTAGCAGGGACCCAGCCAGACTATAGCCAGAAACCAGTGTAAACATCAGAAAAAAAGTGGGGGCAACATAAGAGGCAGATCCTACTCTCCTACAGCGGGGTGATGTAAATATTAAAAAGGAGGGGACTCAAGGTAGAACCCTGCGGCACTCCAGTAGTCATTTTTGTCAAAGAGCCCCTCCAAGTAGCCTGGACTGATCACTGTGTGGTCCATTTTTCGTGGACCATGGAGAATTTTTATCCTTCGAACCGGCCTTGTCAAGGCAGATATTCTCACAAAATTGACCCTGCCGCCTTTAGCCTGGTCCTGGCAGAGACTCGACCAGCCTTTTCCAAGGATCTGGGAGGAGCCCTGGAGAGTTTTACTAGTTGGATCGAGCAGGCGGTTGAGCATCTTTCTCCCCCCTCGCCTTTTAGGCGATCCAGAGACTCCCCCTCATAACCATGGTTTTCCGATGAGCTCAAAATGCAGAAACATTACTGCAAAAAATTAGAACGGTGTTGGAGACTGACATATTGTCCATTAGCCAAAGCGACATTAAGGAAAGCGCAGAAATTATATCATGTAGCCATACTGCAAGCTAAGAGCCTGTACTATGCCAAGCGGATCGCTCTTTCTAAAAACAACGCTAAAGAAATCTTCTCCATCGTGCAGAGCTTCTTGGCCCCTAGTGCTGTGATTATTACTCTTCCTACCTCGGCCCCCTGGTGTGAGAAGCTGTCTAGTTTCTTCATTGATAAGATTCAGGCGATCCAGGTGAATTTTAGGATTAGCACCATCGTTCTAGCAGGGAATTCCTCCCTCAAAGTTTCTACGTCTAGCTCTTCCATATCACCCTCCCTGACGGAAAATGGGGTGTGGCCTCAGACCACTCTCAGCAATCCAGCTGTGTGGGGCTCACTAGAGATAACAGGAGAGCTAGTTGGCCCCCAGGGACCCTCAAGGGGCAAGGGGACTTCATCCCCCAACCAAGAGCGCGCCAGGAGACGCGTTTGAGTGGTGAACGGGGGCGTGGCCTGTGTCCACGTCTCAGCAATCCCACTATCTGGGGCTTACTGGAGGTGTCAGGTAGGCTAGTCGGCCCCTAATGACCCACAGCACCAACGGGGACTTTAAACCCCATCCAAGAGTGCGCCAGGGAGCGCGTTTGCAGACTGTTGGGCAAAGTGGGCGTGGCCTGCTTTGAGAACTTACCAATGCTGCTGTGTGGGACTTACTGGAGGTAGTAGGAGGTATAGTTGGCCCCCAAGGTTGTCCTTGGGGGGCAACTACCCCTCCTGTTACCTCCAGTAAGTCCTACATAGTGGTATTGCTAAGAAGTCTTCCGAGGCCACGCCCCCTTTCTCCACTACTCTGCAAACGCGCCTCCTACCACACTACGGGTTGGGGTATGAAGTCCACTTTACTCCTGAGGGACTTTGGGGGCCAAGAAGCCCTCCTGGTACCTCCTGTAAGTCCTACACAGCGGAATTCCTGAGCACTGGTCGGAGGCCCAGGCCCCTTTCTGCACCACTCTACAAATGCAACTACTACGTTATAATTATAAATTAGCATTTAAACAACCTTAGAAATTCACTGAAAAAACCATAGGTTTCAGGGACGTTATAGTTAGTAAATAGCATTTAGAAAACCTATGAAATTCACTGAAAAAAACATAGGTTTCAGGGACGTTATAGTTAGTAATTAGCATTTAAAAACCTTTGAAATTCACTGAAAAAACCATAGGTTTCAGACACGTTATAGTTAGAAATTAGCATTTAAAAAAACCTTCGAAATTCACTGAAAAAACCACAGGTTTCAGGGACGTTATAGTTAGAAATTAGCAATGGTAACACCTGTGATGTACTGATGTTCTCATCATTGCAGTCTGTATGATGAATATCCGTTTTTAACTTTTTCATAAACATACATCAACCAAGTGTTCATAATTCATTTCTCACTGACATGGCTATATTTTGCAGTTCTCATTCCTCGAATGGACATTAGTCCGAGACCAAGATAGTAGCAGTCCTCTCTCGTGTGTTATTTTTATTCATCCAATGGGATTACACAATTCAAGCTTTAAATGTCATCACATTTGTGCCGCCTTGTTTGTAAGCAAGTCTGGAAGAAGGCTCACAGCTACTCACACAGTCACTTATACACTCATACAGCCACTCACACACCCATATGCACAAAGATACATACTGTCACACAGCCACTCACATAATTTATATTAAAAGTAGTATCACTCATTAGAAGTACACCTAGTATACTACTTTAACTTTTGTAGTACCTTAGTATATATGTTTAACAATCATAAACTCTTACAAAATACTTACACTCACTGGATGGTGTCATCTGTGATGTCATCAGTGATGTCATTTGAGATGTCCTCAGTGATGTCATCAGTGATGTCACTGACCATGTCATGAGTGATGTAATATGTGAGGTCATAAGCAGTACATTGCGGAGGCATAAGTTATAGTTAGCTCAGGAAACTATAACTGCTGAATTTCTATGGCTTTGTAGGCATAGTTAGAAATTAGCATTTAAAAACCTTTGAAATTCACTGAAAAAACCATAGGTTTCAGGGACGTTATAGTTAGAAATTAGCATTTAAAAACCTTAGAAATTCACTGAAAAACCACAGGTTTCAGGGACGTTATAGTTAGTTGGACATTTCACTTGTACAAAACCAGAGAAATTCGGCGGTTATAGTTAGTTGAGCTAACTATAACTCGCGCCCTGCAATGCACTGCTGATGACGTCACATATTACATCATTCATGACATGGTCAGTGACATCACTGATGACATCTCAAATGACATCACTGATGACATCACTGATGACATCATCCAGTGACTGTGTGTTTCTGTAAAGTTTAAATATGTTTTATATATATTCCAAGGTGTATTGAAGAATGAGTGGGTGTATAAGTGTCTGGATGGAGGATTTAGTAGGTGCGTGACTGACTGTAAAAGTGAGTGATTAAATGTGTCTTACTGAATGCATGGGTTAGTGACTAAACTGTGTGAATGTCTCTATCAGTCTGTTTGTTGTTGTGCAAGCTGCTGCATGGGTTGGTCAGTAGCTACATGAGTGTCTATATAGGTTATTGATTGGTTGTCTGAGTATTTTTTGGGGAGATTGAGTGTGTGGGTGGGTGGGAGGTGTGTGACTCTGTGCATAGATGTGTGAGTGGTTGATTCACTGGGTGTATGGGTTCAAGAGTGCATGTGGAAACAGCTGTATGGGTGCGTGAGTGTGTGTATGGGTGTGTTGGTGAGTGAATGGATGTCTCAGTGGTATATGTCCAAGTAACTACATATGTAAAAGGCAGTGTATGCAAGAGTTGAAGTATATAAATGACTCTACATGATAGTCAGTGATTGTGAGACTGGCTGTATGGATGAGTCTGTACTTGTATCACTGATTATATAAGAGAGAAAGTATGCGTTAGTATCTGTATGAATAAGTGAGGTGGTGTGTGTATAATTGTATAGGTGAGTAAATGGGAGTGTGATTGATTCTTAGCATGACTGACTAGGTGTGTGAGTAACTGCATGGATGAGTGGCAGTGTGTGAGTGTCTGTATAGGTGTATGAATGCATAGGATAGTGTTGTATTGATGAGTGACTGCATGTATTGTAGTGTAGCTCCTATTTCCCTAATAGGCTCTGCGCATTGGAATAATATATCCTATAGGTTTGACATAGGACTAAGGTCAGTATGTCCCTATCGAGTATATTAAACTTAATTACTTGTGCCAGCTAGCTCAGAGGCCACTAGGAACTCCTTGACAACAAGAAGGGAGTAGTTTCTGGCAGCCGCAAAACATGACCACTGTGTTTCCCTTTTAGAATCAGAACGTGTCCAAGAGTCGTGGAAACAATAGATAACTATTTCACTCAGCTCAGTTGTGCATGCTTAGTTTTCTCCAAGTTACACAGAAAGAAATAGACGGGCGTTTCAATAAAAGATTTATTGAACAGTCTTGTTTCTGGTGTAAGTAAAATGTGCTGTTACGATCACAAGACAGTATGCGAGATAAATAATGTACAGTGTGAGCAGTAGAAATAAATAATACTGCGAGAGCATTATCTTTTAGTACATATGCTGTTACATAAATAACACAGACTAAAAATGCGAGTACTCATACGATGCGTTTCTAATCTAGTTCTACCCCAATGTACCTAACCTAACCTAGGTGTAGGACGAGGTATGAAGTAGGTGAAGTATTCCTTACTATGGTATACTAAGAGTATGCTAACCCCAGTATGCCTAGTATGCCAAGAGTCCCTCTAGGTTCTAGTCTGCTCCATACCTGAAGAATGAGAGAGGTAGGAATCTCTTTGCCAGACTCGAACTCCAACACCCCGCAAGGGAAGTTAGATCACTGGAAGCTGGACTCTCTGCGTGCAGGGATGACAGCGTCTTCTCAGTGCGTCAGGCCGGGAAACGGGCTCCTCTGAAGTCGAGGTCTCCTCTGATTTACAGGGGCTAGGGAAGGTATATTTATACCTGAGAATTACCTCAGAATGTTAGCATTGACGTGAGTCGGACAGCGGAAGACGCCATGAATGAACCCCTAAGGAATAATGGTTCATGCATAATATATGAGTCCTTGAAGAAATCAATAGTCCTGGACTAGGGAAACTCCCGCAGCCTAAGGGTCTGTTCTTCATGAACTCGTTGTGACGTTAGGGTGGACGGATGTCGGAGACCATGCCTGTATTTGGAGTGCACGGTTTAATGCCTAAATAAGGGCTGGGATTTTATGCCTATATAAGGGCAGGGCGAATTGTGCCTATATAAGGACATGATTCTGGAAAGCCCGTTTATGGACACCCTAAGAGGAATACAACACCCACTCCACTTTCGTGTGTACGATAATACTAAAATGCTAAACATTTAAAATGCTAAACATTAAAATGGAGTACCGCATATTTAAAAAATATTTCTTAAAAGCATTAAAAACATAGTAAAAATGCAAAATGGTACTGTACATATTAAGCAATGCTTTTCATTTCAGGCATAAAGTTCGAAAATAAATGCAATTGGAATGAAATAAGCAGTAATATTTACATGTGACAGAAAATGATCGATAAGTTGTTTTCAGAAAGTGAAGAAAGTCTTGTACTTGCTGCTTGAATTTCAATGATGCTGGCGTCGTTTCAGGTTCACTCGGATCTTCTGAGAACGTATCAAAGTTAATGAAATAGCCAGAAGCAGTTCTGTCAATTGTTGGAATTGCATCAGGATTTGTAGAAATCACTAGAACCAGTTCATCACTTGCCACGTTGGTGTAGACAGGTGTATTTGGACGAACTGTTACTTGGTGTTCAAGAGGGACGAGTTCCATAGCGTTGTTGCATAGTCCTCCATCAGTTACAGCTGAATTCTCGATTGTTATCAGTCTTTCAGTCTGAACCTCTTGGATAGTAGCGAGAGGAGTGCGTCTGCTACTAGGTCGGAGTCCACGAGGCCTACTATTTAGTATTGGCCACATACTGTGGTTTGATGAGGTCGATGGACACAAATCTTTTCTCCTTTCTTCCAGCAAGGGGCGGCAGAAGTACTGTTCTTGTTCCTTGAACTGCTAGGACAGGTACTGGTTGTCTGTAAGAAGGTCCAAATTCCTTCTTGTCCACAATCTTTTCTCTGACTAGATCCCCAACTTTTGGAATCCAGACAGGCCTTGCTGGGACAGCCGGTTGATCCCCAGTGGTGGTGGGCTGTAGGAATACGTTGCTTTGTTTCGTTCTTAACTTGTTTAGTTCCTGTAAAACAGCCAAACGATCTTTGATATTAAAGGGTTTATTTTCCACCACTGTGCCTACGTGTTTAAGGTCTGGTACCCACATTCTTGTCCCAAATAGGACCTCATATGGAGTGACCCCCCCTAGAGAACTTCTTGGCAGATTATTCAATGAGCGTTGAACCCCAATAAGGTGTTTGACCCACCCATCACCCGAACCTAATACCCTAGCTGTTATAGACTGCTTTATGTCCCGGTTTTTCCTTTCCACAACCGAATTTCCCTCAGGATGGAATGGAGAGGAATACCGCAATGCAACGCCCAGACTGGCCATGGCTTCTTTGTAAGCCCTAGAGCTAAACGCAGGACCCTGGTCAGAATGTAGCGTGCCTATTGCGTATGTGCCGATAAAGACTCGCAAATCTTTTATAACAGTTCGAGCGTCAGCCGAGCGCTGAGGTCATAACCATAGGAACCTAGATTCAGTATTTGTGGGAATGCCTTTGTCCAGTAGGACGCAGGCGTGTAGATAGTCTAAGGCTGTCTAACAGTGGTGTCTGTACTGGGTTGCCGCATTCGCAGCATGGTGTCTGGTGGCTCTCTCGCTGTAATTTACAGTCTAAGCAGTTGTTGATGAATATGTGAATTTCTGTATTCATTCCAGGCCACCAGTACATCTCTTTTAACGTTAAAATTGTTTTAGAGATCCCTTGATGTGACAGACCCTCCCCCAAATGTGTTTCATAAATCAAGGCTGCTCTACGTTCCATGTTTGGAATTACCCTATCCCGCACTCCAGGGATTCGAGCAAAGGAACGTTGTTCGCATCAATTACATAAAAGTACTTGAGTGGAAACTTTTTTGGTAACGCTGCACTGCTGCCTTTGCTTGATGCATTGACAGCCAACATTATCTCAACGTCTATTTTTGTTTTTGAACGAGTGATCGCAGCTACGGAAGCCGTCTGAACAGCCCCCTTTGCGGCTTCGTTAGCCAATGAATTCCCTGCAACGTGAACGCCATCACGTTGATGACTCAGTGTGTGGATCACGTGAGCCTTTGGTAGTTCGTTCTTCAACTGAACTACTTGTTCCCAAAGCATTTTATGCTTTATTGTGCCACCTTTCGCATCTTTGAAACCATTTTCAAGCCAGTTTCGTATGTAGTCATTATACGACTGAACACAGTAAAAGGAATCGCACACTATTAGTGTGGGGAATTCTCGATCTGTACTTTCAAGTGCCAGTTTGAATGCTTGTAGTTCAGCTCGCTGAGCTGTACAATCTCCTAGAGATTGAGTTTTTGTGACCATGGGTCTGAAGTTGCCATTTCGCATGCGACCTTCAATGATTGCACACGCTGCACTGTAAGCTTGCTTACTCCCTGTTGCGGGTTGTGCGGATCCGTCAGTGTAAATTATGAATTCGTACTGATCGAGAGGCAGAATTTCAGTAGGCAGAGGACATTCATGTTCGTATTGCAGGAATGCTTGAGTTTTTAAATCTGGATCGAAAACATATTCAACATCTGTTGCAGCAAGAGAATTAACCCATTGTATCCATCTTGGATGCAATGCTTTAGCATTTGGAATGCTTGCTTTTGTGACCGCTTCTAAAGCTGGTACAGGGTTACGACAATAATGCGTTTCCCTTGGGCTAAGGCTCTTTCTTTTGCTACAGCGGTTTGAACTGCTGTCAGAATTTTTCAGTTGAACTGAAGCGCATTTCCGCTTGTGTGTACAAATGGGATTTGTATGCGATTGGTATTTTTTCACCCTCATTGAAGGTTAAGTAGGTGAATCCACATTGACCCGAAATTATTCGGATCACCAAATTGCGTTGACTTACGCGTGTTTGTAAGTGATTTGTTACTAACATGTTAGCCTGGAGTGAACGCAAGATTTCTGTGTGTTCCTGTGTCCAGTTTCTGATCGAAAAATACGGGTTTGATTAATGCGTAGAGAGGTTTAACCCTTTCTGCGTAATTTAGAATGTATGTTCTTCCAAAATTTAGGAAACCCAGGATGGATTGTAAGTTTTTAGCGTTTTTGGAGGTTGGAGCAGCGCACATTTCTCTAGAAAGTTAGCTGCCAAGCTCTTGCCTTCACTTGAAAGCTCATATCCCAAAAATAGGACATTGAGATGGGCACTCGGGACTTTTTAAAGTTGAACTTGTAGCCCTCAGAGGCGAATCCCAGTATAATGGTGCTCACCCTGTTCAAGTGTTTGTCCAGGTCATCATCTGTCAGATAGATGTCATCGACATAGGACAATGCCTCATGGTCATAAATTTGTAGTAACTCTGTTACCCTCGCTGAGAATAAACCTGGGCTGTTCTTGAACCCTTGTGGGAGTCGACAAAAGTGACGCTGGGTCCCCATTATGGAGAATGCTGTTAAGTACCTGCTTTCAGGTGCTATGTTTTGACAAAAGAAACCATTTGAGATGTCTAATGTTGTTTTATATTTTTTACGCACAATGTTATTCATTAATGCTATGCTATGTGCATTTTGCACTGCAAAAGTTTTAGAACAAGTGTTTAGGTGTCTGTAGTTCAAAACTAGACGATATGTATTGTCTGGTTTGGAGACAGGAAACAAAGGATTGTTCATTGAGGAGGTGCATGTTTCAATCACCCCTTGATAATCAAGTTGATCTAAGATCTCCCTGACCTGTTTTTTAGCTTCTTGCTTTATTGGATACTGCCGTTGTGCAGTTGGTTCATGTTTCAGATGTATTTTATGGTGAGGTGAGTCCTCATCCCATCCTACATGATTTTTATATAACGCTGGGGCCTGGGCCACTGCCCATTTCCTGGCATATGTATATCTCAGATGCATTGGTATATGGTTGGAGAAGGCAGGCATAATTATGTCCTCGCCATGTGGGCACTCCCTGACAAATTGTGGTGGCCAGTCCTTTTCTGCTAGAAGTATGTCATAGCCCTTTGATAGTCTTTCCCAAAAAGTGCTTTCACCTGTCTAGGTTTGTCTCCCTCCACCCGGAGTGTTATGTCATATAACTTTTGTGGAGTACTAACCCTGGTGTCTACAGTCTCAACTGTGATGTACTCATTCAAGTCCACTATCTCCAGAAGTTCCTTCAGGTTCTGGCGAACTATTGTGACTTCTGCTGCACTGTCCAGCATTGTCTGAGCCCATTCTCCGTTCTTGAGTTGTGTTCTCAGTATTCTCGGCATGTCTGATCTTTAGACCTGCTACTTTCTTTTGGAGAATTGAGGTTTTGCTTTAGTTTTTGGAGCGTGTTTGTCGTCTTTCGATTTCACGCGTTCTTCTCTATGTTCTGTTCGTCCTCTTCTTTCCGAAGTCTGTGATGAGATCTGAAAGGGACGAGAGGAACGTGTATCAGTATCTTGATACCTATCAGGTTTTCTCAAATTATCCCTATTCCTGAGGTTATACCTCCTTTCAGAGGGCTCCTTTTGAGGAGACCTACCTTGGGATTGAGAACGTTTCTCATTTGAATTTTGTTTATTAGTCTCCCACTTCTTTTTAGAAGATGTAGGAGTTTGTTTAATTGAGTCCTTCTCAGGACTTTCAGATAGCTTCGGCTTCACTGGTCTTCCACCCAAACTATCTCTGCCTAATTCTGCATAAGATTGTTCTATAATTCTGGGTAGCTCTGTTTGATGTTCTGTAACATCAAATTCCCTTAATTTTTGGTGGATCGCCACTGCTGCTGCCTCCCCTTTAATATTAGATAATATTATTGTTGAGACCTGGTCGAAATTTTTCAGTAATTTCATACCTAAATTTAGAGCAGGCTCTGCCCCGTATTCGTTTTGAATTTGTTTCAGGACATCAGGTATTACCGCAATTGACGGAATGCCATGTGTTTTAGTATAGATGGCAGCAAAGACTGAGCCCCAAGTGGAGCAGTCTTCCAGTTGTGGTGTGATCCCCATTGGTAAACTGATTGTCAGTATTCTGTGTTTCTCATATGGGCTAGTATTTGGAAATACTGCTTCGATTTGAGTAATTTTTTGAGCTATCCAGAATGGAATTTGCTCACGTTTTGTGGGCATTTTACCCATGACTGCGTATAGAGTCTGTGGTGTAATTTTTAGAGTGTTCCCCTGGTGAGGGGTTTGATTTGGAAGTGTCAATGGTGGTTGGACTGTGAAAGTCCGCATGACATATTGGACCAATTGTCTGTAGATTTTTATTAATTCTTGTATTTGAACAAGTAAGTCTTCATCTGACATTATATCCAGTTCAGGATGAGGTGTGTAGCCGGCTAGAATCGGCCATGTTGCTCCTGGTCTACCTAGTGGACCGAGCTTGGTAATGTTTTTGTGATGTTTTAGGGCGCCTTTAAACCAGAGCTGATGCTCCTGGTATGTTAATGGAATTTCTATATCCTCGAAAGGAATGTATTCCTCTGGTGGTTCATCTTCTTTGTAGAAGTGAAACATGTGTGTTACTGAATTGGATTCAGGAAATATTACCCATGAATAGAATACCTCTGTCTGAAAGGATTCATGTGCCTCTATCACGAAAACTGCTCTACCGCCTCTTGGTGGTAGGCCATGTTTTATAAGTTTTAGAGTAATGGCTCTTCTTAAGTTTGGAGCGATGTTTATGACACCCTCCTCGGTTTCATTTAAACCTGTAATGTTAAAGCCTGCTGCTTGGGCTGGATCAGCCGCAGCTCCACCGTTTCCGGTGTCAGTGTCGGAGCAAGGCATTTTGTTTTTTGAAAAATGTAGAACAAGTTTCAAGGAAACAAAGATAAGGTGCACAATATTTTGGAACACTGTATCCTTCAACGTTGAGCAAACCAAACAGCTAATATATAGGGTACTGCCCTATGTAGCCGTGGTCGATACTAAACCCTGCCCACATAAATAACACAGACTAAAAATGCGAGTACTCATACGATGCGTTTCTAATCTAGTTCTACCCCAATGTACCTAACCTAACCTAGGTATAGGACGAGGTATGAAGTAGGTGAAGTATTCCTTACTATGGTATACTAAGAGTATGCTAACCCCAGTATGCCTAGTATGCCAAGAGTCCCTCTAGGTTCTAGTCTGCTCCATACCTGAAGAATGAGAGAGGTAGGAATCTCTTTGCCAGACTCGAACTCCAACACCCCGCAAGGGAAGTTAGATCACTGGAAGCTGGACTCTCTGCGTGCAGGGATGACAGCGTCTTCTCAGTGCGTCAGGCCGGGAAACGGGCTCCTCTGAAGTCGAGGTCTCCTCTGATTTACAGGGGCTAGGGAAGGTATATTTATACCTGAGAATTACCTCAGAATGTTAGCATTGACGTGAGTCGGACAGCGGAAGACGTCATGAATGAACCCCTAAGGAATAATGGTTCATGCATAATATATGAGTCCTTGAAGAAATCAATAGTCCTGGACTAGGAAAACTCCCGCAGCCTAAGGGTCTGTTCTTCATGAACTCGTTGTGACGTTAGGGTGGACGGATGTCGGAGACCATGCCTGTATTTGGAGTGCACGGTTTAATGCCTAAATAAGGGCTGGGATTTTATGCCTATATAAGGGCAGGGCGAATTGTGCCTATATAAGGACATGATTCTGGAAAGCCCGTTTATGGACACCCTAAGAGGAATACAACAGTATGAGTGATTGTATGGATGAATGAGTGGATGTGTGTGTAGACCTAGGAATCAGTGAGTGCGTATGTAGTAACTGGAATTGATGTGTCAATGATTTAGAAAATGGTAGTCTGTATTTTACAGTGGGTGTATCAAAGGTTATATTAGAGTGTGAAGAGGTGCATCAGATTTTCACATGGATGATGTCATCAGTGATGTCATTTGAGATGTCATCAGTGATGTCATCAGTGATGTCACTGACCATGTCATGAATGATGTAATATGTGACGTCATGAGCAGTGCATTGCGGGTGTGCGAGTTATAGTTAGCTGAACTAACTATAACGGTGGAATTTCTATAGTTTTGTAAGAGTGAAATGTCCAGCTAACTATAACGTCCCTGAAACCTATGGTTTTTTCAGTGAATTTCTAAGGTTTTTTAAATGCTAATTTCTAACTATAACGTACCTGAAACCTATGGTTTTTTCAGTGAATTTCAATGGTTTTTTAAATGCTAATTTCTAACTAAGACATCCCTATTAAGTCCCCTTGAATCCTGTAGGTCCCTGGTGGCCAAGTAGCCCACCAGGTACATCCAGTAAGCACCACAGACCTGCGTTTCAGGGAGGTGTTCTGAGGCCACGCCCCTTTTTACACCACGCTGCAAACGCGGCTTCTGGTGCACTGCTGCTCAGAGGATGAACTCCACTTGTGTCTTGAGGTCCTCAGGACACAAGAGGACCTCATCGCCCCACCAGCAGTGCACCAGAAGCCGCGTTTGCAGAGTGGTGAAAGGGGCGTGGCCTCGGAGCACCTCTCTGCAACGCAGCCCTGTGGCGTTTACAAGAGGTACCTGGTGGACTAGTTGGCCCACAGGGACCCTCAGGATTGAAGGGAATTAATCCCCCAACTTAAAATGTGCCACAAGGCGCATTTGCACTGTGATGCAGGAGGGGGCGGGGCCTGAAGTGACAAGTGTGCAAACGCACCCTGTGGCGCTTTTAAGTTGGGTGATTAAGTCTCCTTGAATCCTGAGGGTCCCTGTGCGCCAACTAGCCCACCAGCTACCTCCAGTAAGCGCCACAGGGCTGCATTGCAGAGAGGTGGTCCGAGGCCACGCCCCTTTTTACACCTCTGTGCAACGCAGCTGTGTGGCGCTTACTGGAGGTGCCTGGTGGGCTAGTTGGACCCCAGGGACCCTCAGGATTCAAGGGGACTTAATGCCCCAACTTACAACGCACCACAGGGCGCGTTTATACACTTGTCACATCAGGCCCCGCCCCCTCCCTTCACCAATGTGCAAACGCGCCCCCTGGCGCATTTTAAGTTGGGGAATTAATACCCCTTCAATGCTGAGGGTCCCTGGGGGCCAACTAGCCCACCAGGTACCTCCAGTAAGCGCCACAGAGCTGCGTTGCAGAGTGGTGTAAAAAGGGGCGTGGCCTTAGACCACCTCTCTGCAATGCAGCTCCCTGGCGCATACTGGAGGTACCTGGTGGGCTACTTGGCCTCCAGGGACCCTCAGTATTCAAGGGAAATTAGTTCCCCATCTTACAACGCGCCAGGGGGCGCGTTTGCAGAGTGCTGCAGGGAGGGGGAGGGGCCTCCAGCACGATGCCGGCTTTTTTTTTTTTTCAGAAGTGGGGCTGTGTGGCCCCCCTTATTTTCCCTTTTTTGTGGCCCTGGGGACCCCATCCCCCAGGGCCTGACCCCTATTTTTAATTTTTTTTTTTTAAACGGGAAGGGGGCCGCGTGGCCCCCCTCCCTGAGGCCGATTTCTGCCCCGGGGCATGGCCATATATATATCTATTTTTTTTAATTTAGAAAGGAGGGGGGCCGCGTGGCCCCCCTCCTGAGGCCTCTGTTAGCCCCGGGGACCCCATCCCCTGGGGCTCTGCCTCGTTTGTTTGGGGTTTTTTTACATTTTATTGGGGAGGGGGGCCGCGTGGCCCCCCTCCCACGCCACTCCTGGTCCCGGGGACCCCATCCCCGGGGCCTGTCCTCTCCGTTGGGGACCGTGGGGGGTCCCCAATTCCCCCTCGGTCCCGCCGGCTCCCTGCCTCCTGCGGGAGCCGGCATTGCTTTTTCACACGGGGAGCTGCTGACATGCAGCTCCCCATGTGGAAAAGCAATCTGCTTTGGATTTTGGAAGCGAGAGCAGGTTACCTGCTCTCGCTTCCAAAATCCAAGCAGAGTTTGCTATGGTAGGGCGGGACCCGCACGGCTCCCGCCCTACCATAGCAAACAGCAGTGTCCCGGGGTGGGCACCCCGGGACACTGCAGGAGCCGGCCCTGGGCGGTGGCGGTCCCCAGGGCCATCACTCGCTCCACCCCCCTCCCTTCAATTAGAAAGCCCCGGGGAGGTGGTGGTCCCCGGGGCTCCGTAACGGAACCCCAAATTTACATAATTAGTGACACGGGGGGTGGCGGTCCCCGGGGCGTGTGGGGGGGCTCGAGCCCCCCACACAGGTTTATTTATTTTTTAATAAAAGCCCCGGGGGTGGTGGTCCCCGGGGCTTGGGGGGCCTTGGAGGCCCCCCAACACATTAAAAAGGAAGCCCCGAGGGGTGGCAGTCCCCGGGGCTGTGGGAGGGCCGAGTGCCCTCCCGCACATTATTTAAAGCAAGCCCCGGGGGGTGGCGGTCCCCGGGGCTGCGGGAGGGCAGAGTGCCCTCCCGCACATTATTTAAAGCAAGCCCCGGGGGTGGCGGTCCCCGGGGCTGCGGGGGCCCCCGCATATATTTTTGGGCAATGCCCCCGGGACCAGGCCCACCCGGGGGCCTCAATTAAATGAAGTGCAGGAGCCTGCGCTTCATTTTTTTTTTTTAATTTAGGCGGGATTCGCAACCCCTGCGCGAATTTCGTTGAATTTTTTTTTTTTTTAAATGCTTTTTTGGGCCCTGGGGGTCCTTGTGGGACCCCCTGAGCAGGCCTGGGGGGTCAGGGTGTTTCTACCCTGCACCCTTTTCTTGTTTTTCAGGCTTGTTTTACTGTTTTCTTGTGACTCGGTTCTACCGAGTCACAAGATGGCTGGCAACACTTCCTGGTTTGGAGTGTTGACAGCCAATTAGAATAAAGCTTGTGGTCTGGAGGGTTCACGAACCCTCCTCGGCCATAGATATCGAAACTTTTATATTTTTAATTTCTCAGCAACTACTGAACGGATTTACACCATTTAAAAAAAAGGACGCTTTCTGAACCAAGCACTACCTTTTTGACAAATTTGGTGTAATTCCGTTCAGCAGTTCGGGCTGTAGCCTTGGCTAAAGTTTCCTATGGGAAATTGATTTTCCGACCTCTATTTTTTGAATTTGTCAGGAACTACTGAACGGATTTACACCATTTAACAAAAAGGACTCTTTCTGAACCAAGGACTACCTTTTTGCAAAATTTGGTGTAATTCTGTTCAGCAGTTCGGGCTGTAGCCGTGTCTAAAGTTTCCTATGAAAAATAACATGGAGAAAACACGTTTTGGGACCCCCCTTTTTTCTCGGCCCCCGCTTGACGAATCACCCCGAAACTTTCAAGACAGGAGCTGACCGTAGCGCCCCACTAGTTTTGAAACTTTTACGATCATTCGTCAAACGACGCCAAAGTTATTGAGATAACAATAAATGCTTTTCCTATGGAAAATAGGTCCTAACTATAACTACCTACTGGCGACCCCCAGTAGGTAATAACGTTATATATATTTGTATTTAAGACACCCTGAGACCTAATAGGACATTTAGTCCTATTTCTATGTCTGTGCCCGTCCCGGTTTTTCATTCGGAAAATCTGGTCACCCTACATCAAGAGTCAAAGGGTGTGTGACCTCAAGTGCCATTTTCGTGAATGGACGTCCACCTGCATGGAGCTCGGTGTGAGCAGGCATAAAATGTCGAAGACCGACAATAGCAAGAAAGGGAAGGGATAATGGAAGTGAAGCTAAGAGTGCAGATGCGGGTTTGGGGACTCGACAGGTCTCCCTCAATAAAAAATGCAGCCTCGTCTGGTTCAATCTGCACTATGGACAGAAGTGCATCTGGACAACAGGGTGTCTCTTTGTTGGTTTTCACACTTTAACCTGCCACATTATGCCATGGAGCTATAATCATATCCCATCTACGGGACAATCAAAGGCCACACATTTCTGTCATTTATAGAGTTCGAATCCTGCACGGAACACTTCATGTGGGAGGTGAGGGGGGCTAGAAAACCACAGGCCATACATTAGGTTTTGTAATAAATTACAAAAGCACTCTATAATTAAAAAAACAAATATTTTCGTCTGCATTTAGATTTCGCTTTGAAAATTAATCTGCAGGTTTTAAATGCACTGCTCATTTTCTTCATGCTGGGTCAGGACAAAAGAAGGACTGCTAAAACACTCGAGGAATGAAGTTTAGTAAGTCGAGACAAAGCGTTGCAAGCATTGTGCCAAAATCCGGTGCTCATGACAACAGCTAAACAGGAACAAGCTCAGCCATGGCCACAGTGCAAAAAGATGTGGCGTGTAAGCTAGGGTTCAAGTGTGGACAGCAGAGCCCTTGATGAAGCAGCCTGTGTGGAGCAGTCCAGCCTTCAGCACGGTACCCACAATGGCGACCGAGGTGATGTGGAAGCTCGCGGACCTCCACGACTCCATCTCGCTCTCCAGGTCTGAGCGGCAGCTGAGGAGAGCCTCCGGGCTAAAACAGTGGCAGCTGGAGAGGTGCGCACACCTGCGCTCAGAGCTGACCGACGGGCTGGAAAAGCAAAAGGAATCTCTCCTGAAGGCTGTGTGGGCTGGCGACGTGGACCAAGTCAACGCCATGTTTAATTCTGGCGTCCCCGTCAATTGCCAGTAAGTGTGTGCTTTGACTTATGACGTTGCGGCTGTCAAACCTTACGTCACTAGGAGGCTTCTAAGTGTCACAGGTTCATTCATCATTGAAAAAATACAAGGGCAGTGGTACCTTTATGATTTGCCTACAGCAATGGCATGACTTCGCTTAAAAGAGTTTGGTTTGCTCACAATGATTCGGGCCACAGTCGTTCACAAAAGGGGCCCACCTGAAACCCGTCACAATATTTGCTTTTCTGACACCCGCGTGTAAGATATTGTTGACTGAGATAAGGGCTTGACACCCTATCCCTTCCAATACAATGACGCCTTTTGTCTTATGAACACTTCGTTTAAACCACAAGAGAGAAGAAAAGCACTTGACGCCGCTCCAAGTACCGGTAGCGCTTGTAAACAAGGCTTAATCTATGCAAAGGAATCTTTGAATGTGTTTAGACAGGTGTGTCGGTATTCTTTTATCGTAACTTGGCAGCCTGGATTACTAAAAGCTCACATAAACAGTGCAATACTTACAATGTTGCAAATATTACTAACTTCACGGTAAATATTAGGTTCGGAATGCAAACGAGTAAATTCTAATTTCAAATTCTATGTTCAAGAGCTTGGCAAGTCTGTTCAAAACTCCCCGATTATTTTGGTTTAGGCTACCCCAACCTAAACATATATTTCCGCCTTTGTGTTTTCTGAGGGGCTATGGGAAAAATTCTACTCTATATCTCATTTGCAACTTTAAAAAATTTCCTCATTTTTGTGCTTTGTCTGGAATAGATGTAGCATATTGTAGTTTGGTGTCTCGTCGCTGTGCATGAGAATGATTGTGATCTGCCCTCGAGGTGGTGACTGCAGAGAGAGCTTTGTGCTGTGTTGGTGCTGTACATTATTAGGTCTCTCTTAGGCAGCCTCCTTGGAGACAGAGATTACAAAGATGGGCTTGCAGTGGGTCTGTGCCGAGCAGCTGTTTAAGGAAAGGTGTGTGGTATGTTGATGCAGTGTGGTGTAAATCTGTCTTTATAGTGGGATAAATAGTTGGGGAGAGGATTTGGCCTAACGGCTAGGGCGGTCCACCTCGAATCTGGGGAACTGGGTTCGAGTCTCGGCAATGACGCTGAACATCCTGTGATTCTGGGCAAATCACTTAACCATATGTATCAACACATTTCCCCATAGACACAGAATGGGCAAAACCCTTTGATACATCTGGCCCAATCTCCTGGTGCCTAACAAAAATGAATGTGTCCTCATGTAATGCAACTGGTGCTATGTAAAGCGCTCTGATACCCGATTCGGGTCAAGTTCGCGCTATATAAAACTTTGTAAAAAAAAAAAACGACCCAGAATGCAAAATAAAACTCGAATGGAGCAGCTAGTAACCTGGCAGGCCTGGGAAGTGGTTCAGGATGTCAATCCTGAAATACTCATTTGACATATAAATCAGTTATGAGTACTTATGAATATACATTCATATCTACATACACAGAGGGGCTTTGCTCAGCCGTTTTCATCCAGTGTTTCTGTTCATGCATCATTCACAAATTGCTTCCACCCACTACAGTATGGGGCAATGGGCCAGATCCCTTCACCCATTGGTTGTCTTGCGCTGTGAGTGATAGCATTTTGCCTGATCGCGTGTACAGCTGCCTGAAAAGCAGTGCACTTCAGCGACAAGGCTGGTGTACCAAGGCTTCTAGGCCACTCCTATATTTCCATATATTTTATTTGTTTGCCTTTTTTAAAAACATATTTCATAGTTTTGCAAAAAGACATTAAAAATGAAACATTGCTCGCTTACCAAGGCCAGGCCTATTGGCCTTGCCAGTACTTGCTTTGTGTGGTAACAGGCCTAAGATATATTGGTGGCAGCAAAGGTTAAATAGTTCCCAGAACAAATACCACCACTCAACAGTTCTACCCTTCTTCTGAACATGTTTTTCCTTACAACACGATTTTTCCTGGATTCAAGGCCACTGAGTTGTCTCCTGGCTAAGCTTTGTCCCAGCCGCCACTAAGATGGGCTCCCCAATCGATTATAAGTAAAAAGGTGAAGTTGTATATCTTGTCATGAGACTACATGGTGCAAGATTGATTCATTAAAAGAGGCAACTGGTCAAAATAGTACACCCTGAAGCACACCTGCAGAGCCATAGCTTGTTTGTTTGTTTCTGTGTTTATTGATTTATATCGTCCAAAAAATGCCAGACAAGACCGGCTTCATGTGCTATCATTAGTGCTGCATGCACAGTAATCCCAAAGCCCAAAGGTGTGAATGGCACGCTGCACCAGGATTATGATTGTCTTTTATCAACCTATCAGGGGAACGGATTTTCATTGCTTCCATTATCAGCCATGACACTTTTGCCACACCACTACATATTTAGTTATTCGCTGGCTCTATATAGGGAGAGCAGGATAGACAGGAAGCCAAATCATCTGGAGAAAGGGTCAGCCCATTTCCAGCACAATACACCTCAAATGAAGACGCAGACTGACAGATTTGATATAGTCTGAGCTGACAGAATCTCTTCTCTACTTGGGTACCCTCACAGTGATTCTGAATTCTGCATATGGGCTTCAATATATTACCTCCCTCCTCAAAAATGGACCATAACTGGGCTGACCTGTCACTGGGTGGTGGAGGCTTGAGAGGAGGTAAAGGACTATCCTCTGACTTCATTAGCAAGTCATTTTATAATTTACTCTATAAGTTTGTGTGGGCCTCACTTTTTGAGGTGTCCCTTCCAGAAGCCTACCACGCTTGACTGAGTGCTCTCTCTGAACCTTGAGTGGCAATGGGATGCCACTTGTGTTCATTCTTTGCTCTACCAGGTTTATCCTGGGGCGTGTGAATTGGGAAACCTACTCATAAGACCCTGGTGTGTCATGGTGCTGCGGTTACTGTTGGCTGACCTTGGTTTGCCCTAGGCCTGCAACATCCCAAAGCATGCTGTTTCTCCGGTGTTTGGACCAGCTATTGAGTTGTAAATATTGTGAGACAGAAATATCGGGAAACAAATATTGTGATACAAAAATACCATTGTCAAGAATTTTGGGCCTGATCACGATCTTGGGGATGGGATACTCCGTCACAAACGTGACAGATATACCATCCGCCGTATTACAATTCCGTTATATCCTTTGGAACTTGTAATACGGTGGATGGAATATCCATCACGTTTGTGATGGAGTATCTCATCTGCCAAGATCATATTCAGGCCCATTGTTTTTAGGTACGTAATATCATTATAAAGAATATTGTTGTTTTTAATATCGTTTTCATTAATATAGTTGAAAAACTATCATTTTTAATTATTTTAATGTGTTTTAGTTCATATATTAATTGTATGTTACTATTATTTGTGTAATTGTTATTAATTTTATTTAATATAGTATGTAATTTTAAGTGATGTAGAATGTTTTTGTTTTATTATTGGTAATAGTGCATTTATAGTATCGTAGGAGATTTGGTTTGTAGGGGGATGGGGTGGGTAGCTAATTAAGTAATAATTAATTAAATAAATAATTATTCATTAATTAATACATTTTAATCAGTTATATAGTTGGTGTCAATTTTTTAAATTATGTAATACTGATTTATTCTAATTATAGTTTAAGTGGGGGTTGCTAGGTGTGTAGGGGTATAGAGTGGGAAGTTAATTAAGTAATAATTACCAATGACTAGATAATTAATTAAGTAACTGATTATTAATTATGTAAATGGTGTAATACTTATATATTTTAGTTATATTTTAGGTGCAGGCTTTTAGGTTTGTAGGAGTATGGGGGCAGTCAATTGAGAATTAATGATTTAACAATTATTAATTGATAATTATATAGTTTATTATTATGTTAATTGTTTAATTGTTATTTTTTTATATATATTTATTTCATGTTAATTATTAATATTTATATGAAGAGTTTCATTTTTTCTAAATTAATAGTGTTATTCATATATTCAATGTGTCTGAAGTGAAGTGTTGCTTAGACTGGACTACAAATCATAAATCTAATCTTTCCGAAGTCCAACGCATTCCCTAATGTTGCGCTGGTTGGAGTGGGAATAGTAAATTTAACCCCTCCGAAGTCCAACACTTTCCCTACTGTCCCCTGTTTGGAGAGGGAATTGTAAATTTAACCTCTCCGAAGTCCAACGCTTTCCCTACTTTTGCACTGATTGGAGTCAGAATAGTAAATGTAACCATTCCAAAGTCCAATTCTTTCCATACTGTTGCGCAGACATGAGTAGGAACAGTAAATCTTTGTATATATAACCCTTCCAAAGTCCTACGTTTTCCCTACTGTTGCATTCTTTGGAGTGGGAATAGTAAATGTAACCCCTTCGAAGTCCTACACTTTCTCTACTATTGCATACATGAGAATAGTATATCTAATATTCCAAGACTCCAATAATTTTCCTAATATTTGTTAATTATATTTTGATTATCATGTTTATTTTTTTACCTATATATTATTTGTTTATATTTTTTATTTTTTCAATTTTTAAAAAGTATTTTTTAATGTGTTTGTTTTGATTTTTTTTTTTTTTATATTTTATGTATTTGATAATTCATTTAATATTTTGTAATTGAGTTCTTAATATTTTTTATGTTTTACTTAATAGATAGATATATAGATGCTTTTTATATTAGTAAATAATTTTTTTAATATAATGTAAAATATATATTTCAATAATTGTGTTACACTATATATATATATCTATATATCTACATATATACATATAAAATAAAAACACACAAACATATGCATATATTCATGTGGGTGTATATATAAGTACATATTTATATGATAGCATTAAGTATTAGTGGAATGTATTTAATTTACATTATATTACTGTTATATAGTTAAATATTTAAGATTTACTACTTTAAACTGTATATATATTAAAAAATATATATTTTTATATTTTTGGACGATACTAGTGTTAACTGATATTTTATTTCCAATATTTTTGCATCCTCTTGTAAGATCTTTCCTCCAGAAGAACAACTAATTCCTAAGGTTAATTGTTTTCATTGCTTAATTGTGGCCCCACTTTTTGCCTCTTACTGGATATTCAGCTCAGCATTCTGTAAGAGCTGTAACCCATTACAAACTTCAATCAAAATCATCACAAACATATTTTTCTAGTACCATTTACTTTACAGGACCATTAGAATTATATTTTATTCTAACATAGCAACCCAAATTTCCTTTTGAGCAATTGTGCCTATTCAGTAACAGTGCAGATACAATCTTTGCTACCTTTGGAAATTTCTTTGACTGCGCATCACATTCTTGTTCACCCACCTAATGTAATTGTGTTTTCCGGCACTTGTATTCCCTTATTACCTGCAGGGTTTAACCCTTCTGCTTTGCCACAAAATAGGAATAGCTGGTTTCGGGTACTGTGGGAGCTTGGATAAAGCACATTACAAATTTTGTGAGTCACACTATCCTGCCAGTTCAGCAGAAGCTCTGAGCTCTGCTTCCCTGGTGGAATACTGCCCAGCCTATCATGCCATCCACTCTTGCCTGGTGGGGATCTCACTGCCTTCAGACCAGCTGTCAGTACTGCAGTTGCTTTGAAGGCAGAAGAGTCTAGCAAGAGGCCGCCAAGTTTTTGGGGCCTCAAGCTGTATTTTTTTGTCTTAAAGAACAAGGCAGGGAGATTTTTCCATGATCGTTGGTGTCATTCATTCGTTTCCCTGCTTGAAACTGCCATGCCTCACATGGTAGTCCCTGGTGGGTAAAAGTAGTGGCTGTCGCCCAGCCCTTAACAATAATAATAATAATAATTTGATTTATAAAGCACTTGGTTACTCCGGACGGAGTGTCCCCGCACTAGGATTGTCCTACCAGCCAACTACCAAACTGAACTAACAAAGAAGAAAACAGGCCAAAACTAAAAAAACAGCTCCAGACAATACAGAGTTCAATCTGAACCAAGCCACTAGGGCAGCTGAAATAACCAGGTTTTGAGCATATTACGGAAAGCTGATTCCGAAGGCTCCATCCTAAGATGGAGAGGTAGGGTGGTCCACAGCTTTGCAGCTCAAAAACCAAAAGAGCAGCAACCCTTCCAGGCTTTTTTTCACAGATGGAACCACAGCCAGCTTAGCCTTAGATGACCTGAGACTGCGGCTGGAATGATATGGTTTCACCGTGGAAAACAGGTATCAAGGGCCCCTGCCATTGAGCATTTTATGGCATAGGCCACATAGCCTTGAAAAAGATTCTCTTGCTTAGAGGAAGCCAGTGCAATTTGGCAAGAGCTGGACCAGAAGGCACACGTCTGGGTAGATTTAACAATAAACGTGCAGCCGTGTTTTGTACTCTGCAACTTTTGCAATCTACCCCATGTGGCCCTGATGTAAAGTATATTACAATAGTCCAGTTGGGATGTCACCAATGCCTGGACTATGGTTTTCCTGGCAGCCAGAGGCAGAAGATCCATGATCTTCCTCAGAATTTTTAAGATGCTGAAACATTTACCTGTGACACAAGCAATCTGACTATCAAAAGTCAGCTTAGGGTCAAACCAAACTCCTAAGTTCTTCATCTTTAACTTAGGGACTGGAAGGGGGCCCAGAGCATCAGGCCACCAGGCGGAAGACCAGACAGAGGGAGCTTTACAAAAAATGAGGACCTCAGTTTTATTAGCATTAAGCCTGAGGCAGCTCCTGATCATCCATTCTGCCAGCTCCAACAAACAAAATCTAAATTGGGCAGCCACACCTTCCACTTCCTGGGACAGAGTGACAATAAGTTGCTTATCATCGGCATAACACGCAATGGTCACATTGTGTCGCTCGATGATCTCTGCCAGAGGGAACATGTATAGATTAAATTAATAGCCTGGAATACTCACAACCTGGTCGTCCTGAGGCAAAAGGACCACTAGGTCAAACGTTTCCTCTGACAGCGCCAGCTATGGCTTGCCAGTAGAAATCTGAGGCTCCCCACCTCTAACTGGGGTAGGAACTACAAGTTTGGTGGGGCAGAAGAATCACCAATTTATGCTAGTTACACACTCTGTCAAACTCTAAATGATCCACTCGCTCTCTCCCCTCTATCAGATAAAGAACCTGAACACAGGTGTTGTTTTCTTTTTCCAGTGTCTGCTGTGAGAGTCTAATGGCTATTTCAGTGGGTTTGTTGTGAGAGTGTATGGTCTGCGTGTCTCTTTCATACTTTACAGATCTAACAAGTAGCCTCATGTTATGTGTGACGTCTTCAGCCAGCACTAGTTTTAACTAGAAGCACGTTGCTTCTGAGACTTAAAATGTCACCATGGCAACGATATAGATCTGTGGGGAGGAGCCCCAGCATGCAAACTGCTATTGGCAAAGAACAGTTCAATATATCACACATTACAGGGTCTCATTAGCAGCTACACTAAGAATGTGTGTACAATGCTGTTTCAAAGTTATCTTTTATTTCCATGGTTACTATGGTTACCTCAAAGGCCCAACCATGGAGCTCTAACTCACTGCCCTGCGGAGTTGCTTTCCAGAGCCAGTTAGGGAGGCAGTATATGAGATGTTAGCGTCAGCAAACCAGAAAGAAAATTGACACACCTCTAAATAATAGGTGTTACTATAGCCTGATTTAATATTACTCAATTTACAGGCCTTGGGAGGATGGAATGGTAAGTCGGCCTTGTCAGGGATTAGAAACCAGGACCTGCAGATCACCTCATATCTCAAAATCAATTGGCACTCACTGAGACTGCATCCGCCTGGCTTAGAGTTATAATTTAACTTAAGAGGTGTGAAGTAACATATTTCTTATATTCTTTTTAATATCAATCAAGTTTCTGCAAGTTCACTTTCAAAAACATTTAACTATCATTACTCCTTTAATTTCACAATAGGAACGATCGAAACATCAATGGCAAAACTTTTGGTTAGATATAGGCGTTTTTCTGAGGATGTTCATACCGACTGGGATTTCAAAGCATATGCAAAGAGTTTTCATTCATCTGAATAACGCAAAGGTATTTCTGAATTAACCAAACCCCATTACCGGACTCTTTCTCCCTAGCACTCTCTCTCACTCTCTCTCCCTCACTCCTTCATACGCGCCCTGCCAGAGTTTTCTCCAGTTCTGTGACACAAAAATACAGAGCTGGTGGGTTGGTTGAGGGCCCCCTAAAATCCCTGCACCTCCAGTAACTGCCCAACTACTAACACTGAAAACTCCCTCACTTTCTAAACTTACTCTTGTGCACTTCTAACTCCCCTGATGTTCCCACAACACATTGGGTGGGGTGTCTGACCACGTTTCCTCACCCCTCTTTCCAACTTCAACTAAGCTACCATGTCCTCCTTAACTGTCAAATCACTCGAGAGGCTGACGAGTTGCTATCGCTGAAGAAAGCTGTGATTTAGGTAATATATTACACGAGTTTACAGAAGTGACATAACTGAAAACAAAATAGTCGATGTTATTTCTTTAAGATTACTAAATTGTATAGCTAAAAATGCATGTAGCGCTTTGAACTTGTAGCGCCCTGTAAAAACGTGAAAATGCCTGAGGAGTTTTCCTGGCTGCTTAGAGCTTTTCTACGTAAAGTAACGTCGAAGGTGTAACTTCGGAAAACAACCTGCAGCGACTCTTTGAACAATGCAGGGCTTTGCTAATTAATGCCTGCCTCTTCTTCAGTTGCCACGTTTTTGTTTTGTTTTCAGGTGTGTTACGTAGCAATATGCCCTGAGTGTGTCACAGAGTGAGTAACACTAAGGGGCCGATTCCGATTCGGGCCGGAAATCTCTCCGACCGAGCCGGACCCGGAGAGATTTCCGACCGAATCGGACCCTAGCAGCCCGACCGAACGAGTACGATGCGCACGTATGCCATCGGACTCGAGTCGGTCGGACTCCCACTGAAGTCAATGGGAGCCTGTCGTACAACGCGTACGCGGGCTCCCATTGACTCAATGGGTGCGAGAGGACAAGTGCGCCCCCTACAGCGTGTACGCGGCAAAGCGACTCGCGCCGTACACGCACAGGTAGGGGGACCCATGGGTCCCCCTGTGTGCGACTCCGCGCGGCTACACGTACAGGGGGTCCGACACGGACCCCCAAAGTACGGCTCCGACTGCTCTTTCGAGCCGGAGTGCGCGGCTCGGTCGGACTGCTCGCGGCGCGCATTGTACTTACCCGGCCGGGGAACGTCTCCATTGCGCGGTGCGACTCGAGTCCGAGCGAGTCGGTCGGTGCGGTTAGACCCGGGAACGAGTCGGTCGGAGCGGTCGGGACGCCCGGACGAGTCGGTCGGCGATTTCGCATCGTACTCGCTCGTCCGGAAGCG
Source organism: Calotriton arnoldi (assembly GCA_963921515.1). NCBI lineage: Eukaryota > Metazoa > Chordata > Amphibia > Caudata > Salamandridae > Calotriton > Calotriton arnoldi. The sequence goes on from CAWUFW010007381.1 coordinate 774,106, forward strand.
CGTACGAATCGGTCGGGAAATAGGGCTCCGAATCGGATCCGGTTAAGCCGAATCCGATTCGGAGCCCTACCGGCCGAGATCGGAATCGGCCCCTAACTAGGGGAGCTGTGGTCTTCTAGCCAATGAGGTTTCTTCCAGCAGGGTCATGCAGCCGCCAGGCACCCGTGTTGCTCCTATTGGCCAGTGACAATGTCATTGCACCCGCCGTTCCATATTTTCACTTGCTAAATCCTTCACAATTAGTCTGCATAGTCTAATCTTCAGTTAGTACTGTGGGTTTGATACTGGCCGCAGCTGCTCTGGGACCACTGAGTTTATTCCTTGTGTGAATTCTGGAATGCGTGTTAAATACGAGGGACTTTAGCAGTGCAGCCAGTGGTGCTTGGACCGCATTAGGAATCTGAGGCTGGGTGGTGAAGGTCTTTTTTTGGGGGAGAGGGGCGTTTGAGAGGTGGATTGCCCTGTCAGAAGTCTGGTTCAGGGTCCTTCCTTCAGAAAGAAAACCATTCAAGGCAGCACTTGCTTGAAGCACCATCCACGACCTCACTCATGCCATGCATGTAGTGGCCTCAGCCCAGACCAGAGTGAACCAACCATCGCTTGGGGCGCAGCAGGTGATAGGTGGACCCCAGAAGCCTAACGTTTTGGGTGAACTGCCAAGATACTTCAAAGCACCGTGGTGCTATTGGGCGTCCTGTGTTGGATTGGTAGCTGGGTACAAGTAAGAGGATAAACCATGTGTCAGTGGGAGTGAGTGGGAGTGAGGGTTCCTACCGACCCCAGCATGCCCTCGTCGTGAGTTACAGGAAGGCTGCTCTTGGGAAAAGGTTCCTGCCTTCGGCTTTAGTGAGATTTCTCTCCATCTGAATGACTCTCCAAGGAAAAGCTCAGGACACCACGCCCCACACAAAAATTTGAAATCCAGAGACGCAGGGAGGGAAAACCACTTCTGGACTCACGAGGACCCTGGTCATACTGATATATAGGGGCAGCAAAAGTATTGATACCCACTCGGTCTGGGAGAGGCAGGGGCGTAGCAAATGTGCCAGGGGCCCTAGTTTAAGCAAGGGACATGGGTCCACTGACTGCTGTTTGGGTTGTAAAATACAGCAAGCAATCATCAGGAGTCAGTGGGTCCCTCAGGCCTCTGGGACCTGGTGCCCCTGCAATTGTTGCATCAATGGTTAAGAAGACAAGCTGAAGACCAGGTAAAGAGGGCTCATGGCTCCCAGGGGAACCCAAGTAGTTAGAGACCCTAGTACTCCAAGCCTAGGATCAAAGATTGATATCAAGAGACAAAAAGCAAAGGATGAAGCCCCTATTGGGTAGCCTAGGTTGACTTCAAAACCAAGTGACACAAAGAACAACCGCGGTTATTAAACACACTCGGGTAACAGATGGCACTCTACTGTGTCAGAACCGAGTGACCAACGACATACCAAGCACAGGGTAATTTGCTGATTATGAGCCTATAACTTCCAGAGAAACCTGAATGTATGACTACTTACCTATCACTGACCACATGCTAACCACATGTTGGAAATATGTAAAACTCCACAGATGAGTGCCCATCACCACTTTGACACTGAAAGCAGCACCAGTAACAGCTAAATGAGGTTTATCTTGAAATGTATTCTGCAATTCAGAGCAGGAGATTTCCTTGATGCCTTCAAACTGCGCAAACAAACTGCATTTATCTCTTGAAAGGGAAAATTAATTGTTATATTCTATTTATGTAGAGTTATAATGCACTTTAATGCAATGAAGAGACTAAAAACTGTCATGAAATACCTCTTGGAGAAGGTGGGATTTCAGGGTGGACCGGAAAAGACTGAAGTGGCCCAAATAAGACAGATGAAAGGGTATGCCCTTGAGTGTTTGCAGTGCTTAATTTGTAAAACAATAAGTGCCAGGGCTCTTGTCAGGAGGCCACTGCAGCTTGCACCACACATTGCCTCTGCCATGCTGCCAATGACAGTAACAACACAACTAATAAACATCACACTCCTACAGGTGTGATAATTCGGGCTATTACAGGGCCGCAAAGCTATAAGAATGGCTTGGGCAGCAAGCAATAGTAATTTTTAATGGATATTGAATTAAAAATTAACTGTTTTTGTGGTCATCTCTAAATTTGCCAGACAGTGCCACCTTGGGGGAGAATGCCACAAGCGCTGGTGTTGACAATTAAGTGCTTGTGCCGAGCACTGGAAACCACCTGCTAAAATAAAGCACTGTGTGTTTTTAAATCATCTCACATTGGTGCTCAGGTAAAGGACTTCAACCTTGTTCTGGATTCCCAGGTTTCTCGTGTGCTAAAGCAAGTGCCACGCTATATCTGTAAGTCAAGTGACCATCAATGGGACTTCTCACCAGAGTAAGGCCCGCTGATAATCATAAAAATTGGAATATACCGTCAATCGAAGAGTATAAGATCTGCCTCCTCCTTCATATTGGCTCATGTACAAGACGTGACATGCTACTGTATGTGGTCTAGTTGCTAACGTTTTGACATTTGTACTTGCTGCTTGGGGTGTAATGCCAGCTTCAACACTTGATCAGAAAAATCAGAAAAGTCAGGGCAAAATCATTTCTCTGGGCAAGTGTGGAGCCTAGTATTGTCTAAATATTATGCCCAAATCCACACTCAGCCATTATATCCTGGCTCGTGTAAATTGGTTTGATACAAACCCCTGACACCATAATGTACTGTGCAGAGCAGTTCCCTGTCCCCTGTGAACCTGAATGAACCTGCCCTATGCATCCAAGGTGACTTGGGAACATTTCAATATTGTAGTCACATGTTGTTTAGAATGGGTGTTACCTAGGAACTGAGAAGGTAGGCTCAGCTGAAGCGAAATGACTCTCAATTCCCCATTGCCATTGAAGAGAGTGCTAGTATGAACTTGAAGATTTGATCAGTGTCATCACTGCGCCAAGAAGTGCCAGCGTCACCTCCTTCTATTATTATAGATTGAGGTCCTCATTTATGAGGCCCTATCGGCACTTTTGCGCCCCCGGAACGTCACTTTTTTGACATTCCAGTGGCGCAATGAGCCACCGCATATTTATAAGGCCACGTAAAGCCACTTTACATGGCTTTTCATGGCCTTATAAATATGTGCCCCTTCCACGCAGAAAGCTGCGTGAAAGGGGCGTTCCAAGGGTGTTGCTGTGGGTGTTCCCACGCAACACCCATGGAAACTGACACATTCCCAGATTTACGAGGCATCGTAAAGCTGGGAATGTGTCAGAACCTAACGCCACCCCAGGGGTGGCGTTAGGGAGGCGCAACGAAGAGAAATGAAAACATGCCTCCTCGTGCTTTCATTGTTCTATGTGTGCTGCACTCTGCAGCACACATAGACAAAGGAAAGCGCCTGCATGGATTGATTTTGTGCAGGAAGGGTCCCATCCTGCACAAAATCAATCATCCCCGCAACGAAGGTACCCTTGCACTATGGTGCAAAGGTGCCTGTGTTGGCATAAGGCAGCCCATTGTGCGCCAGCGCAGGGGAAAAGTACAGGAATGCGCCATATCATATAGATACAGCGCATTCCTGCCCTTTTCTTTTGCCGTAGGGCAATGTACACCAGTCAATCAAAGCATCAGGTAATGTGCTGTGCAAATACCACAAGTTTATCACTGATTCTGCGACTCAGTAGAACAAAATCCAATGAAAAGCAGAAATTACACAACAAAATTGGTGAATTTTCCAACAAAAATGAATTTCACACATAAAGCACAGAAATGCACCAGAACCGACAGCAAGGATGTAATCTAATCTGAGAAACGTATGATTGAACACCCAGAGCCTTATTTATGGGCTTTTGCCGTAGGGCAGTGCCGCAGGCCTCCCTGCTGCGCTGCTCGTCTGTACTGCCGTTTGGGTGCAATCTAATGCAACTGCTAATTTCTTGGAAGGTTTCCCTTTAGCTTTCTAATGCGATTTTAGATTGTTAATTTGGGAGGAGGGGGCACTAACTTAATAAACCAATAGCCTGCTGATCAAAACACAGTTCACTGAGACAACCTGGCTTTAATCTACATTAGATAGGGCACAACTAGCAGGATTTTCCCAAGAGGAAGGTATGTTAAGTAATCAATCAAAAACAAAACAACATTAAGGTCGCAAAATAACATAAAACTGACAAAGTCATTTAGTAAAACGTAAAAGAAGGAATAAAGCATTGTCTAAACTTGAGTAAGTGAACCAGAGATATGATGTTTTTAAAGTTTTGAGTAAAAAAGCACCAAGAAAACACAAATTGCCAATAGAAGTCAAAGGTTGTGGTTGACCCTGACCTAATTTCAGGCCAACTGTGATGGAAAATGTGTTCAGTGAGCCTAGTGGGCTGTACAATCAAGTGGGACTTTGTCTCTTTTCTGGAAATGAAACTCCCCTTGCAGGGCAAGGCAGGATGCTTTGAGTCAGACATATCAAGTTTGTGTTCCTGCTAAAACCTCCACTTTTGGCAATCATACGCTCCAGCTGATCCAAAGTTTATTTCTATAGTCACAAGGTAAGTTCACTGATGGAGTATATTTGCTGCCTTGTCCCTGCCTGAAGTTTTACCGATAGACATAATTATTTTTTGGAGCTTAAAACTGGGCTAAGGCTAGATGCTGTAGCCAGGCAGGGCTCAACAAGACTGGATATCTTCACCGCAAGGTCCAGCTGAATCTTTCTTTTCTTCGTGGTAAAATGCCCAAAGTATGATGATCCTGGAAATCTTACTCACCCAAGTCACACCTTTCCTTGTTTGCCTCAGCATACTGTCCATTCCCTCCAGAGGTCTGAGAATGACTATGTCACACTTTTATGTAGGTGCTGTGCAGCCTACACCTTTCAGACTTTCAGTGGTGGTTCCTTGGGACCAGAGTTTACACCAAGAGCGTTCCAGAGCTCCAGCAAGATCCAATGCAGCTCTCTCACAGCAGTGGCGGCTTCTCCGCTAAGGTGGAGGAGTGCCGCCCCACTGAGCAATTCAAAACAGAAAAATAAAATGATAATAACGCAACTTTATTATCATTTTATTTAACCATACTGGCTCTGTTGGTTGGGGGGCGGGGCGGGGCGGGCCGGGCTGTTTAGAGCTGGGGGAGGATTAGTAGGCACTTCCGAAGTGCGCATGACATTTTGGTCGGCCTTTTCGGGCCGACGAAACCGTCATGCGCACTTTGCATGTTCTCCACCCAGGCTGCATTGGATCCTGGGTGGAGAACATGCACAGCCTCCCAGCCCCTCTCTGAGCTTTGAACCACGTCAGCGTTGTGATTGGTCAAAGGAGTCTGGGAGGCTGTATGCTTCCTGGTTCCTGCTGCCTGGGAGAAGAGAAGAGGACGGAGGAGAGGTGGCGGCCGGCTGGCCATATCCAAGTGTTTTTTTAAAAATCACTCCTCTAGTCCCCCGTGCCCCCGTTTGGTAGCAGCCACTACTGTCTCACAGGCTTGTGGCCGGTGGTTCTTCCTTACAGAGTGAGCCCTTCTTCAGCCTTTTCAGTCCCTAAGGCTAACAGGAGTCCAGCCAACTTGCTAATGTTAAATGCTTTTGATCATCTGAGCACAAGGAAAGAGCAGGTCACACCTCTGCCCTCTCTCCATGCAGATCCACAAAGAAACTTTTTTCTAATCCCTCACCAGGTTCAGTTATGTTGTGATGGGCTTGTGGTGAGGAGCCAGTTTTATAATGCACACTTAATAATGATTAGTCACAACATCCAACACAGTGCCAAAATAATTCCCAGTTCCCAATCTGCCTGCTTTTACCACAGCTTCTGCTTGCTTTCTTGAGAACTATCCCAGAGCCCCCTGCTTTCTGGCTTTTGAGATTGCACTGTGTCCAAAGCTCCTAAGAGCACACAGAGACTATGTTATTAAAATGAGAATCCACCCTTGAAAAACCTTCCCTGACTCTTGCCTCATTGGGAGCATAGATAGAATGACTGGGAAGCCAAAAGCCTTCCTCAAGCCAAGCTCTGTTTAGAGTAAACATGTGAAAGGTGCCAGGCCGCACCTGGTCCTTTGTGATGAACTTTGTATTCCTGTCCACTTCTAGCTCCAACTTCCCAGCATATGTGGCCACTGATTAGTCCTTCCAGTCTTCCTATCAGCAGATTCAGCTCTTTTGTCTCTGGCCTGGAAGGTACTTCACACTTCATCAAAGGGTTAATACTGTCAGAAGGGAAAAGCACAGCAGAGCTGAATTAAATGCCGCTAAAGGTGCCAGGAAGCACAACGTATGTTAATATATAGTCACCTTTATAATATATTTGCCACATCTGTGCTGAAGGCTTAGCCAAAGCTGTCCATGGTCAGAGGAAGACTCTGCATGCACCAGGCACTTAGATGGTGTCAGAGGCACTCTGTGCCCAGCAGATGGCTGGCCCTTCTCGTGGCCTGGACCGCAATGATGGTTATGTGAGGGCAGCCACCCATAGGGGTGGTGTTTGATTAGTTGTTAGCATTAGTCGAAGTCACAAAGTCGTTCAGCAGGCAAAAGAGGTCAAATTTGGTCTTTCTCTTAGCATATTTAGATTATATCATGACCCTAAAAAGAGGGGTGGTCAGTTCAATGAACAACTCTTTACAAGACCGTGGATTGTCTACAAAACTCTATTAGAGGTTCCCAATGCAAGATAACGTATTAGTCTTTCCTGTGATCATTGAGATTATATATAAAGGAGGCAATCATGAAAGGAAAATGCATCGCAACACATTTGTTACCTATTTTTCATTGCCTTCATCACTCACTTCTCTATTTTTGTCCTTGATTTTTGCTTCTTGCAGTTGGATCCATTTGGACTCTAGCTCTTCTTTCTTCCTGATGGAAAGGTTTGTTTGGTGCCTGGCTTATCTACTGAAAACTATGCCTCCATCTTAAATCAAGAATTATCAAACTGCCAGGGGGAGGTTCCTTTCCAGGCTATGTGTCAATAGACAATACCATACTGGCACAGCTTATGCAAATGACCTCTATATTGGGCTTTTTTCTTCCACACAGTTCTGCATAACGCCCGTGGCCCCCAAATGTAGCTGTCCAACTCTGTGGCCAGTGTGATCTTATAGCTCTGGTCCTCTGTACTCCAATAAGCTCAAGGTCAATTGACAGCGTGATGGGGCATATGAAGGTACAGGCCTTTAGCACATGTTCAATGAAATCCAAAACTGCAAGACTCTGAGATTCTATCTGTTCTCTGCACTGTAGACTTTCTATGTTTTGAGAGCCCATGTAACCCTGGTTAGGTCCACTCTCTAAGCTAATTTCAGTGAGATATGGCCCTACCAAAACTCAAATAAAGTTTTGTCTCAGTAACTACGGAATATATGGTAGTTCCTACTAATAAACCATTCTAGGGGTCAATTATACACAGATCTAGGTTATTGTTAGGACTTGGCGGTTTGGAGTAGAAGTGTGAACTATTTCTCCTTATATTAGCCACCTGGAGCTTGATAGATGTAGTAGTAGATGTTTTGAAACACTGTGGCCATATTATGTGGTTACGTCATACCATCGGATACCTGAAAAATGAGGGTGCAGACCGTAGAAGAAGAAGATGCAGGGAGAGAAAAATCTCTGTTTTGAAGGAATTACGCATGAGGGAGCGGTGAGTGATCAAGCGTCTCATGAATATGAGATATACAGAAAGTTTTGTTTAGAGAGTGAAAGACCAGAAGAAGACCTGTTATCATCAGCATAAATGTGAGAAGCTAGAGGATGAAAGAACGTCGTTGAAGAAGGAAGTGTACAGAACAAAGATTTGAGCATCTACACTGGTAAAGGAACGGGCAAAATAAAGGGCACCATTCGACAAAGAATGAACAATAGTGGAGCTAGGGTGGGAAATGTTTAAACCATGTATCTATGACTAAACAGATGAGGGTTTCAAATATAATATATTAAAAAACTGTGTAAAAAGTTGCAGAGAGATTGGGAATCTTTCAAGTTGTTAGAAACTGGGTTTCTGGTTGGCGAAAGTATGAATTCAGGGTTTCTGATTGGCAGAAGTATGTATCCTGTCCAAGCAGGAACTACAATCCTAGTCAAGGTAAGTCAGATACACACCCTAAATTAACCTGTGCTCACCCTCTGTTAGCTTGGCAAAGAGCAGTCAGGCTTAACTTAAGAGACAATGTGTAAAATTTTTGTGCAATACTTCAAACAGTAACACAGTAAAAACATCATGCACAAAGATTCAACTACAAGTTAGAATAATAGCTCTTGATTTAATAAATAGAACAAGACCAAAATGACAAAATTCCAATGAGTAGAAGTCAAGATATGAATTTTTAAAGAATAAATACATAAATAAATCTTAGAAACAATAAGTGCCTATGTGGGATATCTGGTCACGCTGGACCTGGACAAAGTCAAAAGTTCAGGCCAACCGCGATGGAGCATGGCCTGGATACAGGGACCATGCAAGGTCCGCTGAACAAAAGTATCTTGATCCTTGATGCAACACGAAGATCCAGGGTGCAGATGAGTGATGCGTCTGTGTTGATCTCGCAATTGAGGTGATGCTTCGGTTTTCTCCACGCAACGATGGTGATGTGATGGTTCCGAAGATGAACCGCTGGTTCCAAGATCCGATGGTTCCGAAGTCGTTGCGCCAGATTTCTCCACGCAGTCGAGGGGATGCGTTGATCGTCTCACTGCAATGACGGCGATACGGTGGTTCTGATTCGGCTGTTTCGATGGTGATGAGCTGGTTCCGATGCACCAGTTCTGATCCTGCAACAGCAGCGATGTGGCAATTCTGCTTTCGCAGCAGAGGATGCATTGGTTATGCAGGAGCAAGCACCTGGGTCCACTTCCAATGGGCCAGGCACAGGATCAGGGTGGAAGACTTTTATGTCCCTGAGTCTTAGAACAGAAGACTAGTCAGGTAGCCCTTGGAGTCACTCTGAGTTTAGTGATGAGTTCAAGTCTTTATCCACTCAAAGAGAGCAGCAGGGCAACACAGCAAGGCAGCAATGTTCCAGAGCAGCAGTCTAGCAGAGTGGCAGTCCTTCAGCACAGGAGTTCTTCTTCCTGGCAGAGTGTGTTCAGGTCCAGAAGTTTACTGTCTTGGTGGATCAGAGACTCAGTACTCATACCCAGTTGTGCCTTTGAAGTGGGGGTGACTTCAAAGAAGCATTTCTGAAGTGCACGGAGGTCCTTCCTTTCTGCCCTTGCCTTAGACTCACTACAGGGGGGTATGCAACCCTTTGTGTGTGGACAGGACACAGCCTATTCAGGTGTAAGCTGTGCCCAGCTCCTCCATCCCATCCTCCCAGGAAGATCCACCAAGCCACACCTAAGTTCCTTTTGTATGTGTCTGTCTAGAGGGAACACACAAAGTACAGCAGTCACCCACCCAGATTGATCAGAGACAAGCTACAGGCACAAAAAGAGCTAAGAGCAGAAAAATATCAACTGTCTAAAAGTGTAATTTTCAAAGTTGTAATGATAGATTCGACTTTACTATTAAAGAGGATTTATCATTACAAATCCATAGGCATAAAACATGACAGATCTACTCCCTCTAAATCAGGAATTAATTAAGTCTAATATGGAATCCCCAATGTTAGCTGATCAGAGGGATAGACCTCACAGTAGTAAAAAATGAACTTGAGTGTTTTTCAAAACCAGGACATGCAAAACTTAAAAGTACTTGTCCTACTTTTTGTTTACACAGTTCCCTGCCCTACAGGCTATCTGGGGCCTACCTTAGGGGTGACTTATATGTAATAAAAAGGGACTTTAAAGTTTGGCAACGTGTTTTAAATGTGAAGTCGACATGACAGTGTAAACTGCACACACAATCTCTGCAGTGGCAGGCCTGGGACATGTTTAAAGGGTTACTTGAGTGGGTGGCACAATCAGTGCTGCAGGCCCACTAGTAGCATTTAATGTACATGCCCTGGGCACAAGTAGTGCACTTTACTAGGGACTTATATGTAAATTAAATATGACAATTGTGCATGTATCAATCAAACCATGTTTACGGGAGAGCACATGCACTTTAGCACTGGTTAGCAGTAGTAAAGTGCTCTGAGTCCTTTAGCCAACAAAAGGAATCAGCAAAACATGAGGCAAACAGGCAAAAAGTTTGGGGGACTATCACACCAAGGATGTCAGGTCTAACACAAGTGGTCCCCAGTCCCTAAGAAGATTCTGATTCTGTGGTATATGATGACCACACCTGGAGGATTACTGCTCCACCACAATCTCTGCTCAGCACATATATTACATCCAAGTTTAGTCTAGTCCCAGAACCCTGATAGATCGGTTCCTATTGCTTCCATCAAGCCTGCGACTCGTAACACCAGTTCCTCCAAGTTCATACCGGCTGTGTCTTTCTTGCTGAGCTTGGGAACAGGCTGCCCCTCTCTACCCTCACAGTCTTCCATTAATACAGTATTCCATTTAGTCACTGCTGGTCGACCCAATCATTCCATTCAATCTCGTACTACCTTATATCTCAGGGCCAGTAAATGTACATGAGCCCCTCTGTGATCATCAATATGTCCAGCCTCTGGAAAGGGAGTGCACTCCTGAGTGGGTATCTGTGTACTTGTGGCCCTGTGATTGGCCTGTGTGTAGTTTATTTTACTGTCATGCTAACCTTTGCCTCTCCAGAGATGGATAGAATAAGTCCTTTGTTTGTTCTATGCAATCTTCATTGTTTTCCTTTTGGTTTGTCCTATATACCCTGCTCTGCTGGTTTGTTCCATCGGTGTAAAGCATGCTATGTGTTGTTTTCTCTTTTAGGGGTGTGCTGGTCTACCTAGCCCCAGCTGCTATGCCTCAGAGTAGGAATATTATCTTTAACAGTATTCTACACTACTCCCAAACAGCCACAGACATCCAACACCAAATTGATGTAGCTCTGATAAAATATCCTTCAGGATAAAGTAACCTTCAGGAACTATTCCTGCTGGGCACAGGCTAGTCCCGGAAGAATGAAGTGGTGGGTACTCCTGTTCGCCCATGAATGCCCAAAAACCCACAAACTCACTAGAACTGGTCTTGGTTTAAAGATGGGAATACATTTTTATTCACTGACAAGATGAAAAGACAAATAACAATGGCAGTCCTGCTTTAGGACTTAGGCCTAGATTTCCAAAGACTTTACACCAGTGCAAAGTCACCCAAAGTCTTGTAAGATTGTAGCGCAAAGAGTATATTGTGCTGGAAATGTGTTATTTTCTCAGCGCATATAGGCTTTGTGCTGCTTTGCAGCATTTTTCCTTAAGGGGGCATTGCTTTGGTGCTATTTGCGCACACACACCTAGGTTTTGATGCAAAGCCCGATCTACAAAGAGCTACAAAGATAGCCATACCGGGCTATGCATTAAAAACTCACAAGGAGAAATGTTTTAATTTTTCCAAACATTCCACACATTGCATGTGGGCTGCGGGGCCCAACACATATCCAATGCTCAGAATTTGTCTGGGCACTGGAAGAGTACGCTTCAAGTGCAAATCCCATGCTAGACAGCACACAAACACCCCTGCATCACAGTACAAAGGTCATGGGTCGCATTAGGCAGCCCTTACAGTGGTCCAGTGCAGGGACAGTGACTATTGGTAGAGAAATACTTGAGCCGGACTATGGCTTCTGGAGGTCACGACCTAAGGTGAGGTCAAAATGGGACGTGTATAAAGCAAACACTAAACTTGCAATACAACAGCAAGCTATAGAATTCATTTAGGAATGTTTTTAATGGATTCAACACTTTACAATTAAAATCTTTACACGCCATTTATATGGTCCATCTACAATTCAAACTCACTGTAATGACCTCAGAAGGATCAAAGGCTGCATCAGTCTGCGACCTGGAGATCACACACAGTTCAGCCTGCAAGGTGATAGGGAAACGGGGTGAGTCTTTGGGCAATCTGATATGTGATAGAGGCCTTGTGTATTACAGTACAAAGAGGGAGGCATTGCTTATCTTAAATCAGAGAACATTTCAGTGGCGTCAGATTGTCCAAATAGCATTACTAGATAACTATATTTTCACTATTCTACTTTTTTCAAAGTACTATGCGTCCTCTCATTTAATATACTGCAATAAAGTGTAAGCACTGTAGTTATTTTAATTGGACTGAAAATCCACCAGGCAGGTCATGCTTTTAACGAAGGGCGTCTTTGAGAGACTAGTACGCTTAAGGTCACATAATCACGTGCATTTTGCAACATCTTTTTCATTAATATAAAAAGTTGGCACGAACTTTCTTTCATCACTTTTTTAGTCATGCTTGGAAAGTTTTTTTTTCGCCAAGTAAATATGCTTACGCTTAGATATGCTATTTTTGGGTGAACTGCATTAAGATGAATAGCACATAATGTTTCAAGCTGGAGTATTAAACAAAGTTACAATTTTCAATTCCCAGTTAAAAAAGATTTGGCAAACAAGGTGATGGCATTGCCATTAATATTAGAGACCACTTGGAGTGTAAAATGTCTTTTAATCCCCAGCTCTGCACGTGCAAAACTTCATTTTTTACTACCACTATTGCATGGACTCACTCCATTTCTGGTGCCCTGGTATACAGATCCCTTGGCCCAATTAGAAGTTCCTCCAAGAAACGTCTGGACCACCTCACTCCCACCATTTTAAAGTCATCCTCCTTTGTTTTGCTTGGCGACTTGAATCTCCACTTTGACTCGACTCTCCAAACAGCACTACTGCAGCGGCCTTTCTTGATACAGCGGAAGGCTCTGGTCTATCTTAGTTCATGGAAAGTCCCACACACTCAAGGGGCCATTGTAGGAAGCTGGCTCTGTATATACTATACCAAAGTGAGGTATAGTGTGCACAGAGTCCAGTGGAACCCCAAAGGTAGGCAGAGGTAAAAGTAGATAATACCTTACTCTCTATTTGTGGTAGTGTGGGCGAGCAGTAAGGCTTTATTAAAGGGTAGTGTTAAGCATTTATTGTACACACTCAGGCAAGAAATGATGTCACACGCTCAAAGACTGAACTCAGACCAATTTGTTTGTATAAAAATATTATTTAGTTGTATTTATTTTCTAGAACCAAGCAAACCTGGCACAGTTAAGTGTAAATGGTACTTTTTCAATGCAGGTTGATCAATACAACAAGCTGAATGAAAATGACTTTGTTACAGGTTTGTAAATACTTTGAATACAGTTGAAATTACTGTTAGATTACTTCTGATTACTTTGCAGATTACTTTTTAAGTTACCTTTTCTACTCAGTGTGATATGCCTAGATATTGTATTGTAATTGCATTTATATAACGCTTACTACCCCTGACGAGGCGCCAAAGCGCTTTTTTGGCAAGTAGCACGCTACTCCGGAACCCATAAAGGGTTAGTGTTGAATTAGTATAGCGAAATATGAAAGTAGTTTGAGTGGTAGATAGGTTAGTCAGTTATTTGGATTCAGAAGGATAGCAAGGGATAGAAGAGGGAAAATGTTTGCATTTATATAGCGCTTGTTACCCCTGATGGGGTGTTGAAGTGCTTTTTTGGTGATTAGCACGCTACTCCGGAACCCATAAAGGATTAGTGTTGAATTAGTATAGTGAAACATGAAAGTAATTTGAGTGGTGGATATGTTATTCAGTTATTTGGATAGAGAAGGGTAGCAGAGGGATAGAAGAGGGAAAAAGGTTTGCATTTATATAGTGCTTGCTACCCTGATGAGGTGTTGAAGCTCCTTTTCCGCGAGTAGCATGCTACTCTGGAACCCATAAAGGATGAGTGGTGAATTAGTATAGTGAAATATGACATTTGAGAAGTGGACATGTTAGTTTGTTGTTTTGAGTGAAATGGATAGTGGAGGGATATAAGAGTTAAGGATTTAGACTTTTTTTGGGGGGGTTCATAGCAGTAAGAGGAGCCTTGTGATAAGTAAAAAGGAATGTGGAGGGGAAGAGTTAGAGGGAAGAGTTTAGAAAGGCTTGTTTTGTGGGATTGGTATAGTAAAAGAGGTGTCAGATGATGCAAGGAGAGGTAGAGTAGGGGAGAGTCTAGAAAGGGTTATTTTGGGTATCATAGTAGTGGTATGGGGTTTGGGATGAATGAGAGAGTGGATGTAGAGGATATATTGATAGAGGTATAGGGTGATAAATAGGGTAGTGCATTGGAAAGAGTTGTAGAAAGAGGTTTAAGATGAGTCAGAGAGTTGAGGTAGAAGATATATTGAGAGAGGTATAGGGTGAGAAATAGGGTAGTGCATTGGATATGCTGAATTAAAAGAAAGTAATAAATATATAGATCCATAAGTACATGGAAAGTATATAGATGCATAAAGGAAGTAAGTATATGTAGATTAAAGATATTGATAGAGGTATTGGATGAGAAATAGGGTAGTGCATTCAATATGCTTTTTTACGAGAAAAGTCATAAATATATAGATCCAAGTACATGGAAGATATATAGATGCATAAAAGAAGTAAGTATATGTAGATTAAAGATGCATTAGATAAGCTCTGGTTTTCAAGTGTTGTTGTACTTAAAAATTATTCTTATTATTTTTTAAAACATAATTATTCTACATAAGTATTCTATATAGGTACATATCTATAGTACAAATAAATGCTTATATACAGAGGGATATGCTGTATATTTCTGTTTGCGTATGGTGCTTATGTGGGGAAGAGACAATTCTTGAGTAGTTTTCTGAAGATAAGGTGGTTGTCCCTGGATCTTATGTTGGGGGTAAAGAGTTCCATAGTTTGGCTGCTTGAACAGAGAAGGATGTGCCACCCATTTTTTTTCTCTTGTATCTTGGGATTTTGAGATGAGGTGCCACTCTAGAGCGGAGGTTCCTTTGTTGAATGTGTTTGGTGATTTTATTCCTGATGAAGAGTGGTCCCATTCCATGTATCGCTTTGTGGGTGATACAAAGCAGCTTGAATGTGGATCTTCTGGCAACCGGTAACCAACGCAGGGCTTTCAAGGCAGGGGAGATGTGGTCTTGCGGTTTGATATGCAAGAGTAGTCTGGCAGCCGAGTTCTGAATCCGTTGTAGTCTTTTCATGGTTGTTAAAGGTGATCCATGATAGAGGCTATTGGTGTAATCGAGTTTGGACAGAACAAGGGAGATGGTAGCTTGGATCTTGTGTGGAAATCCCAAATGGGGGAAGATTCATCGCATAGTTTTTATAGTAACAAAGCTTGATCTTGCTAGTTTGTCCACTTGGGCATTCATCGATAGCTTGGAGTCCATGGTCATTCCGAGGTTTCTTACTTCCTTCGATACTTTAGGCGGTGATCCCAGTTCATCAGGCCAGGCGGTAAGCGGGTCATAATGTTTCCAATCGCCACACGTGAGTATTTCCGTTTTGGAAGCATTCAATTTGAGATGGCTCCAAGTCATCCATTGATCCACTGCTCTGAGACAACTGAAAATTGGCGAGATTCCAATGTCTTTGGGGCATTCCAGTTGAAGGAGTATTTGTGTGTCATCTGCATAGTTATAGCACGTGAGGTGAAATTGATTGATCAGTACCAGTAATGACTTCATGTAGATGTTGAAAAGCATGGGCGAGATGATAGAGCCTTGAGGAACCCCTGCTTTTGTGTTTCAGAAGATGATTTATTTTTATCTGCGTTTCTTGTGCATTTTTGTACATATCTGGAATTTTTCTTTATATTTATGGGTTTATCTATATGGCCTTTTTGGCCAAATAAAGATTTTGTTTGATGGCAGCACATGCTTTTGTAAGGTGGTTGGCCTATTCTTTTAGTTGTAGAAGACTCCCAAAAAATGTCGCTGAGGTCTTAACTGTATTTGGCAGATTCCCTTCTCCTTTGCCTCACTTACAAGTCTTATGGGACACACTTCGCTTTTTCAGAGCAGTTCAGAAACCTACAAGTAGGCTTGCTAACACAGAGCTTGCCAACTGTTACATTTTGTTCTATGGATATTATTCACCAGTGTTGCCAGGGATGACGACTATTTATTCCCATATTTTGTCAATGGTAAACATCAATACTGACTGAGGCCTAGAACAATTGAGACTATAGCGACATGTTCTGGATGCACTTTGTACGCAGAAATTATGATTTTGATGCACATTTGGGCTTCACTTATGCTCTAGGATTGAGGGGTCTTTTAGCCATTTATCAGAATATCCAAGGATAACAACATCCTTCTCTAACATATTGAAGAGATTATATAATCTGATTATGGAGATTAGCTACTTTCAAACTGGAGCACCTGACCATGTGAGATAAGCTAGAGAAATATACCAAATAAAAACACTCACTACACATAGGCTTGAGAAGTTAGAGGCCTGCCAAGCATAAATGTGACGGAGCGGAGATTCAATGCACCACACTATTTGCTATTGGGGAATTTCCTGAATGACTGCAAGGACCTTTAGGTGTTAAAAATGCCTCCTATTTCCCCCCGAGGCCCTGGTGTATCTTGGGATGGCTAGTAACAATTAAGAGGTTGAGGTGGCAGTCGCAGGCAAGACTGAAAGTGAGACATCAGAACTGGACAGACAGGGCATAGAACAATTAAAAAGATTTATGGTACACCACTGACACCTCAGTTGAGCAATGTACTGGGACTTTTCCTAGAGAAAAGGTAAGGAAATCAGTTTTTGTATATTTGCAGTTTCTTACTGTTTCATACAAACCAACTCCACACACACAACAATTTTCAAAGAAAAGCGGTCAATGCAGTCCTATGGGAGAAAACAGTGTTATCGGTTTAAGGGTAAGTACTCGGTCTTGGGAGTTGGGTTCCTGGGGTTAGAAGCAGGGTTCCCCCAGGGTTAAGGATGCACTCTCAAAGCACCCTCAGTGGCACTAGGGTGGCCGGGTGCAAAGTGCTGAGGCGCAATGTTATCCAATGGGGGATAGGGGGCCTCCGGTTGGTGTCTGCTCATGAGCAGGCCACAAGGTTGTGGGAGCAAAGCTCCTGGTGTTAGGCTCAGGGCAAAGGGGGATCGGAGTTAGCACACAAAGTGCACCCACAGCGGCACAGGGGTGGCCGGGTGCAGGGTGCTGTTTTGGCGTTGGGTGCCCAGTTGTTTTCAATGGGAGTTGGCGGTTTTGGATTTTGGCTGCAGGCTCGGTCCAGGAAGTCTTCCGGGAGGAACAAACAGCTGGGCAGGTAAGTTGGAGGACTCGGGACGTAGGTGCACCTCGAGTTCTCTTCTCCAAGGCGCCTGGATGCAGGGGTGTCTTTTGAGATCAGATTTCACCTTACTGGGCCACTCGCGGTTGGGGGGGTCTCCATGCTGAGGCTGCAGGTGACGTCGGGGAGTCCTGGAGGGGTCAACCCACGGTGGACTCGGACTCTGGAGCGCAGGGTGACCTTGCTGGGACCGGTGGGCCACACGAACTCGGTCCGTAGGCGGCGGGTGCAGTGGGGGTTCCAGGCGTCGACTTTCATTGTCCTCAGCAGGCTCAGAGTCTGTCTTGGGAGTTTCTTTTGAGCAGAGCTTCTGTTCACAGGAGATCCGGTCTTTGTTGAAGGCAGTCAGTCCTCCCAGGGGTTCTGGAGGTCGCTGACTGCAGGACAAGGCGACTTTTGGTGCAGGATCTCTGGAAACTGCAGACAGACCGGTAGGGCTGGGGCCAAGTCAGTTTTCTCTGTAGTCTCCTCTGCTGGGCATCTTATTTTATCCTTCTTTGTAGGTTGCAGAAATCTGTCTTCTTGGTTCAGGGATGCCCACTAAATACTGTATTTAGGGGGCGTTTTGGGGTTCTCGAGGTTAGTAGCCAGTGGGCTACTGACCTTATGGCGACTACACCCTTGGTGTGCTCACCCCACGTGGGGTGTGGGCACAATCCCAAATCCTGATTGGAGAGTGCCTGCCATCTGCAAGAAGGCAGGCACTGAAGAGTGGGCTTCACCTCGACTCCCCCACCTGAGGGGTGGGATTGGCAGAGGAGGGCACACCTTCTGGGCTGTTCAAATTTTTCCTGCCTGTCTTCCTGCCGAAAAGGAGGGGAGACAGGAAGGGGGCCTACTCCTGATAGCAGGAGTGGCTGGGGTTCGCGTGAACACCTCCGCCCAGGAAAGGCTTTGTTTCTGGGCTCATGGAGCAAAGGCTCCCATCCCAGGGGTCCAGAAGCATGTCTTGTGGTGGCAGACTAGTGTTTACCAGTCAGGGAACCCACCAGAGGCTGGTCGTTTTTCAGGGGCATCTCTAAGATGCCCTCTGAGTGCATTGTATAATAAATCCCACACTGGCATCAGTGTGGGTTTATTATGCTGAGAAGTTTGATACCAAACTTCCCAAAATTCAGTAAAGCCATTATGGTGCTTTGGAGTTCGTAATGACAAACTCCCAGACCATATATTCTTTATGGCTTTACTGCACTTACAATGTCTAAGAATGGACTTAGACACTGTAGGGGTACAGGGCTCATGCACCTGTACCCTCACCAGGGGCATACTGAACCCAGCCAGAGGGGTGGCTGACCTATGACATGGCACACAGGGATATGTGCCATGTCAACTCTTCACTTTTCTCTGCACCAAAACACGCAGCCTGCAATGGCAGTGTGTGTGTGTTAAGGTACAGGAACTCTAAGGGTGGCACAATATGTGCTGCAGCCCTTGGAGGCCTTCCCTGGTCACAGTGCCCTTGGTACCCATGGTACCTTTTACAAGGGACTTACATGTGGCCAGAGAGGTGCCGATTGTGGGTACAAAGGTACAGTTTCGGGAAAGAACACAGGCCCTGGGTACCTGATTGGCAGGGACCTAGGCACATCAAGTCAAAGTGCATCAGTAATCTGGCAAAAAGTGGGGGTTAGTGAACAGAACCCCAGCTTCCTACAGCCATTTGTAAGACCCCCCCCCCTTCTCTAACTCTAACTCTATTATAGTGGACTCCTCTGCACTGCTTCTATGGTCTTACACCGGCTAAGGGCATTTCTTTCTCATCATTTCTGTCCTGTCCATAGTGTGGTCCAAGATCACCACTGAGGGTTTTAAGGTCTCTCTGTTGCCTCCCCCATTCTTTCCTCTGACATTAATGTGGCTTCTCTTTCTGTGCATGAATGGTTTGATAGAGGGCTTACTATTGTCGCTCTACCAAACCATTCTCCAAGCACAGATCACCCCACAGCCCCATGGTACATAAAAAAGATGTGCCTTTCGAAAAGAGATTGCAAAAGGCTAGAGTGCGCCTGGCACTCTTCCTATGATGCTAAACTAAAAATACATTTGGACATTTTGCCCAAACAGAATGGTGCTGCATTTCCAAGAACACACAAGTGTTTACAAATGCATAATGGAAAATGTGTCAGAAAGAGCTTTGTTGATCTCAAGAAGCAGTAGCCGGGAAGTTGTTAAACCAAGAAGTGAACATGATGAAAGATGAAGAATGGTGTCAGCAAAGCTACTGAAATTGTTTCAGCAAAGTAGTGTCTTCAGTTAATGACAGCTTCCACATTAGAATGCTCCTCAAACAGGTGATCCAGTGTTCTGGGCCCACTTTCTTACCATGCATCCTCCGATGGACCTTTTATTTTCCAACTGAGAGGTGATGGGAGTTAACATCACATCAATCGATTTCAATTTACAGTGTAACCCATTTGGCTACACAATAAGGACCAGGAATCAGTAACTATGGTTAAGCAGATTTATTACAAATTAGTAATCAAGTTAAGGTACACAACTCCTACCACCATGCTATAAAGATACAGAATATCAACTGGGAAACCCAACCTCCTATGGAAGTTTAGGCGTACCAGTATCAAGCAAAGAAGAAGTTCAGTCACAGCACTACAAACGATTAACAAAAGTATCTGATGCTCAGAGAAGAGTCTCGGATTTTCTCGTCTATACATGGGTAAATCTAACAGACCTAAATTAAAGTCGAAGCTAAGAGGATGAGTTTGGAATCTAAAGGATCTCAAAAATCAGGGAAATTCAATAACACGAAAATAGAACAGGGCAGAAAAATAAGTAGGAAGGTGTCAGCACTGCAGAGCTTGGTCAAGAGTCCTCTTGGGTCAGGGAAGTAAGTGGTAGCCTAAGCCACACATAGGAAAGAATCAAAGGGAAGCATAGTCCACACGAATTGGTGATATTTACTGGGAAACAGACACCACCAAAATTATTCATGTCACATTGGTAAGTGGGCTAACATTATGCCAGGGTAAGCTCCTGAAGGAGGCATAGCATTGTGTGCCAAAACGTCAACTAGGGTACAAATGTACACATGTTTAATCATGCCAACAGGGGGCAGGTACAAAATGCTAGTGTCAAACTTGTAGCTATTTTAATGTCATATCCAGATATTGATTGCAACCTGAATATAGAGATTAAGGTATGTACTATAATAGACGCAAAAAGAAGCATTCTTATAGTGGCAGATTAAAAAAAGATGACTCAAAGCTAGGTAATTTTGTAAATCAATAGTTTGTCTTAAAATAAATGAAGTCATGAAGAAAACCCATGATAAATTCAGACAATGCAATGGGCTTTTACTACTGAGGCAAGGTCAAATTCATGCTTGAGGATTTGCCAAAGCATTTGACAATTCATAAAGATGAGATATACACAGTTGGTAGTCCCATTGAGAGATTAACGTGGTTCTCTCTTTCCAATGGCCCTGGAACCTATTTGAATCCCAATTGAAAAGGCTCAATACATGGTGTGTGCCATGGGTAATAGAGAGAAATTATCCACCAAAGATAGCACTTAAGATTGATGTTACTAATATTATGTATCATAACAGCCATTGTAGTTGATACACCTCCCCTCGAAAACGATAATTTGTCGACCAACATCCTGAATCTAAGCAAGTAGGATTACTGCGATTAGTTACTATTGGGATTCCTGCTGTACTTGATCTTCCTGAGACAAAATTTGATTTGAGTGCCCAGAGGGCAGGAGGCATTGTTGTGGGTCAAGGGAGGTGTGTCTAACAAGATTTACATGAAATCTCAAAACAAAGAACCCCACTCCATAATTTAGGGTATCTAGCAATCCCATCAAGGGGAATAAGCAGCCCACAGCCAGAATACAAACAGAAGTGTGTTTCTTCCTGCCAGACATTCAGTTCAGTGCATCGTGAAGCCTATTTTTGGACGTATAGTACTTTGTTTTGGGTGTTTCTACTGTCTTGGTATACTTCAAAATCCTAAGGAAATCCCCTCCCCAGGTGATCCTCAACAAGGAACAGGAGGATTGGGTTTGGCAAATATTTGTAATGAAAAGTCTAGTAATTGTTTTCTTACAAAAATGTACGTCCATTGGCCCAATGACACAAAATCATGTCTCCAGTCCCTTTAGGTCACTCGCACAGATGATGAGGTCTAGCAGTTAAGGCTGGACTGACTTGAATATCATTGGTCCTTGTCTGCGCTGTTATGTTGAGTAAAAATATAATGCACATATATGTATCCCAGAGTAGTCAGTGACTGAGATTAACTTAAGCATTCCTTTCATTCCATTTTCCTTGTGCCACACTATGGCACAGCCTCTTAGCTGAAGTTTGTTTGGACAGGTAGATTACACATCAATTGAACTAGTCTCACTGGTGTATCATGCGTCTGACCATCATTGTGTTAACATTTCCATGTCTCAGGGAGAGACCACTGGACGTGAAGCTTTTCTTGTTGTTGTTCTCCAGGGCCTTCAATTGCCTGTCTATATCAGAGGGAAATGTCTGAGAAACAGTCATCTCAGAGTCAGGCTTCTTTTGTATTACTTGAAGCTCAATATAGAACAATATTCTTTGTGAAGGGGTGGATGAACCCACCAGGTCATAGATGACTTCCTTAGCCTTATGAGGGGCACATGTTTTGATGAACAATGCATGGAGCACTTTCAGAAAGACTGCAAAATATACCAAGTTATAAGAACCTGTGGCGACTATAAAGGTTGGCGGTAGAGAACGCACAGAAATACAATCGAAGAATTGGGAACTGACAAGCTGGTTTAAGTTATAGCAATGGACAAGAACTTAGAACACATGTGAAAAGAAAAAGATTACAAAAGACAGGAAGATCTTAGTAAGGTGAAAAGCAGATCTAAGAAACGTTGCAAAAACCTTTAGACTATGGAAAGTGTAGCAAAGGATTAGCAATGAGGGAACTGTAGGAAGTGGAATGAAGAGACACAAAAGCAAAGAAGTATACATAAGAAGCACGAGTACTAGAGATTGCTTGGAGACATCTTTAGAATGAGGGGCAGAGGGACTGGAAGGAGACAGTGAGAAAGAGAATGGAAATTGATAAAATAGCTGAAACAAGAGCTCGATGGACAGTCTGGCAAGAGACACAAAATCGCTAACTTATCAAACAAATGGTGAGGAACTCAACTCCTGTTGCTACATTGAAAAGGTGTGGCAAGCAATGTATGGACAGAATGCTTGACGTGCTTCTCCCCAATATAAGGAGTTCCAGCCATCCAAATGATTATGGCATAGCATTATTGTATAAAACCAACAGGCCAGGAGGGTGCAAAGTTTCTGCATCTGCATTTTCATGTTAAAACCAAGACTTTTATGCCATTTTTAAGTTGTTTGAAAAAAAGAGTTCAGCATTATCCATCTATTTTTTAAGCCACCAGGGAAATGGTGTTAAAAGTTAGCTTGTAAGTAAATGACACATCTATTTCCAGCGGCAACAAGAACTCCTGGAAAAATAATGCAAGTCAGCAGTTAAAAGCTATGCTAGGGCGTACACGTAAGAATGGCAGAAATCTCTATAATTTACAAATAGGCCAACAATTGGGATCTATACAAGACTTCACCCACATAATAAAAAATGTACCCATGCCTAAAACACAGTCACAGATATTGTTTATACCCTGCTTTCCTCAAAACTTGTAGAGAGAAGCCAGTCTTTATGCATTCCGCATGTCGTGGAGTTGAAATCAATGAACAACAGGCACAGGGTTTTTGGAATTGCTTGACACTGCTTTCTGGGAGTTGTTATCCACAGATTCTGATGTTGACATGCTTCCTGTGCACGTGCAGGCCAGCAAATGCCAAACACAAGTTCAGGATCAAGTTTGGTGACCGCTTCCAAGACACATCTGATCCGCATAGAGTACCGTATAGAGTCAGACAAACTGGAAATCTGATTTGGTATCTGAATGTCCGCACTCCCTCATTTCTTCATCTGTGGTACCCTCGAGTTCTGTATTCCCTAGAAAAAGAAAGATCTGCAGAGGTGAACTCCAACTCATTTCGTACTACAGCACTGTGAGAAAAGCTGGGCCAGTGGCTTTCAAGCTTTACACCCAACACTGTCAGCACAGTGCCCTAAAACAAAGGGGAAGTGAGCATGTTCTTAAAGTCATCCCAAGTCCAAAGTCGCCTCATTTCCCTACAAATGTCCATCTTGTGGCAATGGTCCATAAATGGAGCTCAATACTCCTGGCAGAAGAATTGATGAAGGATATTCCTGTACCATTGAAGCCTAGTTAAGGTGGACCACTGGTTGTCCATACTTGGAAGGGTGTGCTGCTGAAGATGACTACTCTGCTGAGGATTAATGTACACAGTACAAAATTATCTATACTACATACTAAAGTTGACTTTAGCTGCATTCACCCCGGCTCTAACTGCGTTTGTCTGGAGGGGCGGGCCCCAAGGAGTGGCCTTCAGTAAGTGTTGCAAGTCAGCATTCGATGAAGGATTAGCAATGACTGACCTGCTGTCCTACTATAGAGCTTCCTACATATTGGTCCTCAATGATTGGACCTATGGACCTGTGGACAACCCGACCTACCAGTTGGAGAGGTAGTTCATGGGCAGTCACTCCTCACTTCATTACATATGCAGAGGCAGACTTCCATCGCACACCACCCTTTGATATGGGCAGAGCTGAAAATGTGGATATATTCGCTCAGAGGTCTCCACTGGGAGGGCAGGCTGACGTGGGAGATGCCACTGTGATGCAGAACCCTGATGCTTCATGGCTGGAGGGTTTCCGTGGTTGCAACTTCCTCAAGATCACTATTTTAGGTCATGTCCTGATTGGTATTGACATGAAGTCATTTACCCAGCTTCAAGAGTAATTTGGGCTAGAGCGCTCCCAACTTCACAGATATCTGCAGCTGTGCCATTCCTTGAGACTGTACCTGCGAGTGTGTGATGACCTTTCAGAGTTCAGCCCCCTCGAGGCGAAACTGACAATGGCTCTACTCTCCAACAAAGGCAGAGTTTCCCTTACATATAAGTCTTTAGTGATTAATACTTCAGGGAAGGCGACGTGGGGAGTTTGATAATGATGAATGGGCAACAAACTTTCATGAGCCCTAGAGAGACCGCTATAACTGCGAGTTTCTGCCTAATACAATTTAAATATTTACATCACATATATTTGACTCTGCTGTAGCTATGCTGAACAAACAAAACAGATGACACAGCTTGTATACGATGTGAGGAGGAAGTGGGAGATTTCTTCCGCACTGTACGGGGTTGTGGGGTCCTTCATCCTTATTGAAACTCAATCAAGATAAAACTTGGAGTAGTCATGGGCCGCTCATTCAATCTCACAAAGTAAATGGCCCTCCTCAATATTCTAGCTGATGAGGGATTTACGCATGCCAATCCAACATAACTGAGACTGGGCGTCATGATAGGGAAAAGAAACATAGCCCGCCAGTGGCACCAGGTAGCGGCTCCCACTACTGGGGGGTGGCACGCCAAAATAGACCTATGTTGTAGAAGGGAAAAACCAGTGTATGAAGCCTAGGGTTGTCTCTAAAAGCATGAGAGGGCGTGGAGGAACTGGCAAAGGTACCAGGAGGGTATTGTATAACTTGATAATGCTAAAGATTGTTTGGAACTGGGTAATATAGGAGTCGATACCCGCGGGCAGAAACAGATCTGTATTAAGTGAATGTTATGATTTCTTGTTAAATGTTCAACAAAATCTCAATGCACAAAATATAAATAAAATAGTGTGGACCAATGGAGATCATTGGAGTCATTGAAGACAACAGCTGCTACCTCTCTCTTTCCCATTGGCACCCTGGTCTCAGTGGTCATGCAGAAGGTAGAAACAACAGAAAGAAAAAACGGCTGACAGAGACATGTTTACTTTCTGTAGATTGCAAACAAAATTGTGATACCACCAGGGGACAAAGGGTATCTGGTACCACTTGCACTGTGAGCTTAATGCTGACACAGCCCTTGTTGCTTCCATCAACGGAAAGCTTCCTCTGACGGCCTGACAGAGTAGGGGCCATCACAGGAAGGACATTACAATGCCCACCCTCTTTATGGTGGACAGTGTGATGTCCTTTACTTCTGTCCATCATTACCAGAAAAAACCTGGCAGTGAGGGACAGAAAAAAAATAATGACCCCACGTCCTGGGAGAAAACTCCCAAGGTGTTGTGGTCATTAGTTGTTTGTTTTTCAAAAACAAACTCCCACTTTGGGAGTTTGGTTTTTAAAACCAAATAATGTTAAAAGTTGGGTGGGTGGCCATCAAAACTGATGGCAGCCATTCACCAAACCTTTTGTACCTTGAAGGGAACCGCCACCACGATGGCTCCTTTCACTATACAGAGATGACAGCTGGGCAACCAATCCTCTATAATTTTTGCAGATGGTAGTCAGTCAGGATAGCAGAAGTAATGTCCTCCAGCAACCAGATGGACTGTACTCCATCTCCCAATGTCTGATTTGTCCACTTAGTCTTTCCTGACAGGTTTTAAGAGACACTCACTAAATATTTCAGTACTCCCATGTCTGAGAACAAGCCTGATGCTTTCCAGGAGTGTTTGGTGGTTTCTCCCAAAACGGCTAGAATGGCAATTGATGGAATTTTACGTTGGGAAAAAAGAGTTCTGACAGGGCAATTCCACCTGAATGCTCAATAGTGATGTATTCGCAAATGTAGAGTGAGGGAGAGATTTCTTGGTTGCCATCCTCCTAAAGTAGGTGATAATTCATACACTTATAAGTTTCTGGGTATTCATATATACTTTGCAGAAAGTTCCCCAACATGCAAACTCATGCAAATGTGCTCCTGTCAAAGGCAGGAGGAACTGTGCTTGGAGTGAAGAGGGAGTACTTACATATTTAATTGGAAGGGTGGATCAGAAGTTTCTTGGCTTAGATAATATTTGCCCTCTGCAGAAAAAGTGTTATGTATTCTAATGAACATTTGCACGCAATGGAACATCTCCATGCACAAATGGTACACTTTTTAGTCCTTAAATAAAGCTACAATTGCCTTGGATTTCCTAAAGAACTAAAAGAAATCCCTTGTGAATCCTGGAAATGTCAGAAATCTGCTCTAAATATAGAAGTAATACTATGGAAGCAAATTACACTTCTCAACTCTAGGCTTTGTAGAACTACACCCCATTTTTTCTTTTCTGCTTTCTGACTATTTTGAGCTGAAAAAGTTCACACCTTGTCCTAACCTTCGGTTTTATACTGTTTCCTTTTGCGGCCCCATTATTCCTTTGATACCAATAAAACACAAAGGTGTCTAGGAAGCACTCTGAATTACCTATGGGCTTCATGTTATCCGGTTTTCAATGTTTTAAGTTAGTCTTTCTACTTAGTCCCCTGTCCCAATCCCCTTATTCTTTGCAGTGATGTTGTTTCTTAGTGTTAGCATGTCTGGTGAGTGAGTCGCCTCAAGAAATATATGGAAAGAAATTGGGAAAAATTTTGCCATTTTAACACAGTTTTCATCATGAATTGAAACTGCATAACTTGTAAAGAATAGTAACTAAATATCTTACAGTGCACCGTGATATCCAGTGACATACATGCCAACAACTTGAGACCAAAAGTGGTAGGGTGATTCAAGATTTAACAAATGTAATTTAATGAATTCACCTAATGATGACATCACGGTGAATGACGTAACAATTCTTTTAGAGCAATGATATCACAAAATCACATTACATTCTTTGGGACCCCAATCAGAGAAGAGGCCAGATGACATCATTAAAACTAAATATCATGACATTGATGATTGTCTTTCGTGCACTGTAGCCAGTTTTAATGTCACTAACACATATCTCAATTAACAAACATACTTGTGCAGTGCAGTTATCTAAGTAGTGGCAGCAACAGCTGCGAGGCATACATTTCATAACAGTATATTACTTGTTGGCTGTTCTCTTTCTACTCTGAGAGATGGTTTTCAATTTTTATGGTATTCAGACCCCAGCCTCCTCGAAAGCAGAAGGATGAATCAGAAAAAGTTGTAGACTGTAGTTTTGCTGAAAAAGCAATAGCCTATCACCTGTATCATAGCATTGGCAACTATGTAGTGAGAGAGGTAACAACAAGAATAATATGGATACAGTGGCGTAACAATAGGGGACCCCCTCCGGCACTGTGTACGGGTAGCGGGCCTCTGACCTGAGAGCTCCTGACTGGGTCTGGAGCATGGGGGGGGGGGCTACATGTACTTTGCAGGGGGGCTCACTCAAGTTTTGTTACGCCACTGTATGGATATAAGCATGTTTTGTACTAGCAGGCACAGATTATTTGCCTCAGCATGTGTGATGGTTATTATTCATGCAATAAACCTGATACCCTTTGATTCTGTTTCTTTCAAAAATATAATGGACCTGCATACACTGGAGCAGAGATTCGGTCACTCGGAGTGCTCTGCTTGACTGATGATGGCATGGACTCCTTTGCCAATCCCTCCAGCTCTGTTAGCAGTCAAGCTAGATGCATCTAAACTGAGCGAGCGTGTTCTGATGACCAGTGGCATGGCTAGTGTGGCCTGGGCCCTAGTGCAACGAAGTGAATGGACCCTCTGGGTGCTGTTTGAATTGTAAAATGCAGCAATAATCATGATTTCTTGGGCCCCTCACGCCTGGGGCCCCAGTGCTGCTGTACCTGCTGAATCAATGCAAGATACGCCCCTGCTTATGACCACCCAGTAATGTGGTCACTGTAAGCACAGGTCCAGCTGTGCAGGGCGGCTGTGACATGCGAGTGAGTCTGAGTCACTGATATTTGGGGCAAAGTTTACCAAGCCATTGCTCCAGCACTAGTGCAATGCAAAGCAGCACACAGTCGCAGCACTGGTCTACTATCCAATGCAAAATGTGTTTTGAATTGTAAAGGTGACCTTTCCACACCACAAAATCCACTTTGTGTCAATGGGTTTGTTTCTGGGACAGCTCAGTGTAAATACCCATAGACGACAAATAGCTGACGCAAAGCCCAATCAACTGATATAGTCTGGCTGGAATTTTTTATCAGAAACTAGTACCTAGTGAATACAGGGGCAAACAAAGGGGATTGTGTTGATTTCGCCCAGAAAATAATGCATTACTTGAGCAGGGCCGACATTAGCACTGGTAGTGCCCGGTGCAAGTATCTTTTTGGGCGCCCCCAATGACTTCCTTCTCCACGGATTCCCTCACTACCACCCTCTGGCACTGCCCCTCGTCTCTCCATAGCCCTTCTCTCACATGCATTTCATTTGTTTTATAGCACTACTCCCATCTTTGTAGGGTCTCGGCGTGCTTTATATTTCACACACATTATACAGAGACAAAGAAACATATATGTGAAAATCAAACTATTGAAACTGTTTCATAAGACAATGAGGGTTACAAGGTGTAGGAATCACGTCATCCATATAAGTAGGCAGTATATTCTAAGAGTATGTGGTCTGTAGAAGCACAAACTCAGGGTCTAAACGTACTACAGTGGTTGCCTCAACTTATAAGAATTTATTATTATCGAAACAAACCTTTTTTAGCAACATTAGGATAATGAAAGGCTGAGGAAAAAAACATAACGATCTAACCTATACAATGCAGTTTGCATGCAGCTTTTCGAAGGCTGTTTATCGGTCACTGTGCTATATTAGGATTGTAACTTATGAACTGCAGGTGACAAAAGGATCTCTGTGGCAAAAGGAGTAACCAACTGAGCTATAAATAAAATACAGTTCTGTAACCTGCATGGTATATGCTCTTTGCAGCCGGCATATTAACCTTCTGAACTACTTTATGATGAGTCAAAACTGCCTCTAGACAAAACTCTGATCGCTCACCAGCAGAGACATTAATCACTACAGTTATCATGACATTTTTACTGCTGCATGAAAACTGCTGGACAGACAAGGAAATATACAGCAGGTGCTTTTAAACGCGTACATTATCTCTACAGGCAGCACCCCCCTTTCCAGAGGTCAACACCAGGTGCAGCTGCACCAGTCGCACCGACCTAAAGCCGGCTCTGCGCATGTGTGCTGCAGAACACAACACAGATCCAATGTGTCTGACCCTTCTGTTGTTGTCTATGTACAGGAATTTGCACTGGAAGGGTATCCCTCCAGTAGAAATCCTACGCAAGTCAGTGCACGCTCTCCACTGCAGCGTGAGGCTGTGCATTGCGCATGGCAGCCTATTTGTGTGCCAGCGCAGACGATGACACCAGGAGTCGGCCAGTATTCGGAGATGTGACAATGCACTGTTTTCTTCTTTTCACAAATGTGAAATCTTTGTGAATTTGTAACTTGTTGTGATCCATCCGAAAGCTATTCATCAATCGTGGTAATAATTACTTACTCAGTAAAGCCAGCCAGCACCGATGTGCATGCCAGCTGAACCCAGGGTGGGTACTGACATGACTATAGTGAAGTGAGGAAGTAGGCTGACTGAGTGATGTGATAGCATGCTGCCACCCACCCATCTGGCAATGGCAGCAAAGCACAACAACCCCCAGTGCTTAATTTGTAATAGAATGAGTGCCAGTGCCCAAAGCCCTGCTCTGAAACCCACGGCTGGTGCGATGAAATGTCCGCAGACAAAAATCGCAAGGCTGTGGGGTCTTGAATCCATCTAATGTCTTTTTAATCCACTGCCAGGCACTCCTTGTCTCTTTATCTCACTCTCACAGGGCGCCTCCTTTCTTCCTCTATGACAGCGTTTCCGTCTTTCTCGTCCTCCGTCTTTCTGCCCACACCCTGACCTGAAAGAAAAAAGGAAGGAAAGAAAAAAGAAGGAAAGAAAGAAAGAAAGAAAGAAAGAAAGAAAGAAAGAAAGAATAACTTAAGGCAGAACAATTTCAAATGGACACAATCTGGTATGCTGTGAAATAGGAGCAGTCAGATAAGTAAACAAAGGCACTACGAAAGCGATTTACAACGACATTGGAAGGAGACAGGAACTGATAAATCTGGAATGTGGCTCACATCAGAAGCGTCATCAGGCTCTAAACACAACTCTAAAGCAATAATTAAGTAAAAACACGGACATTAAAAGGAACTAGCTTCTGTGTGGATGTGGTCCTTGTGAAAGAGCAAATTGCAGTCACTCAAAGTTAACTTAACCAGCGGCTTAAGCTGGCTGCCCTACTGCCCCATGCTGTATGCTTGAGTGGGAGGAAGCAAAATGTGAATGACACAACGACCAATGGATGAAGAGAGGTGGCTGAGAGCCCCTTTAAGTAAGTATATTATATGTATATTATATGTATAGTTTTAGTAAACTCAAAAGGTCTTTGCCAATGCTGACCTAAAAATGTTGGCCATACACTTATTAATTATTTTTTTTACATATTAAATGCGGGCTGTATTGAACTAATAATAAATACATTTCAACGTGACTGGAATTTTCTAAATGTCCTTTAACTTAATTTCAGGTTGTTCTATATTAGAGCTGAGTTATGTTGACAGAGTGACAGGCCAGAGGTACTTTCTAAAATGCATTGCCTTGTTTCTTTGTTTCCTAGTTCCCACGTAGAGTACACGGAGAAAAGAAACATTATCATAGTGTTTGTTTATGTTCCTTTTTTTTTTTTGTCCTTATATCACCACTCAGCCTTTGTGGTCCGTTGCTGCAAGCGTCTCTACCTCCATGCCAGGTCTGGCCATTTGCCGAATGTCTCTCTACCCTTCTCAGTTACCTGGGAGAGACTTGCCCAACCTCGTTCTCAGCAGGGGGCTATGGTGTAATCATCAGACATTCAGCATTTTGCCTGCCAGGCTGGAAAAGAGCTCCATCTTTCATCATCTGTGGCCTTTTTACAGCATAACTCTAGGCTACAAATATCATTAACTAACCTAAGCCATTCTGCTACTGTTGGGGAGTCAGCAGTAACCCACTTTTTACATATTTCTCTTCTTGCCAATAAGATGACCATGCTCCCTCTGCATCTGGGGTCAAGCCCGAGATTGACACCGAATAATATCAAAGTGTAGCTTACCTTGATTTCTTGACCAACGATTTCTGCAAGAATCTGACTTACTTTCACCCAAAAGGAGCTTATCGCTGGGCAGTCAGCGAACATGTGTTTGTCATCTGCTTCCACCTCTCCAGTGGCGGCTCCTCCGCTAAGGCGGAGGAGCGTCGCCCCCACTGCTTCGCAGCAGTGAAAGAAAGGAAAAATAAAATGATAATAACTTGATGTTAGTATTTTATTTGTTCCTGCTGCAGCAGAATGGGGGCAGGGCTGCTCTGCTCACAGAGCAGGGTAGGGGAGGAGTGGTGGGCACACTGAAGTGCTCATGACGCTTTGTCCTGCCGTCTCGTGCCGGCCAAACAGTCATGTGCACTTAGCATGCTCTCCACCCAGGCTGCATTATAGCCGGGGTGGAGAACATGCCAAAGCCTCCATTCCCCGTTTGAGCTCCAAACTACGGTGCTCAGACCAATCACAGCGCTGCATTGCAGCTTTGTGATTAGCTCAGGGGAGTCTGGCTGCTGCATGTTCAGCCGACGTGGAAGAGAGATAGCGTGGAAGAGAGCGGCGAGGAGGTAAGTGTCTTTTTCTTTTTTTACACCTCCTTACCCCCTCTCCCCGCCACCCCAGATCCGTGCTGGCCGCCACTGCACCTCTCCACATTTCTTACAGCCTTGCTGCCCAGACTTAAGTTTGGCGAGTTTGACCGGCAATCAATAGGCCCTATGGAGGGTAAACAGATTTTTTTTTTTTAAGTGATGCAGGCTTAATTGTAGAATACAGCAAACTCAAACATACTTGCCATATTTGGTCATTGAATGTTCCTGATAAGTCCTTTTCCCAGTGTTTGTAGGGAGGTCCCGACGTTCCTTCCAGTGCAGTGACTATTGTCCAGGACCATTTGGAGACTTCCTTCTTAAGTTGTTGCTTGGAGCCCAGCAAAGTAAAAAAAAAAAGGCTTCAGGTCTGGACCTTCTGTATCTGCTCATTTTTGTGATACCCACCAGGAAGATAGCTGTAGATATTTGTATTTAAAGATTGTGCCATTTGTCAAATCAGTGTATGTTTATGTGCCAATAGTTACCATTTAAGTGGCAGTACTGTTGAACTGACCCTTTTTGTAGTTCATTACTTGGAATATATGTGCCTGTTTATTATTGGTCAATTAGGAATGTTGTTGTGTTGCTATATACATTAAATCTGTAAAGCCTTGCTCTAAGCAAAGAGGGGGCGTGTGCCAGCAGTGTACCTCGGCTCCACCCCAGTGCTACATTTACTACAATCTTTACTCTCATTTCAAATTTAGGCACACATTTACTCAAGTTTGAGCAGTTGCTCACAATATGGCACTGCTCGTATAGACCTTTATAATAATAAGTAAAAAGGCGCTATATTTTATGTTACGTTGGGCGAGCGTCTGCACAAAATATAGTAAAGTGGGTCTCCATTTGCAATGTGTGTTTCACCCTTTGCAATTCGCTAAGTTACATCAGGGATTGCAAAACCATATTTTCAATTGAAAACTGCATTGAATGTTTCAAAATAATATTGTGAGCTGCAAATACTTTCCTTATTTTTCATCCAGGATGTGGAATAAAACCAACCCAGAATAGAGCATAGGTTTCTGAAGAGAAGTGAAAACGAGCTTATTCTGCTAAATCTTGAGGCGAAATATTTATTTCCTGTAATAAAGCACAGCTCCAAGGTTGAATTGTAGTGTAGTTCCTATTTCCCTAATAGGCTCTGCGCATTGGAATAATATACCCTATAGGTTTGACATAGGACTGAGGTCAGTATGTCCCTATCGAGTATATTAAACTTAATTTACTTTGTACCAGCTAACTCAGAGGCCACTAGAAACTCCTTGTAAACAAGAAGGAGTAGTTTCTGGCAACCGCATAAACATGACAACTTTGTTTCCCTTTAGAATCGGAACACTCTCAGGATCGTGGAAACAACAGATAACAGTTTCACTCAGCTAATCGTGCATGCTTAGTTTCTTCAGAGTTACACAGAAATAATAGATGGGCGTTTCAATAAAAGGATTTATTGAACAGTCTTGTTTCTCGTGTAAGAGATATGAGCTGTTACAATCGTAAGACAGTATGCGAGATATATTATGTACAGCGTAAGCAGTAGAAAGAAATAATACTGCGTTAGCATTATCTTTTAGCTATGACACATATATTCATATACATAAATAACATAAGCTAAAAATGCAAGTACTCATAAGATGCTTCTATAACTAGTTCTACCCCAGTGTACCTAACCTAAGTGTAGTGTAAGGTAAGAAGTAGGTGATGCATTCTATAGTATGGTATGCTAAGTCTGGTATGCCAAGTCTAGTATGCTAAGTCTAGTATGCCAAGTCTAGTATGCCAAGTCTAGTATGCCAAGAGTCCCTCTAGGTTCTAGTCAGCTCCATACCTTGAGAATGAGAGAGGTGGGAATCTCTTTCCGGGTCTCGAACTCTAACACCCCGCGAAGGGAGTCAGAACACTGGAAGCTGGATTCTCTGCGAGCAGGGATGACAGCATCTCTTGTCAGTGCGTCAGGCCGGGACACGGGCTCCTCTAAAGTCGAGGTCTCCTCCTACTTGCTTGGGCAAGGGAAGGTATATTTATACCCGGTAGGTGCCTTGGAATGTTAGCATTGACGTAAAGTCGGGCAGAGGAAGACGTCAGGAATGAACCCTTAAGGAATAGCGGTTCATGCATAATAAATGAGTTTTTGGAGAAATCAATAATCCTCTGCTAGGGGAACTCCCAGGAGCTTAAGGGTCTGGTTTCTAAGAACTCGTTGTGACGTTAGGGTGGACGAATGTAAGTGACCATGCCTGTATTTGGATAGCATGGCTAATGCCTAAATAAGGACTGGGATCTTATGCCTATATAAGGGCAATGCGAATTGTGCCTATATAAGGACATGTATCAGGAAAACCTATATACGGACACCTAAAGCGGAATACAACAGAATGATATAATAAAACACATGAAAAAAAGCTTTGTGAATGTGTTTTTTCAGTGTAGTCAGTACCCATTTTGAGGATTTGACTCAGTTTCATTTCAAAACATTTGCCCACTGCACTAAACTTCCAGCAACACAGGAAGCAAATTAATGCCCTCAAGGGTACTGTTGGCCTATCATCAATCCTCGTAGAAGAAGGAGGCTGCATTACAACCCCAGTACATAGCAGAGAGTGTGCTCATGTCCCATGAAATCAAGAAAAGGGTTTGTATTGTTATCAGATAAATGCAACATTTCATTTTCAAAATAAATGGTATGATTGTATAAAGAAAGTAAGCACATTTTTAATAAAGTTCGCTTGTGAGTCGGTGCTGCAGTTAAAAAGAACAAAAGAACATCTGGGTGGGCCTTTGGTAATTTAAGGCCGTTTTCTCAGAACATGAAATAAACAACTACTCCTGGAAAGAAAATGTGGGCTAATATTATGCATACTTCAACCTATGCACTGTGGTCTGTAAGTCAGAAGAACTTACGTTTTATAAATAGCAGACTTAATGCTACAATGTGTCCTGGTGAAGACCATACAAATAAGTGTGTTGAACGTAGCTGATCTAAAGTGTAAAATAATTTTAAATTTCACTGCATTCCACCCTTCACAGGCAACTATACATTACCGTTCCCACAGTGATATGATTAAATTAGTTAGTATTTTTAGCTTGTCTGTACTATAACAGACATTGCATGCGTGGTAAAGGCATTGCGTTGGAAAGCCAATGCGTGGTAAAGGCTTGCATGGTAAAGGCATTGCATTGTAAAGGCAATGAGTGGTAAAGGCATTGCGTAGTAATGTCTGTGTTGTAAATGTTGTTTCCCTCGCAGGGCATTTGGGACAACTCTTAAGTGGCATTAGATGGGTGTGCACCCTGAATATCGAACCTACAATACCGGTGGGACAGAATATCGAGACAATATATACAGATATATATTTACAAATAAGTAAATGTAGATTTTCTGTACCACAAATGTACCTAGGTGATGCATCTAACTTCAAGGTACAGAGATGTGAAGAATAGTACATCTATACTTTCCTATGTGCACTTATCTTTCAATATTTTGTCCTTCAATATTCTGGCCTTGATATTCTTCTTCCACAATATGTTGGTGTTGGTATTCAGTAGTACAACCGTATAAGTGCAAGTGTATTTGGATCACTAATAAAAGCTAAGCAGGTTTCAGTACTGTTGGGCAGTGGATCGCCATTAGATGATGTTAAGTCAGTGTGACTGAAATTTGAAGATTTCTTGCTAGAGATTACTGGACATGTACAACATCCTCATCAGGCCTGAAGCTCTGACTGTTGAGGGAGGTGTCACAACCCCCTCATGCACCCTCTGTGTAGTAGGCCTGGTGCACAGGGCTCCCGTAACACTACCCCGTGACAACCTATGGCATGCTGTGATTCCATGCCCGAGTTTCCCCAATCCCCCTGATTCCATTACGCCTGAGCTTGTAAGCATTCCCTGAACATATGAAACAGTGGCTTGCCTTGTCCCTGCTGTTATTAGGGTCATGGAGTGTTTTCTGTTGTCCAGGTTTAGGCAAAGCAAAACATTTGTTTCCAATGACCTCTGACCTCCTGGTCAGGGTAACTGTTCTCTCCTCGGACAGCTCCGTCCTTAAGGCACTGCCCCCAGCGACTTCTGGTTTCCAGGTAGGTGTTCGAGGCCCTCCTCCACCTGCAGGCTCCTGTCTGTGCCTCATCCCTGGTGGTCCAGTGGAAGAGCCTGCTCTTCTGCTCTGTCAGCCTTTTCTGTCTTTCTCTGTTCTGCTGTTTATTCTGTTTATCTCTTCTGTTTTTCTGCTTTTCTGCCTTTTTTGCCTATTTTCTGTCTTTTGTGCCTTTATCTGTTTGCCCGCTTTCTGCCTTTTTTCCCACCGCTGCTGCCCCCATGGCCCCGCCCCCCAGCGTGTTCCCACTCCCACCTCCCAGCTGCTCTCCCTCCCCCGACCGCTACACAATGGCGGCCACTGGAGGCATACCAAAGGCATACCCGTCTGCGACCCGACCGCAACCAGTGCCAGGGACTCTCCACGCACTCAACCCTGGACGCAACAACAACTGCCAGCTCTTGACACCGAGCAACTCCCAAGGCCAGTTCTCCTGCCAACACTGCCAATGCACCTTCACCCACCTCTGGATACAGACAGCTACTGCCAACCCACCGGACGCCAGCGCACCCAAACCCCTGAGTACTCCTCAATGTACGCTCCCTGCACAGACACGCAGTAGAAGTTTGGGACCTCCTCAATACCCACTCGCCCGACGTCACCTTCCTCACAGAGACCTGGACCAACGCCAACTCCGCTCCTGACATTGCAACCGCCATCCTCGATGGGTACAAGATCCAGAGGAAAGACTGCCCCAACCGCCCAGGAGTAGGCTTCGCCATCGTCCACAAAAGCTCTCTCTGACTGACAATCTCCATCTCAAACGACGCCTCACCCCCCCCAAGGAACACATCCATTTCCAGATCCAGCCCTACCCCAGAACGAAACTCTGCAGAACTGTTGCCTACAGACCACCCGGACCCCGCTCCCCATTCACCAACACCATCGCAGACTATATCGTGCCCCACGCCCTCACCTCCATGGACTACATACTGCTCGGAGACCTGAATTTCCACCTAGACAACCTCAGCGAACCCAACTCCACCACCCTCCTAGAGAACCTCACCAACATTGGACTGAAGCAACTCGTCCACACCCCCACCCAAACAGCGGGACACACCCTCGACCCCATCTTCACCGGAGGAAACAACATTTGCTTCAGTCACACCACGGAACCTCTCTAGACGGACCACTACTGTGTCCATTGCTCCTCCCTGAAACCCACCACACACAAGCCTACCCCATGCCTCTCAAGCAGAAACTGGAGCAAGATCACGAGGAACACCTCACCTCTGCCCTCAGCTGCACTCCTCCCCCTACCACGGCAGACGCCAACACTGCAGCCAACAACCTCCAACAATGGATCGCCGACTGTGCCCACACGCTCGCCCCCCTAGAGAACTCTGACAGACGACACAACACAAAAGCCCCCTGGTTCACCATGGACCTCCGAGAATCCAAGCGCTCGTGCCGACAACTTGAGAAAGCATGGAGAAACAGTGAAACCCCAGAAGCACGCACGGCCTACAGGGCCGCCACCACGGCACACCACCAACTCATCAGATCCACCAAGAGAAACTTCATCCAGGACAGAATCCTCTCCAAATCCCACAACTCCAAGGAACTCTTCACCATCATACAAGAATTCACCAGACCCCACAGCGAAACCACCGACGTCCCTACCTCCCAGGACCTCTGCAACAAACTCCTTCTTCCACCATAAGATCAAGACACTGTATGACAACTTTGACGACCAAGAACAAGACACCGACCCAACACCTTCCACCAGCTATGCCACCCAGCAGACCCTCCTCACCTGGACCCCTGCCACCACAGAAGACACCGCTAAGACTATGAAGAGCATCCACTCCGGAGCACCCACTGACCCCTGCCCACCGCACATCTTCCACAGGGCCGCCTCCGCCACCAGAACTACGACGGACAATCAACTGCACCCGAAAAACAGGGATGTTCCCCAATGATTGGAAATGCGCCGAAGTCAAACCCCTCCTCAAGAAGCCCTCTGCAGACCCGACAGACCTCAAAAACAACAGGCCCTTCTCTCTCCTTCCCTTCGCTGCCAAAGTCACGTAGGAAATCGCCAACACCCAGCTAACGCACTTCATAGAAAGTAACAACATCCTCAATTCATCTCAATCTGGATCCCACAGCAACCACAGCACCGAGACCACCCTCCTAGTCGCCACTGATGATATCCGCACCCTCCTGGATCAAAGCCACACTGCAAGCCTCATTCTAGCAGACCTCTCAGCAGCCTTCGACACCGTCTCCCACCGCACATTAGCCACCAGACTCCTCTACGCCGGCATACAGGGAACTGCCCTAGACTGGATTTGCTCCTTTCTCTCCAGCAGAACACAAAGAATATGACTCCCACCCTTCATCTCCAAACCCACCGAGATCAGATGCGGAGTACACCAAGGATCCTCTCTCAGCCCCACGCTCTTCAACATCTAAATGGCCCCCTCGCAACCATCGTCAGAAAACACGGACTCAGCATAGTATCCTACGTCAATGACACCCAGCTCATCCTCTCCCTCACCAAGGAACCCGACATCACCATGCACAGTTTCCAGGAAGGAATGAAGGACGTCGCATCCTGGATGAGCAGCAGCTGCCTGAAGCTCAACTCTGAGAAAACGGTAGTCGTCATCCTCGGATCCACCCCAGCTGCATGAGACGACACCTCGTGGCCCCCCGCCCTCTGAAACCCTCCTACCCCCACGGATCACGACCACAACCTGGGCATCATACTCGACTCCTCACTCACCATGAACCGACAGATCAACGCTGTGTCCTCCACATGCTTCAACACCCTCTGCTACTCCGCAAGACCTTCAAATGGATCCCCCTGACTCCAGGAAGACTGTCCCTTACGCACTCATCACCAGCAGGCTGGACAACGGAAAAGCTCTCTATGCCGGAATCAACAAATCACTCCTTAACAAAAACTCCAGATCATCCAGAACGCCGCAGCCAGACTCATCCTCAGCATCCCACGACACAACCACATCACCCAGCACCTCTGCGACCTCCACTGGCTCCCTGTCGAAAAGAGAGTGACCTTCAAGCTGCTCACACACGCCTACAAAGCCCTCCACAAGACTGGACCCCAATACCTCAACGAAATAATCACCTTCCACATCCCCAAAAGAAACCTCCGCTCCACCACCTAGCCCTTGCCGAGATCCCCTGCATCCATAGAGCCAGAACAGAGGGCAGATCCTTCTCCTAGATCACAGCCAAGACCTGGAACGAACTACCCCTCAGCATCAGACAAAGCCCTACACTGCAATTCTTCAGAAAAACCTTCAAGACGTGGCTCTCCGGATGACCTCAGAGCTGCCCGAACGCCCCCCCGTGCCTTGAGACCCTCACGGATGAGTAGTGCACTCTATAAATCCCTGATTGATTGATTTGTTTCCTGTTAATTGATTCCATCCGTTAGTTTGCACCTGCTCTCCCTGTAAGGTCAAAGCCATTGTACTAACTTGTTTCCTGAAGGAGTCTTGGAGAACCTTCCAGACCGTCATGTGTGCCACGTGCCACACATGATCCCGCTGTATCCATTGGACCCTAAACATGTTATATAAACCATGCCCAAACCCAAGCAACTTGCTTGGCCTACATTCCCTATGGAACAAGCTTCCTTCCTACCCACTCACCTGAAGAATCAACCCGACCTGGGCAGCGTTCTTCTCTGCTGCATTTCAAAGCTCCTCCAGTAATTCCCTTGGCTCCAGCTTCCTCAATGCATCCTTCCTCTCCACCTCCTGCTCAGCTACTCCAGTTCTCCAGCAACTTCCTGAGTCAAGAATTTAAGACCTTCTTCGAACTTAGGACAAGATGAACAACTAGTCTAAGCACTTGACATCATGTCAGTGCACACTATCCTTTTATAGTTGTAAGCAGGCCGGAGTATTGGCGTCTTCAAGACTATAGACTTGTCTTCAAGTTTCCTCTCAGTGAGTTCCCTCCAGTTTACCTTGATTATTCTTGCTTAGGAACCTTCCTGCAACGTTGGCCTTTGAACTGTGTTTATACAAGGACTAGAGACTCTGCTCTGTGCTTCTCTGATGAACAGTAGTACCAAGACAATTCTCCTCAGAGCGCTTGAATCATTTATGAACCCTGAACCAAGATCTATGTTCTGAGTTTACCCTTGGGAGTGTCATTAATTCCAAACTATGTTCCATGTGTTTCCTTGGGAGTACCAATAACTCCAATCTGTATTTCAAATTATTCCTTGGGAGTGTCTAGGTCCAATTTGTGGTTCCAGTTATTCTGTTTCCCTGCTGTGTGTCTGAAAGAGTCTATTAGTGTAGGTTACTGAAGTCATTGCAAATCCATTGTTTGAGAGGCCTGTAGTGTATTGGTGGTAATTGCCTCTACTTGATCTTTCAAGTGCATTGCATCCTCGCAAAATCAGAGGTCCTGGTCCAGTGCACAGATACCTAGCAGACTCAGAGGGTCTCCAGTTAATGCTGTGCCGCACAGTTGCTGAAATGAACCAGTACAGCAAGTCTCTCTTTTCTTATTTTGTCCCAACCCCCCAACCATCCCCCCTGCCCCCCAAGGGCCACGCCTTGTTTAGGGAGAAGCTATTCCTTGAATGGGCCCGGTCCTGCAGGGCTAGGAGGTCCAGCATCAGTTCCAGTATCGTCTCCGTGCTTGGAACCCGGTAAGTGCTTGACTCGGTGCAGTGATATTTGGCTATCTGTCATATGAATTAGTTTGACACATTTCCCATTGCCAGAATCCTGTGGATCCATTTGGACTGTTCCATTGAGTGAGGCATGGTTGAAGTTCATTTCAGATGGTGCCTGTATTGAAGGGAGTTTGCAGGGCTCTGGTCAATTTGCCTAATGTATGGTGGATGTTTTTCGTGCTTGGTGTATTTTCATAGACATAACATGAATATTTGTAAAGTACATGTTCACCCTGAAAGGTTCAGTGGCCCTGAATGATAGATGTTTATTGCTACCCAACAAAATGGTACTGAGGTTAGGAATGAGAAAAGAATGAAAGGCTGAGTGGATATGCGAAGATTCGAACCTGAGACCATGGGGAAAAATACAAATACCTGCAATGGACGTATTAGTCCACCCAACCACTAGCCCTGGCCAAGTAAGGACTGTGCTGAAGAAGACAGGTGTGGT
The DNA here is from genome assembly GCA_963921515.1 of Calotriton arnoldi. Classification (NCBI taxonomy): domain Eukaryota; kingdom Metazoa; phylum Chordata; class Amphibia; order Caudata; family Salamandridae; genus Calotriton; species Calotriton arnoldi. Next base: position 815,002 of record CAWUFW010007381.1, read on the forward strand.
TGTACTAGCACAATTGCTTACCTAAATCATCTAAAGAGAGGGTCTGTGGGGCAGAATATAGTAAGGTGAGGGGGAAGGGGTCAGAGATAAAGGAGTTGAAATAGAATAAAGAAATATGATTCTTTCAGTTCTAGGTAATAATTGCACTCTCATGTAAGGGCAAGGAGTGGAATGTCTCCAGGGTGAGGAGTCACCATAAGATTACGGACCGTGTCCACGAAATCCTGAACTCAGGCTTACGAGGCTTATAATTAAGTAAATAGGCCCAGAAGAACTTGTATGCACTTCTTCAACAGCCAACAGCAGCTTATTCAATGATTTCTTAGATCTAGTACACAGTCTCTGCTGAGACCTTCCATATTTAGACTTTATAAGATATCCCTTTTCACTTCACAAACACGACAATCTATCTTAGTTTCAAGCAGCCTTGAAAACATGCTTTGCATTAAGTAAAATTGTTACTGATCTATAATAAAAGCTGCTTTTCTAAGGATAATTTAAACATGAAGATTTAAGGAGCCAATAATTAATCTAATAAACCGTCTATGATTATACAAATGTTTAGCAGTACATGATGTCTGCTTCCATGTCCCAATCCATGTTTGGGAAAGGATGGGACTTTTTGCAACTTCTTTAGTGAAAAGACTAAGGATATTTATGACTTTGGTGTTCATAAGATGCTAAGAGGTTTTCCTAGATTCTAACATGCTGAAACATTAATGTCTGAAAGCAATCCTTCCATGGATGTCTAGATCCGTCATTCTGCAGGAAAGGAGTGCCAGATATGTGCCAGATTACAGTGCTGGCTGAAGAAGTCTCTGTCTCCTACTTATCTCAGGAACTAAACTCCAACAGGAGTTGAAACTTGATGCTCTCAGACAACAGGGGAACAACACTCCTTACACACTCCTTTTCAATAACTAGCTGTTTGTATTCTCTAATGTATAATTTCTTGTGTTCTGTTGTTGCGACACAATATTTAAGATAGATTTAAGATCATTTGGTTATTTTATGGCTCAAGCCATATAAAATTCAGTTTGTGTCATGTGGCCTATAAATAAAGTAAAATAAACAAATAAGTAGATGTATACGTATTTCAGCCACTTTACCTGTTAAGTGGTTCATGCTAAAAAGAGAACATGAACTGTCCAAATTACCTATGGGTACTCTTACTCTAAATCCAAGCCTTCCTCGTCACATTCCTAGGCTCCACTATCCCAGTTCCTTGGTTGGGCCCCCTGAACATGCAAAAAGAAACTTGGCATGAACAGGAAGTGGAGTTCAGGTACTGCCTTCTAATAGGCCAGTAAAAGGGGTGGGGTTACATTTAAAACAGGGAATTGTGTTCTCTTTTGAATCGTAATGGAAAATTTCATTTTAAAGGGGCTGTAGGAAATTCCTATTACCAAAGTATGGGCACCTAGATAAAGGACTGTTATACGAAGGGGAGTGAGAGGATAATGCACTGCCAACTTTTCAACAATAATGTCTTAAATAATTATTCTTAGTTTTGTCTTCTGAATCGTTGACAGAGACAGCAGAGGATGGTCACCTCTCCATTGTGCGGCCAGCTGTGGGAATCTACCTTTGGTGAAATTCCTGATCCAAAAAGGGGCATCGGTCAATATGAGAGACGTCTGCAGCTACTGCCCTCTACACAGAGCCGCACTGAACGGGCACACAGAAACGATGGAGTATCTCTTACAGAATGGCGCCTCACCAGATATGCTCACATCTTCCGGAGAATCAGCCCTGCTTATAGCTGTGGCCAATGGTCATACATCTGCCGTGAAGGTATTACTTCAACACAAAGCCCCATTGACTATTAAAGACAATAAGACGTGGACCGCAATGCAGTGGTCGGTCATCAACGGCCACGTAGATGTACTTGACCTGCTTGAATCATTTGGGGTTTCGTTAGAAGAAGAAACCGGTACTGGGAAGACACTCCTGCACTTGGCGGTCCTGGCAGGCTGTTTGCAAACCACAAAGTACCTATTGAGGAAAAAGTTGGATGTAAACATCAGTGATGAGGATGGACAAACTGCAACTCACATAGCAGCAGAAAATGGAACTGAGGAGGTAATGTATAAACCATGAAAAGTGATCTTCACTCAAACATGTTCTGCAAATCTATTCTGATTTATTTTATGATTGTTTAGCAACACATTTCAACAAATTTAGTGCAAGAGAAAAGTTTTATGGGGAATGCTTCTATTTAACACTTCAGGAAAGGAAGAGGGTGGTACAGTAAGGTGGTGAGTGATGGCACATTGACTTTCCTTGACAATTATGTCCCTCTATATCTTAAACCCCTGGTCAATGCAGAGCATCTGATTCTTGAGTATTATCTCATATTCTTGCCAAACATGACTCACTCATGTCACCACAGTAAGAAAGTTGTTACATTCTACCAATACTTCTGTTGAGAATGCTCCTGTTCCTGATGTTGCTTTAGAGCATGTCAACGTCCTTTCTTGACTAACCTTTTGTAAGCCTTTTTTAATTTACCTACGTATTCCTTTATTTAGGCAAACACAGCACAGCATAGGGAAACAATTACTATTCTGGTGGTCCAAGCACATTTTCAAAGTGAATGGCTCAATGAAGAAAGCAAAAAGTAAAGGGGCTAATGAGCACCCCTGCCTTGTGACACGGCTAACTGAAATCGTTTTTCCTCTTCATCCATTTATTATTGAGTAGATCAAAGACCCTGTGCACAACCCAGAGTTTGGCCTGATGAACCAGGGTGGTATTCCGAATGTATCCCATACAAGCCATAGATACTCATACTTCACCACGACAAAAGGCTTTCTCGTCATCAACAAAAACAGTTATGCCCTCCCTCCCTGCATTGTATAGAGAGGAAATACCTTCTATTAGATAGTGCGCCAAATCTGTTTTTTGCCAACCGCCTGCATCATATAAAATCAGTTAGGTCGGAGCCCACTACACACTCAATAACAAACATCAAGCACATCTTACAGTTTGTATTGAGGAGTGAGATTGGTTGATAGGAGCCACACTTGACTGGATCCTTAAGTCTTCATCTGTTCCTTAGGTCCATTGAGAGTTCCATTTAGCAATGTTGGAGCACCTACTTTCTTCACACAGTTTAATTTTGTTACCAAGTAGTTACAATGTTTGTTTATTTTGTTCTCTTTTTCCTTTTTTTCCACCTCCCTACTACTATTTGTGCCTTACTTTTTTTCTAAATTCTCGTATTTCGGATATTGTCGTTATTTGTAAATTATACATTGGTTTCTGACCGTATAATCAATACAGCCTTGAGAAAGGCCCAAGCCTGCTCACCACCTAAGGGGCAAAACACATGTTGGCTGAAACCTCATAGACTTTAACGTTTCTGAGGCCGAAATATTCCTCAAATTCGAATTTATTTTTTAATAAATTAACGCATGAACATTTGGATATCTGTAATTACATGAAATTTACCTTATGTCAACAAGAATTTCATTACATTTTCCATTGCCTCCCTACCTTCCCCTGTACTTAATCTGTCCTGGTGGGCAAAGGAGTATTGCAAACAAAGTAGGGCTAGGCAAACAAAACTATAGAGCAAGCCATTAAAGGGCAATACAATCCACATGGTACTACCCCTCATCTCAATCGCACTTTTTTCATGTAGTGTCTACTTATGCTAGGAAGAGTAAAGCAGCTGTTGTTGATTGATGATGGTCTGCATTTCCACCTCTGCAAGGGTGCAACATGGTGAATAATGGTCAATGATCAGTGTTCAAATCTTGAGTCTGATCGTAAATAGGTTATCCTCACTATTGCAAAAGCAGTGCCTAATTCAATATTTAAGGTAAACACAGATTATTTTGCTGCAGGAGACACACATTTGCATGTAAAGGTAAGGGAGATCAATTAGAAAAAAGATACAACTGGATAAAAGATACCCTATTTTCATGCTCATCAGCTTCGCGTCATGAGACTGGTATTATTTTTAGACAGATGAAAGGGTTTGAGGTAAGGCAACCATCTCAATTTTCAAGCTGTCAGGTTTAGATTTAGCAACTGCTTCTGTGGCAGGTTTGTGAACTGAAGAAGAGATGGCTTAAGAGGAAGGTGAAAGCAAGGTTGAATCTCCAATTGCTTCAACACTGGAAACCATGGGCAATGAATCCGATATGGGGCTATAAGAATCACTTCAGTCTCCCCCAAAATCTTCTTGAGTTTCTTCGGGAGGAGGTGAATTGGAGGAAAGGGATAAAGAATGCCAGTCAGCCAAAGGATGGACAGAGCATACATTGCCCAAGCTTCCTGACACCATGAGTCTGAGCAGAACTGTGGAAGTTGAAAATTGGTTGATGATTCAAACCATTCCAACCATGGACTGCCAAACAACTTCCCCATCAAGTGAAACATCTCTACACTCAGGCAAACATTCACTGAAGAAGGCAGACTTTTCTCTGTCCCTGGAATATACATTGGTTTTAGAGATTTAACATAGACTCTTGTCTATGAAAATATGGCTGTCATCATCTTTGAGGGAGACCTGTCCTTTGTCCCCATTTGCCTGCTGATGTAACTTTTCACTACCCAGTTGTCGGTCCTCACTATGAAAGACGTTTCTCTCGGTACTGTGCAGATCTCTGCAGGGCATGCCAGATACCCATTAGCTCCTTACAATTCACTGCCTGACTGTGATCTGTTAGTGACCATTCTCCCTTCAAGTCCATCCCTCTAGAACTGCATCCCACCCACACGCAATGGCATCTGTGGTTATCACTAAGGGATTCAAATACTGTAAACAAACTCTCTTTCAGAATTTACAGGTACCACCACCACAAAAGGCCTTGTTTAACCTCTGTGGACACTGGAGTGAGCTTCTCGTGGTTCCTGGTTGAAGGCAACAATAAATGCCAGAAGATGGAACAACAGATGATTGATGTAATGCTGACCCCAAGGTACTTCGGCCGTAGTTGCTACTAACAGTCCTTGAATTTGAGCCACACTCTGGTGGTAGCTTGAGGAAGAGTAAACAAGTGATCTAGATCTATCTGGAAGCTCTGGATTATGAATTTTCTTGTTCCACTTTGGGAAGGACTCCAATTAACTTTTTCTGTTGAGTGGGAACAAGACTGGATGTCTGGTGGTTGATGAAAAAACCCAGGGACTCCAGTCAACTGAATTCCCAATCCACATTCCCGTTAGCCTTTAAAAAAAGAAGAACCATATATGAGCCAGTCATTAAGGTTAGGGAAACATTGTATACCTTGCACTTGCAATGATGCTACAACAGGTGCCAATACCTTCATTAAAATCTTGGGAGATGATGACACACTGAACGGAAGAGCTCTCAACTAAGAGTATTGTTCCTCCACTGCATATCAGAGATATTGTTGGCTGTCTTGATGTATTCAACCATGGAAATAGGCATCTTGCAAATCCAATCTTGCCAAACAATCTCCTCCTGAAATGAGTGGAATTATCATCTACAATGTTACCATCCTGAATGGAATGCAACAGACATGTCTATTCAATGTTTCCCAGTCCAGTACTGGCCTGTAATTCTCTCCTCATTTTGGAACCAGAAAAAGTCTTGAATAAATTCCAAATTCTCTCTGTGACTGAGGGACTATTGCTCCATTTTGTGCTAGGTCTTGAATACCCTCCATCATGCTGGAATTTGGGAAACATTGTTGGAAGAAAATGTTGACCTGGTGATGGATGTAGGAAGCTGGGTTTCTGTTGCAGTAACCCCCCCACTTTTTGCCAGACTACTGATGCACTTTGACTTGATGTGCCATGGGTCCCTGCCAATCAGGCTCCCAGGGCCTTTGTTATTTCCCCAAACTGTACCTTGTACCGCCAAATGGCACCTCTCTGGCCACATGTCAGTCCCTCATAAAAGGTACCATGGGTACATGGGGCACTGTGGCCAGGGAAGGCCTCTAAGGGCTGCAGCACTTATTGTGCCACCCTTAGAGCCCTGTACCTTTACACACACACACTGAAATTGCAGGCTACATGTTTTGGTGCAGAACAAAGTGAAGAGTCGACGTGGCACACATCCCTGTGTGCCATGCCTACAACCCATTGCCCTGGCATAGGTCAGCCACCCCTCTAGGTGAGTGCACTATACCAGTGGTGAGGGTACAGGTGCATGGGCCCTGTACCCCTACAGTGTCTAAGCCAATTCTTAGACATTGTAAGTGCAGTAATGCCATTAAGAGTATATGGTGCTGGGAGTTTGTCATTACGAACTCCAGTGCACCATAATGGCTTTACTAAAAACTGGGAAGTTTGGTATCAAACTTCTCAGCACATTAAACCCACACTGATGCCAGTGTGGGATTTAATAGAAAAATGCACTCAGAGGGCATCTTAGAGATGCCCCCTGAAAAACAACCAGCCTCTGGTGGGTTCCCTGACTGGTATACACCAGCCTGCCACCACGAAACATGTTTCTGGACCACTGGGGTGGGAGCATTCTCTCTCTGAGCCCAGAAACAAAGCCTTTCCTGGGCGGAGGTGTTCACACCTCCCCCAGGCCAGGAAGAGCCATCTGTGGCAGGGGAGCGTCAAAGGCCTTGCAGCCTTTGTAATGCGACCCCCAGCCTCTCCTGCTATCAGGAGCAGGCCCCCTTCCTGTCTCCCCTCCTTTTCGGCGGGAAAAAGTAGCCAGCTCAGAAGGTGTGCCCACCTCTGCCAACCCCACCCCTCAGGTGGCGGAGGCGAGGTGAAGCCCACTCTTCAGTGCCCGCCATCTTGCAGATGGCAGACACTCCCCAATCAGGATTAGGGATTGTGCTCACTCCCCCACGTGGGCTGAGCACACCAAGGGTGTAGTCACCCTAAGGTCAGTAGCCCATTGGCTACTGACCTCAAGACCCCTAAAACGCCCCCTAAATACAGTATTTAGGGGCAGCCCTGAATCAAGAAGACAGATTCCCGCAACCTACGAAGAAGAAGGGTGAAAGAAGGCACCCAGCAGAGGAGACTGCAGAGAACAACTGACTTGGCCCCAGCCCTACCGGCTCGTCTGCAGTTTTCAGAGATCCTGTGCCAAAAATCACCTTGTCCTGCAGCCAGCGACCTCCAGAGCCCCTGGGAGGACTGACTGCCTTCAACAAAGGCAGGATCTCCTGTGAACAGCAGCTCTGTGCAAAAGAATCTCCAAAGCAAGACTCGGAGCCTGCTGAGGACAAAGAAACCCGACTCCTGGAACTACCACTGCACCTGTCGCCTACGGCCCGAGTTCGAGTCAACCACCAGTCCCAGCTAGGTCCCCCAGAACTCCAGAGTCCGAGTCCACAGTGGGTTGCCCCCTCCAGGACTCCCCGACATCGCCTGCAGCCTCTGCACGGAGACCCTCCAACCGCGAATGGCCCGGTAAGATAAAATTCGACCTCAAAAGACACCCCTGCATCCAGCCACCCTGCGCCCTGGAGAAAAGAACCCAAGGTGCACCTACGTCCCCGAGCCCTCCAACTTACCTGCCCAGCTGTTGGTTACTCCCAGAGGACTTCCTGGACCGAGCCTGCAGGTAAAAACCAAAACCGAAAATCCCCATTGAAAACAACAGGCCACCTGATTCCAAAACAGCACCCTGCACCCAGCCGCCCCTGCGCAGCTGCGGGTGCACTTTGTGTGCTAAACCGGATCCCCCTTTGCCCTGAGCCTAACACCAGGAGCTTTGCTCCCACAACCCAGTGGCCTGCTCGTAAGCAGCCACCAACCGGAGGCCCCCTATCCCCCTTTGGAAAACATTGGGCTTCAGTATGCTGCACCCGGCCGCCCTAGTGCCGCTGAGGGTGGCTTGAGAGTGCATCATTGACCCTGGGGGAACCCTTGTTCTAACCCCAGAAACTCAACCCCAAAGACCGAGTACTTACCTGGTAACCAATAACTTCATTTCTCTTCATAGGAATCCATTGACTGTTTTTCTCTGAAAAATGTCCCAAGTGTGGAGTTGATTTGTATGGAAACCTGAAAAATTATAATTGTGCAAAACTGATTTTACTTACCTTTTCTCTAGGAAATGTCCCAGTGTGATATCTAGGCATATCACACTGAGTAGAAAAAGTAACTTAAAAAGTAATCGAAAAAGTGACAAAAAAGTAATCTGTACAGTAATTTCAATACCTTGACTTACCTGTATTTCAAACAACTGCATTTGAACTTGAATTCACTTGTAAACACTGCATAATATTTTGAAAAGCATTTATTTCACTTACCTGTGCCAGGCTTGGCTTGGTTCTAGAAATAAAATAACTTAATAATATTTTTATACAAACAAAATTGGTCTGAGTTCAGTCTTTGAGTGTGTGACATCATTTGCTGATTGATTGGGTACAACAAATTCTCAATACTACCCTCTGATAAAGCCTTACTGCTCGCCCACACTAACAAAAATAGAGAGTAAGGTGCTATCTACTTTTACCTCTGCCTACCTTTGGGGTTCCCCTGGACTCTGAGCACACTATACCTCATTTTTTGGTATAGTATATACAGAGCACGCTTCCTACATTGGTGGATCAGCGGTGGGATATACAACTTTGCATTTGTTGGTCTAACTTGGTTATCACCTGATCACATGACAGAACTCTTAAATTGTCTTTGAAATTCAGATTTTTGAATTGACAAATTTTTCCAAATTGCTAAAAGTCTTGTTAGGGCCTTGGTTAGGTCCCTTTAGAATTTTAGAAAAATAAAAGTTCACTTTAGTTAGTGGTAAGAGGGGTTCGAAGTTTTTTTTAACAATGTCTCTTAACAAGAACCCAGCTGTTAGTGAAGAAAACCACAATGGCATAGAGGACCAGGTTGAGGAGCTCGACCTCACCGCATATCTCCACTTAGGCTTTAGGGAGTTAAGGTCTCTATGCCAGCTAAAAAATATAATTATGGGGTCCCATCCCTCCAAACAAAAGCTCCAGGAGCTGTTGGCAGGGTATGCTAAGGACCATCCATCTGAGAATGGTGAAGACCTCTCAGATGGGGAAGAAGATGGAGGGGATGAGGATAACTAGCAACCCCCCGCGCACTTCATAGGGAGAGAAGGGCCCAAGTGCCCCTGACTCCAAGAGTAATTCTCTCAGTACCAAGAGCCCACACAGGTGGATCAGGTGCTACTGAGGACATTTAGGACAGCCTCAATGAGGAGGACATCCTGCTAGCCAAGTTGACCAAAAGATTCGACCTAGAGACCAGACTCCTGGCTCTAGAAAAAGAAAGAGTAGAGCTGGGCCTAGGATCCACTAATGGTGGCAGAAATTTAAACAAGCATTTGCAATGCAAAGGTCTCGCATTTACGGGAGTTTGAGCTATTGCCATTGTAAATGACAATGCCTTTTATTTATGTTTTGGTGTTAAAACATAAATAAAAGGCATTGTCATTTACAATGCTAATAGCTTAAACTCTCGTAAATGTGAGACCTATTGCATTCTAATGCTTGTTTTTAAAAGCACCCTATGCCGCACTTTTACTTTAATGGTGGCCACGCCCCTTTCTTTATGACACGGCTTGTCTAAAGAAAGGTGCGGCCACCATTAAAGTAAAAGTGCGGTATGGGGCGCTTTTACAAAAAAAAGCATTTGTTTAAGTTGACAAACAAATGTTTTTTTTTTCGTAAAAGCGCCCAATGCCGCGCTTTGACTTTAATGGCGGCCACGTGCCTTTCTTTAGACGCGGCTTATGTAAAGAAAGGTGCGCGGCCGCTATTAAAGTGAAAACGCAGTATGGGGCGCTTTTACCCAAAAAAATAATACGTTTGTCAAGATGACAAACAAATGTTTTTTTTTGTTTTTTTTAAAGTGCCCCATACCGCGCTTTCATTGTAATGTCGGCCACGCTTCTTTCTTTATGACGCAACTCGTCTAAAGAAAGGTGTGGCTGCCATTAAAGTAAAAGTGAGGCATGGGACGCTTTTAAAAATAAAAAGCATTTGAGCCTTGCACGTGCAGAAGAGCCGCGCTGTGCAGGGAGCATTTTTTAAAGATAAAGCGCAGTGTCCATGATCGGGCGCCGCGCTGTCAGGAAAACAGGGTGGGTTAGGGGAGAGTCTGTTGTGCCTGCAAAAGCAGCTAGATTAAAGACAATAAAGAAAATAGTGCTCACAGACTGTTGCTAAAACAGACTGTGTAACAACACAAGTAAAAAGTTCAGTCCTCATGGGAGGTTAAAAATGCCGACAAGGCATTACTAAGGTGGGACTAACAAGCCTATTAACACATCAGAAGCAACCATTTAGAAACGACAGTAGCAGGAGCTAATTGAAAAGATGGGCGGAGAGTGGGCGGAGCTTCAAGGCCATACCTGAATACAGCATGCCTCGCAGAGCCGTGCATGCGCTGCCCAGGCTCGAGCTAAAAATGACGGAATCCTTGTCCAACGTATTCCCAGCAGCAAAAAAAAAAATGTCATTTAGGAAGAAGAGTAGTGTTTTTTACCAAAGGAATTGCAGTTAAGATGTTGAAAAGAACCAAGACCCAAAATCTGACTAGCATGATCATCATCCTCAATAGGTAGGAAATAACCTTCACGCCACAGACTCCCCAACAATGTCATCTTTGTTCAAAAACATGCTCTCTCTACTGTCTTTCCATCTCCTAGACGGACATAAATCATTTTGTGTAGTGCCTGCAGTGCCCTTACTTGCTCAAACTTGTGAGAGACACCGTTTAAGACCTGCATTCATGCGAGCTTCTTAAAATAGCTTTTTCCTGCACTTTTCACATAAATTCCGCTTATTTTAGGTTCATGACTTTCTATATATTCTATTACAATTTAAAGTTCGAACTGTTGGCTTATGTGACCCAGGAAACTGGTGCGTGTGCTAGAGTAAATTACATGAATTTTATTTATTTGCACATTATGTAATTTTGTATAGCACCGACAAGGCCTGGAGGTGTCATGGTGCCCTATATTGAAACACTGTCACACAAAATTAAAGTGCAAAAAGAAAACAATACATCAAGAGGTTACTTAAACAATGAGTGGGTGAAACATTAAAAGCACAATACAAGTAGTTTTGGAGAGTTCACATGAAATAAACGGGATTTGTAGAAATATAAGCAGAGCCATACAAAAATGAGTAACAGAAGTCGAGTGGAAGGAAGGAGGGATAGGGAACGGATATGGGCAAAAATAACAAGGGAAGGCGAATGGAAAGCGGAAGGGAAGAGAAAAGGGAAACATAATAGAGGGGAAGGAAAAAGTAGAGCTAAATTGGCGAAAAATTAGTTTTAAAGAGGCACGTAAAGCAGAATGTAAAGCAGCTGGATTGATTCTTCGTTCACTGAAGGTTACAAACAATGACAAGCGCCCTCACTTTGTGAAAGTGCCCCAACTCTCAGAAATTGCATATCAATGGAATATACTTCCTTCGTGAATCCTGTAGTTTTTTTAGAATGGTTCATCGACAAAAGGGTAGATGCATGAGGTTACCCTTCCTCTCAAGGATATCTGCGATGCGCGTTTTATGCCATTTTTATCTTTGCTCTTTTACATTTTTCCCCCTTTTCATCTAGTGAAAGTGTACACAAAAAAATGCGGAGCCAGCCATGCCGTGTAGAAGGAAACAAAAATAGGCGGAAGCAATTTGTACAGATAAAGCGTGCTGTGCTGTGCCACGCTGATATGCATAAACAAACAAACGAAGGGTGGCAACTATATGTAAAGTGAAAACGGTGCACGTTGTCTAGATATAGAACTTGGTTGAAGAGAAAAAATAAAGTAGTCCTCCGAGGAATACCTCAACCCTGAAAGAGTAATGAGACAGTACTTGACCGGTGCTCCTGGGCAGGAAAGCGGAAACACAAAGGAGGGAAAAAAGGAAGGATTGCCCAGTAGCAATCACGAATTTTTAAAAGATAGTGCCACAGGCGAATAAAAAACAACGGCAAGAAGTGGGGGGAGTTTAACTCCGCAATCCATCAACAACAGGTCGCTAAGCAACAGCGCAAGCGCTGTTACGCTCGACCTAAAAATGTAGAAAAAGAAGTATCCTATGATCCCTAAATCCCCAAAGGGGTTGTCCCTAAATTTGAGGATGGTGATGATATCACCAAGTGGTTCACAGCCTTTGAGAGGGCTTGTGAAGCCTGAAAAGTTAAGAAACTTCACTGGGGGGCACTCCTTTGGGAACTGTTCTCTGGTAAGTGCATAGACAGACCTCTGACCCTTAGTGGGGCAGAAGCAGAGTCCTATGAACTCATGAAGGGCACCCTGATTGAGGGATTTGGACTCACTACTGTGGGGTATAAAATTAGGATCAGGGGGGCTCAGAAAACCCAGAGTCCCCCCTGGGTGGAATTTGTAGACTACTCAATGAAAACACTAGGTGGCTGGTTGACTGGAAGTAAAGTGCAAGATTATGATGGTCTTTATAATTTGTTTATGAAAGAACACATATTAAGTAATTGCATTGATGAAAAGTTGCATCAGTATCTGGTAGACCTGGGTCCAATTTCTCCCCAAGTATTGGGAAAGAAGGCAGACCACTGGATCAAGACAAGGGTGACCAGGACGTCCACTGGGGGTGACCAAAAGAAAGGGGTTACAAAACCTCCCCAGAGGAAAGACAGTGAACATCCTAAAGATACATGTAAGGAGTCCCAGGTAGCCCCCCAAAAACCTGTCGAGGAGGGTGGGCCCAAAGACACCTCACAAACTAAAACTGTGTACCAAGGTAAGAGTTGGGATCCCAATAAGGTATGGTGTCACAACTGTCAAAAGACAGGACACCACAACAAGGACCCTAGCTGTCATAAAAACCAAGCCCCTAGTGTAGCTCCAGGGATTGCCAGTGTAGCTTTGGAGGGTGGTTCCTCAGATGAGGAAGTCCTCCTAGCCTTCAACTTGAAGATGGGCCCAAAACGTAAGTTGGAGATTCCAGAGGGGAGTAGACATTTCCACCACCTACTGGTGAATGTAATCCCAGCCACTGCCCTGAGAGATACCTGTGCCAGTCACACTGTGGTGCATGACAGGTTGGTACTCTCAAACCAGTATGTCCAAGGGGAAACAAAAAGAGTAAGGGCTATCCCAGGAGAAGTCACTGTTAGGCCTGTGGCTGTAGTGCCCCTAGAAATAGATGGGTCCCTTAGTTGGAGAATGGTGGTAGTCAATAAAGACCTCCCCCTTGATTGCCTCCTTGGGAATTACCACCCAGAGGTTGGTCTGAGCCAAAGAGAGGTACTGGTCCAGTGCCAGACCTCATCCAAGGAACCTGGGGGGCTGAACCTGCAGTTAGTGCAGCTAAGCCCCAAAAGAAAAAGAAGAGACAGTGTAGGAAAGGTGGACAACTGTTAGCCACAGTTCCAGGGGGCCAGGGAGATTCTATCCCAGCAAGGAAGAACTCTAAAATTGGCACTGGTGAAGTCCTCCCTAGCCAACCAAAGGACCTGACTAGTCAGGCCACTGTCCAGCCTGAGTTGGTGGCTCCTCAGCTGGCAGAACAGAGGGTGGAAGAAGGGTGTTCACTACCAAGTGTAGTGACCCCTACCCTAAAACAGCAGACAGGCCACCAGAACCCAAAGAAGCCTGTAAGTTAGCCACTTCGCCTATCAGTGAAGAGCTAATGGTGTAGTTCTGGGCACTGACAGCTGTCAGTAGCCTCTGCTGGGTGTTAGATTTCATGGCAGCACTGTCCTTGGCATGGTGGTCTAGCCCCCTGCCAAATAGCAAGTTAGGCCCCCTGACCCTATTGGTCATGGCGGCGTTACTCAAGCTGTGGGTAAACTCTGAGAGTAAGCTGGGTTTTGCCCTAGCTAAGTTAGAATTTGCAGAGGTAGGCACCTCTGAACCTAAACTAAAAAGATGGGGTAAAGACACTAAAGAGCTAGGAAAGGAGCATTGGGAATTAGTTCCTGAAACTGTTGAGGTAGGCCAGCTCCCCAAAGGGACTGACCTGGACAGAAGGATGTAAGGCAGAGTAGGCCCTGCAACTTTCAAACCACTTTTTCTACTCTTCCTCGCCTGAAAGACTAGAAAGACTCTCCCAGGTTTGGCTCAGTCTCCTGGCCTTTGGGCTGGGGGGAGGGGCTTGTGTAGGAAGGTTTCTGTTGCAGTAACCCCCCCACTTTTTGCCAGACTACTGATGCACTTTGACCTGATGTGCCCTGGGTCCCTGCCAATCAGGTTCCCAGGGCCTCTGTTCGTTCCCAAAACTGTACCTTGTACCCCCAATTGGCACCTCTCTGGCCACATGTCAGTTCCTTGTAAAAGGTCACATGGGTACCAAGGGCACTGTGGCCAGGGAAGGCCTCTAAGGGCTGCAGCACTTATTGTGGCACCCTTAGAGGCCATGTACCTTTACACACACACGCAGCCATTGCAGGCTGCGTGTTTTGGTGCAGAACAGAGTGAAGAGTCGACATGGCACACATCCCTGTGTGCCATGCCTACAACCCACTGCCCTGGATTAGGTCACCACCCCTCTAGCTAGGTGCACTATACCAATGGTGAGGGTACAGGTGCATGAGCCCTGTACCCCTAAAGTGTCTAAGCCAATTCTTAGACATTGTAAGTGCAGTTATGCATTTAGGAGTATATGGTGCTGGGAGTTTGTCATTACGTACTCCACAGCACCATAATGGCTTTACTGAAAACTGGGAAGTTTGGTATCAAACTTCTTAGCACATTTAACCCACACTGATGCCAGTGTGGGATTTAATGAAAAATGCACTCAGAGGGCATCTTAGAGATGCCCCCTGAAAAACGACCAGCCTCTGCTGGGTTCCCTGACTGGTACACACCAGCTTGCCACCACGAAACATGTTTCTGGACCCCTGGGGTGGGCTCCCTAAGCCCAGAAACAAAGCCTTTCCTGGGCGGAGGTGTTCACACCTTCCCCAGGCCAGGAAGAGCCATCTGTGACAGGGGAGCTTCAAAGACCTTGCAGCCTTAGTTATGCGACCCCCAGCCTCTCATGCTATCAGGAGCAGGCCCCCTTCCTGTCTCCCCTCCTTTTCGGCGGGAAGACAGGTGGGAAAAATTAGCCAACCCAGAAGGTGTGCCCACCTCTGCTAACCCCACCCCTCAGGTGAGGGAGGCAAGGTGAAACCCACTCTTCAGTGCCCGCCATCTTGCAGATGGCAGGCACTCCCCAATCAGGATTAGGGATTGTGCTCACTCCCCCACGTGGGGTGAGCACACCAAGGGTGTAGTCACCCTAAGGTCAGTAGCCCATTGGCGACTGACCTCGAGACCCCTAAAACGCCCCTTAAATACAGTGTTTAGGGGACAGCCCTGAACCAAGAAGACAGATTCCCGCAACCTACGAAGAAGAAGGATGAAAGAAGACGCCCAGCAGAGGAAACTGCAGAGAACAACTGACTTGGCCCCAACCCTACCGGCCCGTCTGCAGTTTTCAGAGATCCTGTGCCAAAAGTCACCTTGTCCTGCAGCCAGTGACCTCCAGAACCCTGGGAGGACTGACTGCCTTCAACAAAGACCGGATCTCCTGTGAACAGCAGCTCTGTTCAAAAAAATCTCTAAAGCAAGGCTCGGAGCCTGCTGAGGACAAAGAAACCCGACACCTGGAACTACCACTGCACCTGTCGCCTACGGCCTGAGTTCGAGTGGCCCACCGGTCCAAGTGAGGTCCCCCAGCACTCCAGAGTCCGAGTCCACAGTGGATTGACCCCTCCAGGACTCCCCGACATCGTCTGCAGCCTCTGCACGGAGATCCCCCCAACCGCAAGTGGCCCGGGAAGGTGAAATCGACCTCAAAAGACACCCCTGCATCCAGCCACCCTGCGCCCTGCGCCCTGGAGAAAAGAACCCGAGGTGCACCTACGTCCCCGAGACCTCAAACTTACCTGCCCAGCTCTTGGTTCCTCCCAGAGGTCTTCCTGGACCGAGCCTGCAGCTAAAAACCAAAAATGAAAATCCCCATTGAAAACAACAGGGCACCCGATGCCAAAACAGCACCCTGCACCCAGCCGCCCCTGCGCCGCTGCGGGTGCACTTTGTGTGCTAAACCGGATCCCCCTTTGCCCTGAGCCTAACACCAGGAGCTTTACTCCCACAACCCAGTGGCCTGCTCGTAAGCAGCCACCAACCGGAGGCCCCCTATCCCCCATTGGATAACATTGGGCCTCAGCACTCTGCACCCATCCGCCCTAGTGCCGCTGAGGGTGTTTTGAGAGTGCATCCTCGACCCTGGGGGAACCCTTGTTCTAACCCCAGAACATCAAGCCCAAAGACCGAGTACTTACCTGGTAACCGATAACTTCATTTCTCCAATAGAAATCCATTGACTGTTTTTCTCTGAAAAATGTTGTAAGTGTGGAGTTTATTTGTATGGAAACCTGAAAAATTACAATTGTGCAAAACTGATTTTACTTACCTTTTCTCTAGGAAATGTCCGAGTGTGATATCTAGGCATATCACACTGAGTAGAAAAAGTAACTTAAAAGTAATCGAAAAATAACGAAAAAGTAATCTGTACAGTAATGTCAATACCTTGACTTACCTGTATTTCAAACAACTGCATTTGAACTTGAATTCACTTGTAAACACTGCATAATATTTTGCAAAGCATTTATTTCACTTACCTGTGCCAGGCTTGGCTTGGTTCTAGAAATAAAATAACTTAATAATATTTTTATACACACAAAGTTGGTCTGAGTTCAGTCTTTGAGTGTGTGACATCATTTGCTGATTGAGTGGGTACAACAAATGCTTAACACTACCCTCTGATAAAGCCTTACTACTCACCCACACTACCACAAATAGAGAGTAATGTGCTATCTACTTTTACCTCTGCCTACATTTGTGGTTCCCCTTGGCTCTGTGCACACTATACCTCACTTTGGTATAGTATATACAGAGCCAGCTTCCTACATTGGATTCCAAATTCTATGGAATAACTGTTTTGGATTATGTTTAACACCCATTCATCCTTTAACAAATTAAATCATTGATGGTGAAATTTCAAAATCCGTATCCTACTACACCAACCAGATAGTCAGGGCATCTGAAAGGAAAGCTTCTTCTGAGGCCAATAACAATGATGAAACCATACTGGCTAGAATTTAGTTAACTTTAGGAATTTGCGGAAACTCTTCATCAAAACCTTCCATTGGATACCATTCTGCCAAATATCTAGGGAGCATCGTGGAAAGGCAGGTTATCTAATGGTGAGGCAGTATACTGTGAGGAAAATTCCTCCTGATTTCTTTGGGGTTTTTCCTGATATTTCAAATCCTTCTTTCCATGTTTTAACAGTTCCTGCATATTACGCCTCTGGACATTTTTTCCTTTATTAGAACATTGGAATGTTGGGAGCTCCATTGAAAACAATGGAGTGCTCCGGGCTTCAAATGGCTGGTTGAAGCCCGGAGCTCCAACATTCCAAAGTTGTTGTTCACAGCTGTTGCTGTAAAAAAGGCCTCACAGAGCCCGAGGGGATTTCAGTTCCCTCGGGCTCAGTGAGGTCTTTGTTTTATTTGTTAGAACATTCTGCCCTCTAGTGGTGGAATGTTCTAATAGCCTCTGTCGTTGGGCTATACCGGCATTAAAGTCCTGCTCCTTTGTTAAAGGCCCAAGCCGGATAGTATGTTCCTCTTGGTCTTCATTTGCATCAACTATATGTTTCTTTACTGAAGGTTCCTGCATTGTAGTGTTTATTGCCTCTTTAGTAAATGATTCTAGGTCACTCCTAGAAATGGAAAGGACCTCCTCCGCCTCTTCTTCTGGCTCTGGATTATTTCATTTTTCCAAGTGCTTTCTGGGTTTCATGTTGAACACTCAGTGTTCAAGCTGTAAGCATTGACGTCCTCTGTATATAGGTCTCTAGCAATGACTCTCATCACACGAGATGAGAATTTTGGTAAAAGACCCTTTCATGCCAGCCTAACACACACATGGGCACCGTTCTTCCAGCGCTTACTGAATCAGTAACATCCTGCTAAGAGCTTGGATCCACACGGCGAACAGCAAACGCTGAGCTAGCTCCCCACGCCAGCCCAGCACATGAGCACTGGGCACTTCTGCACGCAGGCATTTGAAAAGTGTTTGCACGCTACAAGCACTGCCATTTAAGTACAAAGGAATCCATTACAATAAACTTTGCATCTTAGCTTGAGACACTCTGTTAGTCAAGTAACTATAAACCAGCAGCCCACCATGGAGGGAGGAGGATATTTTAAAGCAATCATTCAGGGACTATTGTAAGTCACATGGGTAGCAAAAGAAAAAGCTTAGGACATGATCTTTCCAGGGTTGGAGCCACCTCATTCGGTAAAGGCTGGGAGGAGGAGGATGGATAAGGGGGACTAAGACCTGGCAGCAGGAAGCAGAACAGCTCGTCTCTCTCTGCACATAGAAACAAATACACCGGGATCAAGCTTTCTTCAGTGCCAGTCTTGCTCTCATATAGTATTATACGGCTTGACAGATGTGTCAAAACACCAGGATTAACAAAGTGGAATGAAGCCCACCACTTTCTCAATCATGGTAATCCAGTAGAACCCCTAAGCATAAATTACTAGACAATAATGAGTCCAGTATGCTACTGCAATGTCAAACCTATGAGGGCTCATAAGATAGAAGAGAAACTTTACAAGTTAAAGGTTGAATCCTGCTATTTCTGGTTCACCCATGCATCTCAAAGTGAATACAAGCACCAGCACAGTAAGCAGTGGTGGCCAGAAATTTGAGAAGGCAGGGGTGTGGCCGGGCAACACACACGCACACTCACACCCATCCATTCACACGCGGACACACAAACCCATTCACAGCAAGCACTCACACACACACATACACTCATGCATACACACATGCACGCATGCACCAAACATAATTTCTTAAAAACTTACCGGGCTGCAGCAGTGATCTTAGGTGGCAGGAGTGAAGCCTTGGTGGTTCTTGACAATTGGGTACTGCTGCCTCCTCTCATTGGCTGAACTTATTATGGGTCAGCATCAGTGGCAGCCGGCACCAATTGGGGGGTGGCGGCTGGGGCCAGGGTGAAGGGGGACTGTAAAAAAAACAAAATAATAATAACTTACCTTATCGCCGCCGCGTCTCTCCTCTGCACCAGGACTCCGCTGGCTCCCCTGACCAATCACAACCCTGCAATGCAGCGTTCTGATTGGTCTGAGCGCCGTAGTTCGCCGCTCAGACTGGGACTGGGGGACTGGGGGCCTGGGCATGTTCTCCACACAGGCTGTAATGCAGCCTGTATGGGGAACATGCGAAGTGCGCATGACTATTTGGCCGGCACCAGAGGGCCGGCCAAACAGTCACTGCGCACTTGGAGTGGGCAAACCACTCCTCCCCTGCCCTGCTCTGAGAGCAGAGCAGCCCCGCCTGCCCGCCCACAGCAGCACGGAAACATAAAAGGATAATAAATTTGTTTTAATCATTTTATGTTTCCTTTATTTACACTGCTTAAAAGCAGTGGGGCGACGCTCCTCCGCCTCAGCGGAGGGGCCGCCACTAGTCAGCATATGAGAGGAGGCAGCTGACCCTTACTTGTCACAGAGTGGGATGGGATCAGTTAAACTGCTGACCCACCCCACTCTGTGAGGCGCTTCACTGCCTGACACTTGGCCCAGGGCATTCAGGGCTTGAAATTGAAGCGCCCACATCCACTGCTATCAGTGACACTCCCCCTCATCATGAGGGGGAGGACCACCATGCGGCTTGCCGAGCTGTGGAGGTAACGCCCACAGGGCTGAGACATCTTCAGCCTGGCAAAGTTCAGCTCAGCCAGCCAGTCACCTGCGCATTTAGCACAAGTACAGCGCCTGGCTGCCTCACCTGAACATGAAGAGTGTTTGTCAGACTGACCTGAGCTCAACCTGACAGCCATTCTTCATTTTTGAAAAAAATGCCCCTCCGCCCATACGGACAGCCTGCCCTTGGCAGTAAGTGCATATATGAACAATGTGCTATTTTTTAATCTGTGACCTCCAGATAGGAAGTAATCAGCAGAATACCATGCTAAGGTCATTACGACATTCGACCCTGTCACAAGTGTATTATGTGCAAGGTATCTAAACGACGATCTCTGGTCAGCTCGAGAGTCCTGTGAATCATACTGTGTACTTCTTGCCCAAGTGCCTCTTGTTCTTGATTCCATAAGGGTACCTTTTGTTCCTTTCCTTAACAATATCCCCGACTTAATGGCTGCAATTATTTCATTAATGAACAATTACAATTCCTAAAGCTTATGTCTCCATCAGTGGTAAATAAACGCTAATTCTAAGCAACCAAACCAATGTTTACCACTAGGTGGCACCTAATCCTCGTAAATCGCAATTTGAAATGTTTTTAAACTCGCCGTCACTAGCTGCCTGGATATTTTAACAACCTTTCATTGCGGCCTCGTTTCATTAGTGAATATGTTCCATTAACTATAAATATTAACAGATTACAGAAACATTTTAAAGAGAGTGCAGTCATCTTATTTTAATCCTCCAAACATTTAGGCAAAGCTTTAAGTGGGTCGGGTCACCCCAGGTCTCCGATCCGGTAATAATTAAAAATGTACATTGAAACGTGTCCCTATCGGCCCCGTAAGTTTACTGGCAAAAGCACTGATCACATTCTGAACAATGAATGTAAAAAACGATAAGGTAATCCATATCAGCGATTTATGTCCGGTTTATAGCTCACAAGTTTTACATGATTGAATTCCCTAAGAGCGACATCATGTTCGCAGAAAAGCAAGGACCAAGTGAGCCAAAGATAAAGGCCGAATGTGCTTTGATATTTAAATTCAAACTGCTACCACTTAGAAAAGCAAGTTCCACCTTGGGGTTGGACCTAATGTCAAATGCAATGGAAGCCGACATGAGGACAGGTGTCCAGTACCTGCTGGCAGGGCCGGATTGGGAACCGAAACCGGCCCTGGCAAACTGCTCAGGGGCCCCCCCCCCCCCCTGAGCAGTTTGCCAGGGCCGGTTTAGGGGGGTACGGCTGAGCTGTTTGCTAGGGTCGGTTTTCGGACGATTTTGTTACAGGGGGCTGATATTGCCGACCCCCGGTAATAAAAACGGCCGTCCAGGGCCCTAAAACCGGCCCCCACCCTGGCGGCCCACCGGGGAAACGCCCGGTGTCCGCTACGGTCAGCCCGGCCCTGCCTGCTGGCATGGGTCGTCCAAGCGCGTCTAGCACCAGCTGCACGAGTGATAAATGCACTTACAGTCTTGTTACCAGGAGTGGCTCCTCGATAAGAGCGGAGGAGCGTCACCCCACTAAAAAATGCCCCCAGCAAAACCCCAGAGATGAAAAATAAAATGGGAATAAAGTCAATTTATTACCATTTTATTTCTTACTAACCCCCCTGAACCGAGTGTCAGGACGGAGCGGGGCAATTGCTGCTGAGTGGCAGCAACGAGCTGTGCATTTAAGTTTAAAGTGGGCATGTAATTTTGGCCAGCTGTCTTGTGATGGCCAGCCACACATGCACATTTTAAACCTCTCTAATGCAGCTGTCTAGGATAGCTGGGTTGAGAGCAAGCACAGGCTTGCAGTGCTCTTAAAAGCGCTGAGAGAGCCTGCTCACTTCAATCCTGATTAACAGCATGAGAGCAGCGCCAGGATTGGTTAGGGGAGTTTGCTGGGTCCCCCAATGGAGCCTGGAGGAGAGAAGACCGGAAAACCGGAGCGAGGAGAACGTCGTGCAGCAAGCAAGGAAGGTAAGTGCCTATTTATTTTAGTTATTTTAGTACCACCCATTTGCCCCCCGCACCACTCTCCATATATGCCAGCTGCCACTGCTTGTTGCCAGCTTACTGTATGGGTAACACTCACCCGACACACGCAAGTCGGTAAGAACAATTATATTGTTAACAACTTAAAGTGGTAAAAAAAAAGGCTGAACGTAATACCTCAGCTTAAACATAGGATCCGTTTTTAAGAGGTTTTCTTGGTGTCACGCTCTCCACTACCGATCTGTGTCTCGCAAACATTCACACAGAAGTCAGTGGCATAGCTAGGAGGGGCGGTCCGCCCTGGCCCGCCCCGGGCAGCACGAGTTTTGGGGGCGGCGGCCTCCTCCGCTATTACTTGCCGCCCGGGGAGGCAACAGCAAGCCCCCCCGCTCTTCACTGGGCCGCAAATGGATAAAACTCGCCAGCAGCCCCCCCCCCACTCTTCAGTGCGGCCACTGCGGGGCGGCAAACGCAGGGACCGCCACGGGCAGCCAGATGGCTAGCTGGGCCACTTACAGACGTCCCCGTGTCATTACGAACATTGAGTGAGAGCACTAGCTGTGCGACACTACAGAAATACTAACGCCAGGGCTTTAAATAGACCAGGTCCCTCTGGGTCTCAGGCTCAGTAGTAATAAGAAACGGGTACCCATCGGCCCCTACATTCATGTCCTTAACTACATTAGGAAAAACACTGACCGACTTCTGAACGATCAGTGTAAGAAACTTTAAGGTTATCCAGGTCAGAGATTTAGTTTCTGTTTATATTTCACATGTTTAACACTCTTAGGAAACAGAAGATTAAGTAAGCTATTTCTCGGATGTGTTTGTGTATTTTTCCAGCAGCATATTACTCTTATATACACGTACTTCGAACTGAGGTGTTCATTATGGCCCAGTGGCAGCTCACATAGGGCGTGCTGCGGGGCGGCGGGCGGGGGAGGGGCAGGGTGGGGGGTAGTAAACTCGGACATACGACGGAATGGAGGAACGTAATAATTACTTTTCTCCATTCCATCGTATGTCCGAGTTTACTACCCCCCACCCTGCCCCTCCCCCGCCCCGCCCCACCGCCCTGCAGCACGCCCTATGCGAGTCGCCACTGTTATGGCCCCAATTGAGCGCTCCGGAGTTGAGGGTTAAGGCAGTGTGAGTTTATCACAGTGCCTGACAGCAGGGGCGCCACTTCCATTGGTGTAGCAGTTGCAGTGGCACCGTGGCCCAGAGAGGCCTCCTGAACCCTGATTATTGCTGCATTTTATAGTTCGAACAGCAGACAGAGGGGTCAGTTTCCACCCTAATATACTAAGGCCCACACACTGGCTATGCTGCTGCTTATGAGTGGGTCAAAAAGGTGTTCAGACTGCATGGTCATCCAGTCCTTGGCCTCTTTGCAGAGTACACAGAGGAATGGTCACATGCCCGAGTTGCAATTTTGATTTTATACAAATGTGTGAAGGAGGTACCCAGTTGTCAAAATACTGACAAGGTGAAAGTAAAAGAAAATTCGGTGCTTGCAGGAAGTGGCTGCATTGTGTCTTTTGGGGGGGGGGTGGAAAAGCGAAGGAGATGCGAGGAAATGCATTCAACAGAGAATAAAGAGAGGGTACTAAAGATGAAAGAACTGAGGTGTAAGATGTGCAAATGAATGAGATGTGGAGAGAAAAAAGGCATACATGTCTAACATACAGGGAACATTCCCACAGGCCCCAGTAATGATTAATTCACAGTCTCACAATGTCAGAAATGGAACATTTTCAATATTAATTACTGAGAACAAAATCATTATTGTCACTCATTTATCTTAAATAGCTTACAGCTATTTACAAAGCTCGTAGTCCTGGCTAGTTTTAGGTGTAAATCAGTTATATTATATACCTGGATACACTCACAGAAAGCTCAAAGAGGCCCCAAAATACTGGTCAAGGGGTACATTATAGAAATCACAGAAATATAGTGTGAGAAGTTGGCCTGGTATATGCTGTCCACTAATTATAGTGGGCACCTTGCACCAGTCCAAACAACCCCTTATTGGAGATAGGTTAAAGACAACCTTATTGAAAGCTATCCTAGTGGTAGCTATGGAGAGCAGCCTTCAGGCTAAGTCTTGAAGGAATGTAAAGCAGCTTGTTTTACCAGTCTATAATCTCTTGAGTGACCAAATGAAAGAGCACCACACCAGGTATATATTCAAAATATATGTATTTATTGCTAAACACACCCCTCTAGTCTCTTTATGAGGCTAGAGTTCGAAATACATAAGTTAGAAGTTATTTAAACACAGTAATAGCACAAATACACGTTTGGGCCCTAGGGGCGTACCAAACCATATACCAATAAAGTGGTATAAGAACCACGACTGAACTAGACACTAGGCCTAGAGCCTCTAGAAGTGCTTGGACCACAAGGAACCACCCAAGGTAGTGACACAGGGGACCCACGGGGACGCGTGCAGTGTAAATACACAACCGCGATACGCCGTTGACTTCTATGGAGAAAGTCGTGATCGGGAAATTAAAGGAAAGGGACACTTAAAGGAGGACTTGGAGCAAACCCTTTGAGATCTAGGACTTTGAAGAGTCTCTACCCACGGGAGCACCGGAGTACTCGTGTTACCTCACCCAGGGAAGCCGGGTGCATAGGTGCCTTTCGGGGTCGGGTTTCGTCGTCGATTTGAATGGCGATCTGCTGCAAAGTGCTGCTGGCGACCAAGTGGAAAGTGTCCGGGTGGATCCACGAGTGGATCGGAGATCTGAAGAACCTGAAAGCAGAGGGGACAGAGTCTGGGTCACTAGCCAGTGACCAGGAAGGCGATGGACAGATGCCCACCGATGTCGAGTGCTTCTGGTGCGTTGACAGTCGTCTTGACTCTTCAGCCACGAGGTCCAGGAGGCGTTGTCGGCAAACAGGAGCAGGATTCGGGCTGGTACACGATGTCTGTCGAGTGCTGAGGTGTCGGCGACCGGATTGGACCCAACAAGCCTTGGCAACGGCAAGTCTCAATGCAGAGGAAGATCGTCGATGGTGCAGACCAGCAAGGTCTGGGGAACTCACCCAGCGAAAGTAAGTGAGGGCAGGCCTGGAGCAACCAGGATGCCAAGTAAGAAAAAGATTGGCCTTCGTTAAGGGCTACTAGCCAACGGGCTAGCGACCGCGAAGGAGCCTCAAGACGTTGCACGTGGATCTGGCTCACAGGACACTCGTGGAGTGGAGGCCAGTGATCTTCGGTGCAGTTGGTGCTGGAGGCTGGGGCTACTCGGAGCCCAAAGCACGACTTCGTGGGAGACCCAGAAGAGGATGCACTTGCAAATGTGCTCGGTGTCCAGGGGTCACGGTCTCAAGTCATCCACGATAGCTATGGGCCTCAGCTTTGCTGGGGACTCAGGGTAGCCTCGGGAAGTCTGAGAATCTACCTCTGGTGATGCGATGACTTCGGCATCCGACGGGAGCTTCAGAAATGCGAACCAGACAGATGCTTCTTTGGTGCCTGCCAAGCAGGGGAGTCACTCCTTGACCCCAAGGGAGATTCTTCTGTCCTATAATCGTGAGTAGAGCGTCGAAGGTCCAGGATTCAGTTTCAGAGTTTCGTCCAGGGATAATCTAAAGTCCTAAGGACTGGGTTCCTATACTTATACCAAGTTTAGGGGTTGGACTACTCTGTGGCCCCACCTATGGGTGGGTCAGGGCAGAGGGTGGCTACACCCCTTTCCCTTTGTCCAGTTCGCGCCAAAGCAGGGGCTGCAAGCCCCTGATCCGGTTTGAACTGGGGTATGCACTAGGGACACCAAGTGTGCCCCCAGTGCAGGACTTCAAAGCACCCAGAGGGTGCTCCCGCCCAGCCCAATACACATTATCCTGTCTGGGGAGGTGGTCACACCTCCCTGCAACAGGAAACCTATTGTCCAGGCCTCCCCTGCCGGAGTTTCGTCCAGCAGCAGGAGGCCAGACTTGTGTCTGTGGCAGCAGCATCCATTTTGTGATGCCAGTGCTCTGGAAAGAAGTTACCGGGCAAGCCAGAGTTAACATGTCTTTCCCTCTAGAAGGGTGGAATGCTACCCCCGCCGCCAGAATTGGCGGGGGGGTAGTATTCCAAGATGTTTGACACCAAACACGACATGTTTAGGTGCAGCCATTCCAAAGTTAGCATTTAACGCGAGGTTATAATGCGCTTAAGAGTATATGGTCAGGCTGCACTACAAACAGCATCAGAGAAGGGTCTCCGAACGCTGCAGAGGGGCCCTGCTCATGCAAGGGCACCCTCTCACATAGGAACCATGCACTCTGCCTTCAGGATTGATAAGGCCTGCCTTAGGAGTGACTTATAGGTTTATATGTGTGTAGGTATTTAGTGATATAGGTAACCTATATCACAGTAAGGGGTGCATGCACCACCTTACCCAGGCTGCAGTAGCAGACCTGTGGTGTCAGTTTGGCTGGCCTTCCAGGGGTGGCATAATACATGCTGCAGCCCCTGGTAGGCCTCTGAGGTACCTATGCCCTTGGTACATAGTATACCATATACTAGGGACTTATAAGGGCACTCCAGATTCCAATCAGAGATGTGCCTAAGGCACATGGAAACCTTTTTACAGAGAAAGCAGATAGACTGGGGCCCTGAATAGCAGGATCCCAGTCCAACTAAGTCATAAACCAGCAAAACACCATAAAAAAGTGGGGGCAACCATATAGTCAGATTCCACCTTCCTACATAACCCCCACCCCAAACGAAAGGAGATAAGGCTAACCTTGGCCAGTTGAGCCTTCATTGACTAAGTGGCCATATAAGGAAGCACCTGCACTAGCATGGTTGCCCCCTGTCTTATGGTCCACTAAGCAATCCCTCACCCTAAGGGTATGAGAGGGTCTCCACCATGGGGAATCACTACCTGTGGTGTGCTTAGGTAAAGTACAAGGCTGGTGAGGTGTCTGAGTAGGGAAGTGAGGCCCTAGGAATTTTGGTCTCAGCTTCCTCAGATCACTGGTCACCATGTATGCCTGTCTTTCCATGACTGAGTTGCACTTTGCTCTAAGGGTCAACCTTTGGCTGCCTACCGCTGGGGGTTGGGTCCCTTTGGATGGACTACTGGAGGGACATGGCAGGTTTGGAACCTTCTGGTCCCAGGTTTGCCCTTGCCTACCAGAGTCCTTCTGGGGGAGGTCCCTACATAAAGGTATGGGGGATCCCTCAGTGTGTAGAGGAGTTTTCACCTGGCTAGGGCTACTAGCCTGGGTGCCCCATATCTGCTGATGGGGGGGTTCCTCTGGACAGGGGGCCCTGGGGGGTCCACTGACCTCCCTGACCTCTGCAGCCCTGGGCTGACTGAGGCAGGGTAGAGAGGGGCAGGTTACCTGCTCCAGACTGGGTACCACCTTGGAAGGGTCCTCTGCCATCAGGGGTGTGGCCAGGCCAGGCCTGACTACCTCTGTGGCAGTTCCTTCACTAGGGGTAGGGTCAGTTCCCTGAGGAGGCTGACCCTTACCTACTGTCTGGGGGGAAGAAGACTTCTCTTCAACCCTTGTGCTCTCTTTTGGGGGAGAGTGGGCCATTCTTCCAGGCTCCATCTCTCCAAAATTTTGGGCTGGGGCTGTGGCCATCACAGCCCCACTAACCTTTACAGGGACGCCCAACATCCTGAGATGGGTTTGGTGTTCAACTTCAGCCCAGGCTGAAATTTCCAGATCATTGCCCATCAGGCAATCTACAGGTAAGGTGGGGGACACTGCCACTCTTTTTGGGCCTGTGACCCCCTCCCAGCTGAGATTGACTATGGCCATGGGGTGATCTGTTCTGACACCATCAATGTTGGTCACCTGGTATTTAAACTCAGGTAAAAGCTGGTGAGGGGGACTAGTTTCCTGCCACCATGGTGACAATAGCCCCTGTGTCCCTAAATGCCGCAGCTTTCTGACCATTAATCATTGGCTCCAGTCTGTACCTGCCCATTGCTGTGGGACCCATGGTAAAGGTGGCAAATCCTACACCACCATCAGAGTCAGAGGAGTCTGTTGAGGGTCCCTGTCTGAACCAGGGCCCACCTCTGTTCCTGTTGCAAAAGCACCTAACTTTTTGGGTGCACTACTCCCAACTGGAGGATTACTACTGGTAGTACCAGGAGGGGGTAGTAGTTGCTGGGGGAACATTTTCTTTATTGACAATCCTGGGGCAACTGGGATCAGATTTCCAGTGCCCAGGCTTTTTACAGACATGGCAATATGGTTTCTTTTCAGGAGAGGAGGGAGTTTGGGACCCACCCCCAGAAGAGGAATTTTGGGGCCCTGTAGGGGACTTATCCTTAGATTTATCCCCACCTTTCTCTTGGGACTTAGTAGAATCTTTCTTCTGGTCACCACCCTGATTTCTAGTTTTTACTCTGGTTCTGACCCATTTGTCTGCCTTCTTTCCCAATTCTTGGGGAGAGGTCAGATCAGAGTCCACCAGATACTGGTGCAAAAGCTGTTTTTGACAATTATTAAGGATCTGCTCCCTCATAATCAAATTGTACAATCCTAAAAAGTCATGCACTTTGTTGCCATGTATCCAACCTTCCAGAGCCTTTGTAGCACAATCTACAAAATCAACCCAGTCTTGAGTCTGAGCTTTTTGGGTGTCTCTGAACTTCAACCTATACTGTTCAGTGGTTAGGCCAAACCCATCTATCAGAGCACTCTTCAAGACTGTGTAATTGTCAGCATCCTCTTCTCTTACAGTGAGGAGCTTGTCTCTACCTTTGTCTGCAAAGGAGAGCCACAAGATTGCTGCCCACTGCCTCTGGGGGACCTTCTGAACTTTACAGGCCCTCTCCAGTGCAGTTATCTATTTGTGGATGTCATCCCCACTCTGGTAGGGAGGGACAATCTTGTTTAGGTTTCTATGGTCATAAGACCTTTCCCTATCTCTAGGGATATTGCTGCCACCATGGGACTCTAGTCCCAACTTTCTTCTCTCTCTAAAGAGATCTAGGGACTCCCTGTCTATAGCCAGTTGCTTCTTTTTGATTTCAAGCTGAGCTTCCTCATATTGAACCAGCCTCTTTCTTCTCTCATGAGAGGATTCCCTCCTATGAGATGAGACAGAGCTCCCTATGGAGGTGCCAGAGTGGTTAGACTCCTGAGAAGGAGATCTAGACTTCCTGGGCACACTCATAATCCTTCCTGGGGGACAAAGGGGGCATCATCTTGATCATCCTCTTCATCTTCCTCAGGAGGGATTGGATTATCCAGGTCAGGGCCATTGTCGCCCTCCTGGCCAGTTTCAGAGGGGGCTGGGGGTATTGGTACCCCTGGTCCCATCCTCATCTTCTGCCCCACCCTCAGCTCCTACCCCTTCAGTCCCCAAGGGCTTACTAAGGTCATAAGCCACCAACAACTCCTTGAGGTGTTGGGTGGTGGGACTTTGGCCTGTCCTTATTTTTCTCAAGTTGCATAAAGCTCTCAATTCCAAGAATGGGAGTGTATCATACTTGGAGGGTGGAAGCTCAGTGGCTTCCTGCAAGGATTCTTTAGATCCTACCCTTAAAGACATTACTAGTGTGGTGTGGTGTATGCACTACCTACTCTAGTGTGGCCTACTAAACTCTCTTGAGTTGTAGAAAGGGTTGTGCTATCCCTTAACACACAACTCTAAGTTCAGTAGAACTTACTGTATTCTAAGCTTAAATTATATGTACCTTAGGTACCTTTAGTGGTTTTCAGTTGATCAATTCAATTGAGATTATCTGGTAAAACAATAGCAAGCTGGAATCCCACACGCTGCACACCAATGTGAGAAGTTGGCCTGGTATATGCTGTCCACTAATTATAGTGGGCACCTTGCACCAGTCCAAACAACCCCTTATTGGAGATAGGTTAAAGACAACCTTATTGAAAGCTATCCTAGTGGTAGCTATGGAGAGCAGCCTTCAGGCTAAGTCTTGAAGGAATGTAAAGCAGCTTGTTTTACCAGTCTATAATCTCTTGAGTGACCAAATGAAAGAGCACCACACCAGGTATATATTCAAAATATATGTATTTATTGCTAAACACACCCCTCTAGTCTCTTTATGAGGCTAGAGTTCGAAATACATAAGTTAGAAGTTATTTAAACACAGTAATAGCACAAATACACGTTTGGGCCCTAGGGGCGTACCAAACCATATACCAATAAAGTGGTATAAGAACCACGACTGAACTAGACACTAGGCCTAGAGCCTCTAGAAGTGCTTGGACCACAAGGAACCACCCAAGGTAGTGACACAGGGGACCCACGAGGGACGCGTGCAGTGTAAATACACAACCGCGATACGCCGTTAACTTCTATGGAGAAAGTCGCGATCAGGAAATTAACGAAAAGGGACACTTAAAGGAGGACTTGGAGCAAACCCTTTGAGAACTAGGTCGTTCTAGAGTCTCTACCCACGGGAGCACCGGAGTACTCGTGTTACCTCACCCAGGGAAGCCGGGTGCATAGGTGCCTTTCGGGGTCGGGTTTCGTCGTCGATTTGAATGGCGATCTGCTGCAAAGTGCTGCTGGCGACCAAGTGGAAAGTGTCCGGGTGGATCCAAGAGTGGATCGGAGATCTGAAGAACCTGAAAGCAGAGGGGACAGAGTCTGGGTCACTAGCCAGTGACCAGGAAGGCGATGGACAGATGCCCACCGATGTTGCTTGCTTCAAGTGCGTTGACGGTCGTCTTGACTCTTCAGCCACGAGGTCCAGGAGGTGTTGTCGGCGACCAGGAGCAGGATTCGGGCTGGTACACGATGTCTGTCGAGTGCTGAGGTGTCGGCGACCGGATTGGACCCAACAAGCCTTGGCAACGGCAAGTCTCGATGCAGAGGACGATCGTCGATGGTGCAGACCAGCAAGGTCTGGAGAACTCACCCAGCAAGGGAAAGTCAGGGCAGGCCTGGAGCAACCAGGATGCCAAGTAAGAAAAAGATTGGCCTTCGTTAAGGGCTACTAGCCTACGGACTAGCGACCGCGAAGGAGCCTCGAGACGTCGCACGTGGATCTGGCTCACAGGACACTCGTGGAGTGGAGGCCAGTGATCTTCGGTGTAGTTGGTACTGGAGGCTGGGGCTACTTGGAGCCCAAAGCACGACTTCGTGGGAGACCCAGAAGAGGATGCACTTGCAAATGTGCTCGGTGTCCAGGGGTCACGGTCTCAAGTCACCCACGATAGCTACGGGCCTCAGCTTTGCTGGGGACTCAGGGTAGCCTCGGGGAAGTCTGAGAATCCACCTCTGGTGATGCGATGACTTCGGCGTCCGACAGGAGCTTCAGAAATGCGAACCGGACAGATGCTTCTTTGGTGCCTGCCAAGCAGGGAGTCACTCCTTGACCCCAAGGGAGATTCTTCTGTCCTCTAATCGTGAGTAGAGCGTCGAAGGTCCAGGATTCAGTTTCAGAGTTTCATCCAGGGATAATCTAAAGTCCTAAGGACTGGGTTCCTATACTTATACCAAGTTTAGGGGTTGGACTACTCTGTGGCCCCACCTATGGGTGGGTCAGGGCAGAGGGGTGGCTACACCCCTTTCCCTTTGTCCAGTTCGTGCCAAAGCAGGGGCTGCAAGCCCCTGATCCGGTTTGAACTGGGGTATGCACTAGGGACACCAAGTGTGCCCCCAGTGCAGGACTTCAAAGCACCCAGAGGGTGCTCCCGCCCAACCCCAATACACATTATCCTGTCTGGGGAGGTGGTCACACCTCCCTGCAACAGGAAACCTATTGTCCAGGCCTCCCCTGCCGGAGTTTCGTCCAGCAGCAGGAGGCCAGACTTGTGTCTGTGGCAGCAGCATCCATTTTGTGATGCCAGGGCTCTGGAAAGAAGTTACCGGGCAAGCCAGAGTTAACATGTCTTTCCCTCTAGAAGGGTGGAATGCTACCCCCGCCGCCAGAATTGGCGGGGGTAGTATTCCAAGATGTTTGACACCAAACACGACATGTTTAGGTGCAGCCATTCCAAAGTTAGCATTTAACGCGAGGTTATAATGCGCTTAAGAGTATATGGTCAGGCTGCACTACAAACAGCATCAGAGAAGGGTCTCCGAACGCTGCAGAGGGGCCCTGCTCATGCAGGGGCACCCTCTCACATAGGAACCATGCTCTCTGCCTTCAGGATTGATAAGGCCTGCCTTAGGAGTGACTTATAGGTTTATATGTGTGTAGGTATTTAGTGATATAGGTAACCTATATCACAGTAAGGAGTGCATGCACCACCTTACCCAGGCTGCAGTAGCAGACCTGTGGTGTCAGTTTGGATGGCCTTCCAGGGGTGGCATAATACATGCTGCAGCCCCTGGTAGGCCTCTGAGGTACCTATGCCCTTGGTACATAGTATACCATATACTAGGGACTTATAAGGGCACTCAGATTCCAATCAGAGATGTGCCTAAGGCACATGGAAACCTTTTACAGAGAAAGCAGATAGACTGGGGCCCTGAATAGCAGGATCCCAGTCCAACTAAGTCATAAACAGCAAAACACCATAAAAAAAGTGGGGGCAACCATATAGTCAGATTCCACCTTCCTACATATAGTTTATGTGTTTAAGCCACATCCTTAATTACATAGGCCACAGCCCTTTTTGAGACCCCTCTATTTTTCTTCCCACGTAAAGCCCTGCATTTAGGGATTCAAACAACACAGGGGCATATTATCAACGTGATTATCGCCGCTTTAGCGGGACTTTTTCCCGCTAAAGCGGCGATAATTCAATCGCCCTATTAGCAAGCTGTCGCTAACTGCTGTTAGCGACAGCTTCTAGGCGACAGCGACCGGGTTGGGTGCCGCTTTGCATGCCAGCGATATTTATCGCTAATGGCATGCAAAGTTCCCAACATAAAAGCGACTGGAAACAGTCGTTAAGGTCGCTATCGCCTATTAGCGAGGCAGGGGAGGTGATTAACGAACCAGCGCTAAACACGTTTAGCGCTGGTTTGTTAACGCCTGGTCCAAACCTGACTTAGCCATGTAATCCAATGGGAGGTGGATTACATGGCTAAATCCCCCTCGCCCTATCACCAAGCTAACACTGGTCACAGTGCGAATATCGCTTGTTTTCAAGCGATATTCACACTGTTCTCCAGGGTTTCTATCGCTTTGGAGATAAGCGTTGCTGATAGCACGCTATCTCCGCGATAGAAACCTGCGATAGCCGGCGATAATTATCCTAGCGCTAACTGCGCTTAGCGATAATTATCGCCGGTTATTGCTAATAGGCCCCACAGTTCCTTAGAGTCTACACCTTTTGACAGTGCTTAATTTGTAAAACAATGAACGGCGGTGCCAAAAGTTTTGCTCGGATGCCCACAGCCGGCGCAAATCATGCCTCTCTAAACCACTACCAGACACTCTCTGTCCATTTATATTGCTTTTGCAGGTTCCTACTTTCCCCATTTTTGAAGGGTTTCTCTCTTTCTTTTCCTTGTCTTCCTGCTTTGTGCATTTGTCCCTCTCTTGTGCTCTGTGAATGTCTGATGCCGGTTCCCAAACATGGATGTCAGTGGGCCCACCTGCAACCACTGGCTCAAATTAAGCACTGCCTTTTTAAGAGATTAGTTCATTTTTGTGGCAGCTTCGCTTCAACTGCCTCTCTGCTTTTAATAAAATAAGTTTTCTCTATGTGAAGACAAATGAGTTTGCCATGGAAGCGGCTAAAAGGTATTTCAAGCTAAGCATAGAATTATTGACCAGAAGAGTTGAAAAGTGGCATCTTGCATCCATTTGTGCAAACTATTGTAATTACAAGATTTGCAGAAACACCAATTGTCCAGAGTATTTCACCCATATACTTCGGCTACTAAAACCAGGTGCATGCGAAGTGCCTGAGCAAAACACTAGGCAAAAATAGTGTAAAAGATTCTTGAATTGGTATTGAACAATTGGGTGAAATATCAGGTTTTTTGTGGCCCACTAATATTTGGCCCCTGATGGAGCAAGGACTCACAATGAGACTTGCTCGAAAGCAATCTTCTCACAGTATTAATTAATTTGTACTAAAACCTTGTAATGTCTGTATTAATAATATGCAAACACAAAATTTTTATCTAGAAGATGCTTGCCTATGTGTTTTCACTAATAAGTAATCCTTGTCTAATCCAAAATGGCCGCTAAAACGCGGGAATTCTACTGCGCATGTGTCAACCATGTCACGTGGTATGACGTCTTTCTTTGCTTGGAGGGAATCTTTTGCTTCTGCGCAGTGTATGCTAAAATGGCCGCTTAATGTTCTCACATGCTAAAGCTTTCGCATTGCTGCAATTAATAATGTGGTATTCTAACGCTACTAATGCGGGATAGACATTTATAATTAAATGGGATTAGAGTAGAAATAGGGGGTATACAGTGAAAACATTTATTTTTGATTTTAATATGTTTCTTCTTTGATTTCTATTAGTTCGTAAAGTGGGCCTGGGTTGACTAAACGGCAGCTCAAGAAGCATGTGACCTGCACATGCTCCCTGAAAACTAACAAAGCAAAGCGATGAAGTCAACTTGGAAGATGTCCAAGGACATGACCCGCTGATCACCTTCAGAGTTCATCCGAAATGTCCTACGAAAAGATACATTTGTATATACTTTGTATTAAAATTGTTGTGAAACGGGTGGGAAATAAAGCAAATGTATTAATTAAGAGGGGCGGTGTTTTAAAAGCAATGGGCTTAAGAAAATTGACTAAATTTACATGGTGTGAGGATCAACCCCTGTCCCTGTCCAATCAGAAATAGTGGGCCCATAATTTTGAAACATTAATGGGAGGTACATGGGTGTAGAAGGGTATAATAGATATAGAATTAGCTAATTCGTTAGTGCACTTAGGCTCAGATGCTGCCATAGGCGAGAGCTGATCGATTACAGACTGAACTGCTGTCCAAAGAGGTCCTGAGGTGGGGGCGGTGGACTCTATTAGAGGAAGACGTGGAAGAATCGAGGAGGAACCAAGTGTCAGAGAGGGGAACGACGCAGGCGTCGTTGGTAGAGAGGTCATCTATCCTGTCTTGAATCCGGTCCAGAGGTCTTGGTCTTCATTCTATCCTGGGGACCCTTTCCACCTCCTTGGCCAAGGGGTTTGGTTTTCACACCTTTAGGTAAATATAAATGCATAATCTTTAGTTTGTACTGCTGTCTCTATCTTCTCCTTTCTGAGGGACCGTCATTTGTGATTAATAGGTGACTATAGTGTGCTTCCTCCTTGATATGCGATTAAGTATTATGTGGATTGTAATTTACTTTGCTAAAGAATTTAGATAAACATTTTAAAACTTCCTGAGTCAGTGGTTATTTCAGGTGCCTAATGAAATTTATGTTTTGTATGATCTCATTTCAACCCCAGTTATCAAAGGTCCATTGGTAAGTCATTACTCTTCAATCAGAAAAGGTAATTGGTAGCAGGGATTTTGATAATACAACTGACACCCAGCAGCGGTGATTACTAGTTAGTGTGTATGAATGGGCCCAGGTGAGTATCTACTGTATGAATGCTTGTTGCTAGTAACCCGCTGGATCAGTTTTCTGGCTATCAGAGGATGGTTATACTTTGTTAATTGGGTAATGAGAATTTTATTTTTATGAACTAACATCCGTGTAAAAAAAGTTTTGTTTTATGTTGTCTAGAAATCCCCGGGGAATTTGAATAGCGGATGGTAAGTGGAAGCCATACTGCAGTGAGGTTATCTGTCAGGCAGAAATAGTACTGAAAAGTTAAGCAGGGCTATCAGTACTTGTTAGGGACTCTGTGTGTGAGTGACAACAAAGGAATACGCTGGTGAAAATTTGATGTTATATCACCTAGAAAGGGTAACATTGAAGGAGTAGCAGGTATTTCCGAAGCTTACGTGAAGAGTAAACGGAAGGGTTTTACTCATAGTGTATGTCTAGTAAACGGAAGGGTTTTACTAAGTATGAGAAAATCTATCCTTTCAATTTAGGGAAACTGACAAGATAGCGAATGTTTTTATGTTGTTACTGCATTTTAATAAGAAGTGTTGAGAAAATAAAGTTTTGCGTACGATTTTTGTAAAGGGAGGGTCAGCTGTCGGAGTAGGAGCTGACGTCACAAACGCTGCGCTGGGATTGGTTGAAACCGCGGGTGTGGAGCGAGTTTTGTAAAGGAGGGGTCAGTAGTCAGGAGTAATACTGACGTCACAGGTGCCGCGCCGGGATTGGTCAACACAGCGAGGGACAGAGAAGCGCAGATTGTAAAGGAGGGGTCGTCAGAGAGAGTGAATAGATGTCACAGAGAAGCCGCGCTAGGATTGGCCCCGTGACAAATGCAAGCTGGAATTTGATTGGTTGTCAGAATAGAAATCGAAAATATCAGTGGATAGTGGATATTGTATGTGGAAACACGACCCGACTTTGATAGGAACCCGTCCAGACAGGAGATTTTTAGGTTTTGCAGAATATAATTCAATACATAGATATTTACCCAAAATGTACGGAGAGAAGAGAAAATTGTCATTCCTACAAAAGATTAAGAATTATTTTAAGAAGGATAAGCCAATCAAAACTAGGGGAGGGATTCTCATTCCACCAGCAAAAACGCCCGCCTCATTCATGATGATGGAGCGGGGTTATCATACTTGTGTATGGTTAGAAAATTGGATAGAATATACAAAAGATGATGGAGTATTAGCTTTCCCAGAGAATGGTACTTTCAATGGGAGAATTCTTCAAAATTTAAGAATGAGAATGAATGAATTAGAACCCAGACCAAGATTAACTCAGTACGAAGCCCTAGAAGAATGGGAGACAGAAGCATTTGAACGTGATAGACCCAGGAGCAATAGGGGTTATAGGGGATTTTTCCTAGATACCAGAATGGGACAAGAGAAAGTCAGATGAAACAGTGGAGACGAGCGATGATTAGTGAAGGTTTGTACCCAGTATTCATGGCTGATGAGCAGCTAGGGAGCAAATGCAAAGAAAAACTAAACATATGACAGGGTTTGGAGAATCCGAAGATGAATTCATGGAAGAAATATTAAAGAACCCTCCACCATACCAGGAAGAGTTGGGTGGATGTTCCCCAAGCGCACCTGTTTTGAGAACACCGTTAGTACCTCGAGTACTGCATAATCCCCCAGTTAATAGAGTACTTCAGGATAAGGAAAAAGAGGCTTTAGACAGAAACAGAGCAGAATTAATACAGAAAATAACACAGTTGAATGTACATCCTGATTCCCTACACCATACCTGTAACCATTGGTCCCGTGGTCCCTTTATATGGCGACAAAGTAAATTGCCCGAAACCTCTAGCTATGACTACACCTGTGGATATTCCTAAACATGAAGCTGTAATAATTGATGATCATATCAGTGATTGTGAATCTATGATTTCACTAATGGATTTGCCTATTCGAGAATCCGCAAATAGCACCCCCAGAGGAGTCACACCTGGTTGCTCAAAGGATGTAAATATAATAACATCTTCAGGAACTAAAAGTGCAACAGTAGTTACTCCAGAAGACTTAGAAAGATGGGCACAAGGAATAGACAGACAGAGTTCACCCCCAAAGATCTTGGACATTTATAAATGAAAAGTTGAATTAGAAGAAATGATAGCAGGCAATGTAGGAGTAGATCGTTTAAATACCTACAGTGAAGAAGAACTATTGTTCGTATGTAGGAGCATAACCAGAAAAGTAAAAATATTCCATGAAAAGTTAACAGACTTGGCCTCAGAGATGGGAATTGAAATAAGGAAGTCAAAAGTATTGCAGAAACCATATAGAGCAGAATTTACGGACAAAGACTTAGAAAATATGAATACATCTGGTAGAAAATTACAAGTTAAAGAATTGATGACAGTTTTACAGAAATGGGGAGAATTGGATAAATGGAAAACTAGATGGACAAAGAAAAAGGAAGAAGCACGTTCAAATAGAATGACATCTGAGTATTTATTGAAGGAAACAGGAAAGGTAGAACAGATGTACCCGATGCGGGAGGTTCCAGGAGGAGGCTATGTCCATGTCCCATGGAGCAGGCAAGACATTTTGTCATTTACAAATGATTTTCCAAAATTGAGAGAAAAACCAATTGGATGGTACAAGCAGGTTGAGAGGTTTGTGAAGGTTTCAAAGGCTTTGTTAAAGGACCTAGATGGTTTGTTTGACATAGTGGTACCTGCCGATTTATGGACAGACTGTAAAATTACAATCGACTGGCCTAGTGAAGAATATCCTAGGGACCCAAAGACAGGTGCTCCAACAAATGATGTGATGAAGAAGTATCACCAGGTAATAACTTATTTGAAAGGGAAAATACCACCAAAAGAAACAAATTGGGTGAAAATAGACAGAACTACCCAAGAAGCAAATGAATTGGTACATGCCTACTATGAACCTCTATTACAGGTGTTCAAACAGTATAGCGGTTTTGAAGATATTGGAGACAAAAATATGAATCAGTTTGTCTATCGATTTGTTTATGGTCTAAAACCAGAGATTTGTCAGATGATTAAGCAACACATGTTATGCTGGCAGGGAAAGCCTATCGATGAAATTTTGAAATAAGCTAAATATTGTGGAGATGACATTGAGGATAGACACAAGAAACTACAAGAAAAGGTGATGTGGGCTCAAGTGAAAATGGCTGAGCGACAGGGAATTAACTTAGATAATCCAACAGAAAGTCAGGAAAAAGAATCTGGAACGAATGGTGATACAGGGAATGGTGGAAAGGTAAGAGGACGAATGAGTAGAAAGAGGCTAAAAAGAAATGTCCTTGTCATGGATGCGGAAAGTTGGGACATTGGAAGAACGAATGTAAAAAGATTCAAAATAATAATGGCCCAAATCATAATTTAAATCCACAGACGCAGAATGACTCACAGCAGGGTGTAAATCCTCAGAGTCAGTTGCCACCTGCCCCTATACAGGGGAATGTAAGCAGAGCAAAGCACGGTACAGACGTCGGATATCAAGGAGGAAGTGGTAAGAATGAATATGTAACTTCACAGTTTCTTTTACAGGATGATTTTAATCCATATGATTATCAATGACGGTGCCTAAGAGAGGGGAGAAGGAGTGCGTACTTGGCGCATCCTTGCCGGTAGATCAGTCAGGTCCATATGTTGAAGGGAAAGTAAAAGGTAATGATATCACTTTTCTGTTGGACACTGGTGCTACCCGTTCTACTGTGAGAACAGCAGACATCCCAGACCTCCCTCTCTCTGGAGAAGCTATCCAAGTTGTAGGTGTAGCAAATCAAAAGATTAGAACACCCCTTACTGAGCCCATGGAAGTAAGAATAGGAAACTTCCGAGAAATGCACCAATTTGTGGTGTGTGATTCCAATCCAGTAAATTTACTGGGCAGAGACTTACTGTGCAAAATGAATTGCACTATTTTTTGCACACCGGATGGTGTTGCAATACAGACCCCGGATGAAGGACATGTTTACAAATTCATGATAGCCAAGCAAGGTACGGAGGTAGATGAAATGTTCTCCTTGATAACCAAAGATGAATTACCAGAAGAGCTAAAAACTACAGTGAGCTCAAAGGTATGGGATTTTACCGGAAAAGAAGTAGGTCTGATGGCAAATATAGACCCAGTAAAGATAACTGTAAAGGAAGGCGCAATTTTCCCAAATACCAGACAGTATAAAATGAGTGCTGAAGTAAAAGCAGGAGTTACTGAGGAAATTGGCAGAATGGT
Organism: Calotriton arnoldi; assembly: GCA_963921515.1. NCBI lineage: Eukaryota > Metazoa > Chordata > Amphibia > Caudata > Salamandridae > Calotriton > Calotriton arnoldi. The sequence goes on from CAWUFW010007381.1 coordinate 854,279, forward strand.
GAAACAAGGTACATTAAAAGAAGTTATGAGTAGCCCTTGTAATTCGCCAATCATGGGGTTGAAAAAGCCTAGTGGAAAGTATAGGATTGTTCAAGATTTGCGGAAAACTAATAAAATTGTGGTACCTTGTTGTCCTATAGTACCAAATCCTGCAGTAATACTATACCAAATACCATGGAACGCAGAATGGTTTACCGTAATTGATTTGTGCCAAGCATTTTTCTCAATTCCATTGCATCCAGATAGTCAGTATTTGTTTTCGTTCAAATTCGAAAATCATGTTTATGTGTGGAATCGTGTTCCTCAGGGGTACACAGAAAGTCCCTCCATTTTTAATCAGATACTGAAAAGGTGCCTAGAAAAATTAGTAATGCCCAGTAACTCAGTCTTGGTACAATATATAGACGATTTGTTAGTCGCATCAAGAACTCATGACGATTGTGTCGCCGACTCAATTGCATTACTCAATCATTTGGCTGAGGAAGGACACAAAGTGTCACCTGAGAAGTTACAATTTTGTACAACAGCAGTTAAGTATTTGGGACACCAAATTGAAAGAGGAAAGAGAAGAATAACCTCTGAGAGAATAAAAATAATTAAGCAAATGAAAATGCCAGTAACACAAAGAGAGGTGAGAATGTTTCTTGGAATAGTAGGATACTGTCGACAATGGATTGTAGGGTTTTCACTACTAGCGAAGCCTTTAATTCAGTTAACCAAAAAGAAAGCAAAGGATCCAGTTGAATGGGATGATGAAAGTGCCAGTGCATTTGTTAAATTAAGAAATGCTTTGTGTGAGGCACCTCCCCTGGGCATGCCTGACTATACAAAAGAATTTATATTATTTTGCTATGAAAGAGAAAGTTGTGCACTTTCAGTCTTAACCCAAAGACATGGACTAGACAGGCGTCCTATTGCATATTTTTCTGCTACATTGGACCCAGTGGCTGCAGCATTGCCAGGCTGCTTAAAAGCAGTAGCTGCTACCTGTATGAGCATTGAACAAAGTGAGTCAATAGTAATGGGACATCCTGTCAAGGTGTTCGTCCCACATGCAGTTGTAATCCTGTTGACAAGAACTAGAACTCAGCATCTCACACCTAGTCGGATGACAAGATATGAGCGAATAATTCTAGGAGCTGAAAATGTGACCATAGCTAGGTGCACAGTTGTAAATCCTGCTACATTATTACCAGATCCATATTGTGAAGAAGTTAAGGACGACACAGAACATGACTGTTTGCAAGTCACAGAGTTGTGTACCAAACTGGTTCAGACATACAGGAAATGCCTCTTAAGAACCCAGACAGGGAGCTGTTTGTGGACGGCTCATGCCTAAGGCATGAGGATGGCAAATTGAGTGCAGCCTATGCTGTATGTGAACTTTCTGGAATAGTCGAAGCATCCTATTTACCAGGAGTCAAATCTGCACAAGTAGCTGAATTAATTGCTTTAATCAAAGCCTCCAAAATTGGGAAAAATTTAAAAGTAATCATATTTACGGACAGTCAATATGGGTACGGGGTTGTGTATGATTTTGGCCAACTGTGGATGCAGAGGGATTTCATGACTTCTTCAGGATCCCCAATCAAAAATGGGCAGTTTGTAAAGGAATTATTGGAGGCAATACAATCACCAAAAGAATTGGCAGTGGTGAAATGTGCTGCACACCAGTCAGGAGATGACTGGGTGGTAGCCGGTAACAGATACACAGACCTAATCGCTCAACACTGTGCCAGAAATAGAATGGCAGTAAACAGAAAAGTCGAAAGAATGGGAATCAGCTGCCAACCTATGCTATGTTCAACACCTGAAACATGGAATGATGTGAGACGACTGCAGGATGATGCTGAGGAGAGGGAAAGGGGTGTTTGGATAAAAATAGGGTGTACACGAAGAACAGATGATGACATGTGGGTTTATTCAGATGGCAGACCAGTCATGCCTGATTGCCTGATTTCACAAATGGCCAGAATGTATCACGGAGACACACATGTAGGGAGAGATGCCATGATTAGACTTTTCAGATAAAATTTGTACAATCCAAAGTTTAGGGCTGCAGCAGAGAGTCTTTGCCAGAGGTGCTTAACTTGCCAAATGAATAATCCAGGAAGGAGAACAGTAATTGGTCTGGGAAAAATTGGAAAGGCAGAGGGTCCATTTGTGAGATTGCAGTTAGATTTCATTCAGTTACCACCATGTAAAGGACTGAAGTATGTACTTGTCATAGTGTGTCTGTTTTCAAGGTGGGTGGAGGCTTACCCTACCAGGAGGAATGACAGCATAACAGTTGCAAAACTGTTGTTACGAGAACTCATTCCACATTTCGGTTTCCCAGTAACTTTGGAATCAGATAGAGGAAGTCACTTTAATAATGATGTAATTCGAATAATCTGTGAAGCATTTAAAATTGAACAAAAATTGCACTGTGTGTACCGCCCAGAGGCTTCTGGAGTGGTTGAACAAATGAATGGCACAATAAAATCAAGATTGTCAAAAATGTGTGGATCCACATCTTTAGATTGGCCAGATGCGTTGCCTCTTGTCTTAATGGGACTCAGAAGCATTCCTGATAGAAATACAGAATTGAGTCTGCATGAAATCATCATGGGAAGAGCAATGAGACAAGCCCATGTACCTGGAAATAAACTGCTGAACATAACTGATGATATGGTTCTAGATTATTGCAAAGCATTGGCTGACCTAGTGCGTTCTGTCTCTCACCAGGTTGGAGAAGATGCAGTTTCCAGGCAGCCTGAACAAGAGCATGATCTGAACCCCGGAGACTGGGTGGTAGTGAAGTATCACACCAGAGAAACGTGTTTATCACCCAGGTGGGGTGAACCTTGTCAGGTTATATTGGTTACAAACACAGCAGTGAAATGTGCAGGCTTACCTAATTGGATTCATGTAAGCCACACCAAAAGGGTGCCAGCTCCTAAAGAAAGAGGTCCTCAGTCAGCATCAATAGCTGAGGAAGCTGAAGGTTGGACAGCTGAAGAATCCCAAGTGATAGATTCGGGAGTAGCTGAAGAAGAACAACCGAGCACAAGTCAGGACTGGATACCAGTGGTTGATATACCTGAAGTCTTCATCACAACAAGAAGCAGAGCTAGATTAGAGGAAATTAGAGAGGACCAGATAGGTGAAGAAGAACAAGCTCAGGATAGGGGGATTGAAACTATAAGAGAACCTGAGCAGGCCCAGATAGGGAAAGGAAATTGGGCTCAAATTGACAACGAAACAACAAAATTTGAGCAGGGACAGACAGGTTCAGAAGGACGCGGTCAGGCTGCAGAAGTACAGAGTGCAATAAGCCCTGATCAGAACCAGTTAGGACAAGAAAAACACGTTCAGGGAGAAGACAACCAAGAAAACATCGAACAAGAAAGCATCAAGCATGAAAATGTCAATCCTGAACAGGGTCAGTTAGCAGAGACTCACATTCAAGCAACTGAAGAAACATCAATAAGACCTGAACAAGAGCAGATAGAGTGGGAAACTGAAATCAAGGACAAACAATTTGTGCCACACCTTGAGAATAAAGGAGTTTTTGGAAAAGACTCGGAAAGTGAAGATACAGTGCAAACCAAGAAAGTCAGAAAGGGTGATTATTGGTCTAGTGTCATTAAAAGAGTGAAATACCATATAGTAACACAAAGTGAAGACCCAGAACAAGTAAATGAAGTAACAAGCTTATCTGGACAAACAAGTGGGACTGAAAAACGAAAAAGCAAAAGATTGAAAGTCGTGAACAATAAGTTTAAAGGTCCTGATTGGACTTATATAATTCTCGAAGACTGCGAAAGTTCAGAGACCAGTGAAAGCGGTGACGAAGGAACAAGTGCACAACTGAGTTATGAAAAGAAGTGAAACCACCTTGATAACGTTAAAATTTGAGGGAAAAAGAAAGAAGAGAAATCTTCTTAGTCAAAATGGCTGAAGACAGAGTTTCTGGGAGACCGAAACGGAAATGTTGTAAAAGATGCTGTGCTATATGCATATGTAGTCTGGTAGTGGTGTTTATAGTGTGGTTAGTTGTGATTGTAGCAATTCCTTACCTTATGATAATGGACAAAAAGAATAACAACGATACCAAGGGAAGGATAGATAACCTGAAAAGTGATAGAGTAGAAATAGAGGCAGAGGATGAACCAGATTTTCATCACATTGTAACAAATAACGATACTAGTTTAAATGTTTTTACTAAATTATTGTTTCAGTACGTAGATACAATGGATGTTAGTGACTGTTATGTCTGTATGAAGTTACCTGAATCAGTAGCAGAAGGTTTAACATATCATCATTTGCCTTTAACTTATGGTATATCATGTAGTGTACTAACTAGTTTATTTTTATAGAACAGGGAAACTTCAGTATTATTATTCAAATATAGATGTGATATTTTCAGAGGTTGCTATCCGAAAGAATCTGAACCCAGTGCTTAGTAGTCAAGACACACAATTTATGGGAGAATTTTTCTTAACAATGAAGTCGATAGACATAACACATGCACATAGCAGCAATCTAACATGTTCAATACGTGAAGAAGAGAAGATATTTTTAAACTTAGTTGAAGATAGAAGACAGAATTTCCAAAAGAAGGCATCTGAGCATAAGGCTCATCTTCCACCTTGGACTGAGAAAGAGGGTATTTATACACCTGGCAAGGCTCAAGCTGCTATGGCTCTAGATTTTGTAAAGACAGGGAAAATTTGTCTTCATAGGTTAAAGACTGAATAGAACAATGTTGTTATTGGTACCAGTGAATGTGAACATAATTTTGTAATTCTTGGAGGTTGGGGACTAAAAGGAGGAACAGATTCAGTTTTTCCTGGAATATATTATGTGTGTGGGAATAAGGCTTACCTTAGGCTTCCTGCGCGGTGGTATGGAAGTTGTTATTTTGGAATGGTTTTTCCAAAAGTATACCACGTAAAAAGAAACATTGGGAACAATGAAAATAATAGTGAATTAACACGCAGTAAAAGAGCTAGTTTTTCAGAAATTGTAGGTGACATAGTTGGTGCATTGATACCTTCAGTGGAAGTAATTCTGAACTCAAGGAGAATATGTAAATTGTCTACAGTGGTTGATCGTTTATCAACGGATACTGCTGGAGGATTTCTAATGATTAATGCGGAAATGGTTGCGATTAGATCTATGGTTATGCAAAATCGACTTGCTCTTGATATACTATTAGCAAAAGAGGGTGGAGTCTGTAAATTGTTGAGAACGAAACATTGTTGCCCGTATATTCCGGACAAAAGTACAGAAATCGGAACATATATAAAGAATATGACTAAACTTGAGAAGGAACTGAAACCACTGTAAGTTGATAGTGTATGAGAAAGATTGACAAATAGCATTGCGTCAATTGCTACCTGGTATACTAATGTAGGGAAAGGACTTATAGGTCAAATAATAGTACCCTTAGTAGGGATAGCAATAACAGTATTGTCAATAATGATATGGTGCAAATGTTGTAGAAAGAAGGAAACATATAGGGTGACAGGAAGAGGCAAGAAAAGGAAATTTGAGGAGATTGAATTAGAAGACCTGAGAAGTGAAATTTACAAGAAACTGAAAGGAAAGGATAAGAATAGATAATGTAAAAATGAAAATGTGACGGAAATATGTTAAGTTGGCATCTGGTTGTAGGTAATTTGATGGCTCAGAAACGCCATCAGAGAGGGGATTGATGGAGCAAGGACTCACAATGAGACTTGCTCGAAAGCAATCTTCTCACAGTATTAATTAATTTGTACTAAAACCTTGTAATGTCTGTATTAATAATATGCAAACACAACATTTTTATCTAGAAGATGCTTGCCTATGTGTTTTCCACTAATAAGTAATCCTTGTCTAATCCAAAAGGGCCGCTAAAACGCGGGAATTCTACTGCGCATGTGTCAACCATGTCACGTGGTATGACGTCTTTCTTTGCTTGGAGGGAATCTTTTGATTCTGCGCAGTGTATGCTAAAATGGCCGCTTTATGTTCTCACATGCTAAAGCTTTCGCATTGCTGCAATTAATAATGTGATATTCTAACGCTACTAATGCGGGATAGACATTTATAATTAAATGGGATTAGAGTAGAAATAGGGGGTATACAGTGAAAACATTTATTTTTGATTTTAATATGTTTCTTCTTTGATTTCTATTAGTTCGTAAAGTGGGCCTGGGTTGACTAAACGGCAGCTCAAGAAACATGTGATCTGCGCATGCGCCCTGAAAACTAACAAAGCAAAGCGATGAAGTCAACTTGGAAGATGTCCAAGGACATGACCCGCTGATCACCTTCAGAGTTCATCTGAAATGTCCTATGAAAAGATACATTTGTATATACTTTGTATTAAAATTGTTGTGAAACGGGTGGGAAATAAAGCAAATGTATTAATTGAGAGGGGCGGTATTTTAAAAACAATGGGCTTAAGAAAATTGACTAAATTTACATGGTGTGAAGATCAACCCCCTGTCCCTGTCCAATCAGAAATAGTGGGCCCATAATTTTGAAACATTAATGGGAGGTACATGGGTGTAGAAGGGCATAATAGATATAGAATTAGCTAATTAGTTAGTGCACTTAGGCTCAGATGCTGCCATAGACGAGAGCTGATCGATTACAGACTGAACTGCTGTCCAAAGAAGTCCTGAGGTGGGGGCGGCGGACTCTATTAGAAGAAGACGCGGAAGAATCGAGGAGGAACCAAGTGTCAGAGAGGGGAACGACGCAGGCGTCGTTGGTAGAGAGGTCATCTATCCTGTCTTGAATCCGGTCCGGAGGTCTTGGTCTTCATTCTATCCTAGGGACCCTTTCCAACTCCTTGGCCAAGGGGTTTGGTTTTCACACCTTTAGGTAACTATAAATGCGTAATCTTTAGTTGTACTGCTGTCTCTATCTTCTCCTTTCTGAGGGACCGTCATTTGTGATTAATAGGTGACTATAGTGTGCTTCCTCCTTGATATGCGATTAAGTATTATGTGGATTGTAATTTACTTTGCTAAAGAATTTAGATAAACATTTTAAAACTTCCTGAGTCAGTGGTTATTTCAGGTGGCTAATGAAATTTATGTTTTGTATGATCTCATTTCAACCCCAGTTATCAAAGGTCCATTGGTAAGTTATTACTCTTCAATCAGAAAAGGTAATTGGTAGCAGGGATTTTGATAAAGAGTACAACTGACACCCACCAGCGGTGATTACTAGTTAGTGTGTATGAATGGGCCCAGGTGAGTATCTAGTGTATGAATGCTTGTTGCTAGTAACCCGCTGGATCACCCCTTAGGCTGTGATTTGGGAAATTACAGGCTTTGTGACCGCTAAATCATTCATCCATATGTATAAACACTTTTTTGACTCCTAAAATGAATTTTGCCATGCTTACTGAATTGCAATTTGGAAGGGAAGTCTAATGGGTATTCCTTCCAAGTTGCGAGTCGGAATGGTCGGTATCAATGGTCAAGGACCGTATTTCCAGTTGCAGACTATTAGTCTGTTACTGACTCCCAAGTTGGGGTGGTAACTGATTCGCAAACAGAACCGGTTCTCTTTTGGACCCCTTCCCTTTTGGGAATGGGGGTGGCAGGTTTGGCGGGGACTGGCTGTGGTCCAGCGACCACCACTTCTTCTCATTGAAGTTTTCCAAAATTGAAACGTTATATTAAAGCAGTCTTGGTTCCTTTAGAAATTTGGTCTTCTTTTGAAAAAAAGTTTTCCGTTTTGCCATGCAATCACACAGATGGTGGTTTGTTGTCCCTTGCAGGCCACCGTCTCTTTAACTGTAGCCAATCCCATGAGATCACAAATTGCAATCTACCAAATGAATATTATTTAGAAAGGTCGTACTGAGACCCCTTGTGATTCCTTATTTTGTGAAACGATGTATTAATACATAGGACAGTTCATAAAATTAAATACTGGCTGTAAAAAGTCAGTGCACAGTTTGCAAACATCTGTACACATAAATGTAAACGGCCAACCTTTTAATTAGCTTTGCCTCCCCTTCTCTGTAGTCATTACACTAGCTATTGAGTTGCGAAAGACATGTTAGGGCTGCAAGCTGCCACCTGCCCTTTAATTTCATTCAGGACTCCATTGCAAGATTGTTTCATTGTTTTCCTGGTACCTTACAACATTTAGATGCTTAGTGCTCATAGCTCCACTTACTGTGCCCTTGTTTCATTAATTTGGTTTTTTTATGTCAACACATCACCTTGCATCCACTTCGCAGTGTTCTGGTTCGGTCCTGGAACAACTTGATTGAGATTTGGAGGACCTGCCAGGAGCAGATACCCTAGTGTTTGATTGCACACACACCGTCATTGTGAGTGGTCCCTTATATCCGATCAGCTTGGACACAACAGCATTTACTAGCACAGTCAGAAAGGAATTATGAGATCCAAGGGAACACCGCAGATCAGTTTTGTTTTACCCACACATTTTGGATGCTGATGCAGCTAAAATCTCCAGGTCAAAATTCAAGGGAGAATGTTACCAGGTGAAATCTGGGCTTACAAATACCCCAGTAATTCCTAATCTCTCAGTGGAACCACTAGATTCCACATGTTATCCCTCTTAAATTGCACCCACAGAGTTACTGGCATCCCAGTAATCGGACATGCAACACAGTGAATTCCAGCCCACTTATAATCAGGGCCCCAATCCATGGGGTTCATGTAGAAAGACCCTCTTCTAAGGATAGGCTCAAGCAATCTGGTGAAGACCTCTATTAATAGGGTTGTTTTCAGCTTCTCCTTGAAACTGTCCTTTATAGCTAGATCTTCGATGTCAGTTTTTTTTTTAGTTGGATTCACATTGCAAAATAGAGCCGACAGTCCTGGATCTGAGGATCTGTGTTTATATGTAGTGAGCTGAAACATTTGAAATCATCCTCAAGCCGATCCCTCATGTGATTGAAAAATTAAGCAGTGGACCCACAGTGGCTCCTCCGCTATGTCTGAGGAGCGTCGCCCCACTGCCCGCAAAGGCAAACGAAAAATAAAATTATCTTAATGCAGACTATTTTAAACATACATATAAAATACATACTAAAATACATAACACTAATATAAATATCGATATTATTAACAACAATATTTTTACTAACAATATTACTTACTTCGATATTACTTACTTCGATATTACTTACTTCGATATAAAAAAACAATATTACTTACCTTAAGGTCGATATTCTGGTCACCGATATTCTTGACATCGATATTCTGTCCTTACGATATTAAAAACTCGATATTAGTGTAGGTCGATATAAAAAAATCGATATTTTGACTGCGCACCCCTATCATTGGGCGTCTAGCCACAATTGAGCGGTCATAACAGGAATTGCTCGCTGATAAGTCTCCTGCTCCGAATAGAGAGGGCCCCATAATAGAATCTATGCAGCCCCACATGAAATTGACCCAGAATCCTTCTAGCGTAGGTGTGCAACATTTGGTTAACCAAGACCAAAAAAGGTCAGAATTAATTTGTCCAGCTAATTCAAATCAGAGATCATCTGTGATACAAAATACAAATACAATGGAGGGGGTGTTAAATAAAGTACCAATGGCCATTGGGCAGTCCGTAAGGCGGCATGGTACTAATTTTGGGATAGGGGGCAGAAGTGGACCGTGTGAGAAAGGGGTCCAAAGTTTTCCAAACCAGAGAACACATGTGGGTACTAGCGAGAGGGAAAATACATCACAGCATTTAAAACCACCACCAGCTGCATGTCCTCTTGTTCTAACAATGGTAAATGTAACGGTCTTAAAAGTGAATCAACAGGAAACCACCGGACAACTTATGGATAAGGCAAGGCACTGGATAACTAGGTTTGCCAGAACCGGTGATCTTATACAGAACCAATTGATTATGGCCAGAAGAATATCATGGGTAGGACCTGCATCAAAAGCAATAGAGGGCGATTGCATAGTACTGAATTTAGACAACTCACGAATAGTAGGTGACTTGCTAAATCAACTCCCCTCAGCTCCCACATTTTCCTCTCAGATATATACTGTTCTGCTGGGCTTCTTTTATAAACCTCCTGCTTCCTATACACACTCGGTGTATAACCAACCTATTAGTGAAATCGGTGGGCTAATTTGGCCCCCAGAGATGGAAACTTTAGACATACCTATTAGAAATAGATATGCTGCATTGGAGAATTTAGAAAGCTGTGATTGACTCACAGCTTCTACTCAGGTGGCACAATCCATAAATGAGGGAGATGATAAAGAGAGCTACTCAGCAAAGCATCTTACAGAGTATAATGTGGTAGAAGTTGCGAGGCAGAGCCCGAAGCTGTAAAGAGCAAGACAGGAAACACTCATGTAAAGGAAACCCAGTCTAGCACAGGCGGAAATAACCTTACACTGCTTATGTGGAATATAGCTGGGTATAATAATAAAAAAGATATAACTGAATGGCATAAGGAACTGGCAAATTCACACATTATTTGCCTTCAAGAAATATGGGAGGGAGACCCTATAAATATGAATGGTTATCACTCATTTCATACCACAAACCCCCATCATCAAGAGGTCGATCAAAGGGTGGTATTTTAACATTAGTAGCAAATACAATCACGCTTAAAATAGTGAAATTTTGGAATAGTTCACCCTATTTCCATATGCTAGTTGTAAAAGCAAATAATAGTAGTGACTTATTAATAATAAATTATTATAATAGCAATTTTATGAACCCAGCCTCAGTGGTGGAGGAGCTCGGAAAGCACATGGATGATCTGCTCTATCGCTATTCCAAACCCTTACAAATTATTTGGGTGGGGGATTTTAATGTAAATAGATGCCCCAAAAGGGACCCCCAATTATGTGGAGTTACGGACCATAATGGGTAGGTAATTAGTCACTTTAACCATTTAAGCTATGGTAATGCCCTAAATAACTTATTAGTTACCTGGAAATAAGAAATGAAATAGACTTAAATACAGTTGACATGGTCCCTACCTTTTATAGGGCAGGGTCCTGTTCAGCAATTGATTATGTAATTTCTTCGGATACTTACAAGGGAGATTCATATAAACCAAAGGTTAAGATGAAGGGCTTTAATTTTATATAGTTTCCCATGGGAAGAGCAAACGGTAAGGAGTGATACATTTGTCCCTAAGCCAATTCTTCAAAGGAATAATGGATATACTTTAAGATGGGACAAAGTGGAGCCAAATATACTATTTGCCAAGATCATTACCAACAATAGAAATGAGGTTTCCGTGTGCTTAGACCCGCAAGCCGATGAGCAACAAATAACTGATGCATTCGAAAGAATATTAGAACGCACAAGATTTAAATTAACTGCCCCAACTCTTAAAAAAAAAACGCCGTATAACGCGGTGGTTTGATAAGGAGTGTTCGCAAGCCGCAGCCAAGCTTAAGTAAGCACTAAAGCTGAAACCAAGAAATAAAGATTTAATAAGCAAATGTAGGGTGGTTTATAAGTTAGTGAGGTAAAAAAGAAAGAATCAGCCTAAAGCAGAAGCATGGGAGAAGTTACGGCAAGCTTCTAATTCTAAGGATAGTAAATTATTCGGGGCTGTGATTAACTCCCCCTTCCTACAGGAAAAGGGTGGGCGATCATTGAACTCACAAATTGATGAGGAAACCTGGGTAACCTATTTTCAGACTATTTTTCAAAAGAGGGGAGTCATCAATGTGGAGGTCCATGAGGTAGGTCAAAGAGATCCTTGCATTCAGGAGTTTGATTTTAAAGAAATTGAGCTTGCTTTGTCACAGCCAACTGCCTTGAAAGCGGCCGGTCCTGATGATGTCCCAGTGGATTTATTTCTCACACACAAACACTTCTGGGTACCCCTGTTGACCATAGTATTTAATGCAGTGATTAAAGCAGGCCCAATGACCTCCTGGAAGAGATCAGTGATTACCCCGGTGCACAAGAAGGGGAATGGTACAAATCCAGCAAATTATCGCCCCATCTCACTAATTGATAGTTCAGCAAAATTAATGGGTAGACTTTTGCTCAATAGGCTGGAAGAGTAGGCGGAGGAAAAACTATCTTAGCGGAGGTACACTATGGTTTTAGGAAGGGCAGAGGAACACTTGACCAATGTCTGAACTTATCGCTATTAGCTTCAAAATATACCATAGCAAAGAAAGGCCACTTTTACATGGCCTTCATGGATCTTTCGGTGGCATTCGATTGTGTGGCCCACAGTAAACTGTGGTCCATTATGGAGGCCATGGGTGTGGAAGCAGAGATAATTGTATTCATAAGACAAATGTATGTGGAGGCAGAAGCTGTACTGCACTATAGAAGGCAAGGGGAGTGCACTAACCCTTTTAAAATTGAGAAAGGCGTAAAGCAGTGATGCGTCCTTGCTCCCTTCCTATTTTCATTATATACTAACAGTTTAAATACGGATTTGCTTGATAAAAGCATGGACATTCCTTATGCCTCCTCTATCCCCCTCCCAATCCTGCTTTACGCAGATGATGCGGTCCTGATGGCCAGAACCCCGATGGCCTTACAAAATTCCATAGGGATTTATTCAGCTTTTATGGCAAATTTGGATATGCATGTGATTAGAACAAAGGGGCATATTAGCAAGGGCACTATCGCCGCTTTAGCGGCACTTTTTGCCGCTAAAGCGGCGATATTCTTATCGCCCTATCAGCAAACTGTCTCTAACAGCAGTTAGAGACAGTTTTCGAGCATTAGCGCCCGTGTTTTTACCGCTTTGCATGTCAGCGATATTTATCGCTAATGACATGCAAAGTGGGCGTTCCCGACGAACAAACCTGGGAAACACCCGCTAACAGGCCTATCGCCTATTAGCAAGGTGGCCATGGCCCCAGTTAGCGACGTGAAAAGTCGCGCTAACCGAGGTCATCGCCATTTATTTAACACCTGCAATTAGCAGGTGTTAGCCATATCTAACATGGGGGGTGGATTATGCTGATACGACCACAGGGTCGTATCAGCAAGGTTATCGCCGTTTTCCATGAAACATCGCTGGAAAACCAGCGATGTTTCATGGAAAACACCGCAATGGCTGGAATAATTATCGCCATGTCGCTAATACAGCGTTAGCATGGCAAATTATTCCGACGATAGCCGGCGATAAAAAAGTGCTCGCTAAACACGCTTTGCGATGTTTAGCGCACTTTTTAGATAATATGCCCCAAAGTCTTTTATTTTGGCGATGGGTGGGGACAAGAAAAGAGCGATGAGGCTCTATATAGAGGGTAATAGTATAGAGCGGGTCAATAAATTGACCTATCTAGGCATTCTGTTTGACTCTAATTTAACCTGGAAGGAAATGTTAATAAATAGAGCAGACCACATGTCAAAAAGTATAGCCGCACTTTTTAAATTCGCAAAAAACTGAGGCAATAATACAATCCAGGAGATGATTCAAATTTACTCTGCAAAAATCATATCTATAGCCACTTATGGGGAAGCAATATGGGGCACTGCACAAGTTGAAGCATTACAAAAGATAGAAGACAAGTTCGCCAAGAGGCTATTGTCAATTCCGGGTTTGTGCCCCAATTTTATTGCACATAAAGAATTTGGCCTGCCATATATTAGTGACAGCATTAAAATAGCCCCGTTACTGTTGTGGCTATCGATCTGGAAAAGAAAAGAGGTCCAACTCAATCAGCACATCATAAGGGATGTTATGAATCTTGAATATGCTGTATCTATTTCCTGGCTAACCAATTTGAAACAGACTTTCGTCTCTATGGGCCTGAAAGATCTTTTTAAACCCCTCTTAGCGGTGTAACTTTTACTAAATAAAGACTGAAGAAATCTTTTTAGTGAAAACTAACCAGGCAAGATGGGAAAGGAAAATAGCGAAAACTAACCAGGCAAGATGGGAAAGGAAAATAGCAAAACACACAGTAACTTTATATCAGGCTCTACCGTCTGTGCTGCCTGGTACCTCTCTTTTGTTACGAAGCCCCACCATCGATATTTAGTGACAAGATGTTGTTTAAATTATATCCCCTTAATGTTGAGTTATCCAGTAAACACACATTCATTAATCCATCTTTCTGCGTGCCCGTGTGATGCTACATCAAAACAAACAATTTCGCATATCCTATTTTTTGCACTTTTTACCAAATAGAGAGAAAAAAGTATATTGTACCGTTAGTGCTAAAGTTTAGTTTAAGCAACTAAGGGGTATATTCACAAGAACGTGTGATAACTACCGCAAGAGTAGCGTAACGCAACTTTCAATATCGCAGCCTATCACGGGAAAATAACCCTGTGTCAACGTGGAATTCACAACAAGGCGGTACCATGCGATAGTCACCAGATAACGCATCAAATGTCAGCGTGAAAATCAACGCCACGCCGAAAAAATGCGAAAGCGAGAAATCATGCGATGAGGCCAATCGCGGTACAAAAAGTAGCGAAAAGCAGCCTCAGGCCTGCAAATCCACGCGTCTGGCGGGAAATTGCACCATAAAAACCACAGAAACAACACACCAGAAACAAGCCAAAGCACGTAGCAACATGGATGCACCCTGACCCAGCGCAGAGGGCAACGCGAACCCCACAACCCCCACAGACCACCAGCAAGGAACAACTGGCTCGGGTAAGGCCAAGGAGAAAAGGGAGAGGAAGACGGGGTGCAGACCGCAGGAAAACAAGACCAAGGCCACGGAGGCGATAGAACACTACCAGCAACTGACCCACAAGCAGACCACCAGGAATGCAGTCGGAGTGCCCAGGAGGCCAATCCAGGAGGCCAAGAGGCGCCGGCAGGACGTGACAACCTAAACCAGGTACAAACCCGCTGCCAACAGGAAGGCAGCAACGGCGACAGGAGGTGGCAGTCCAGCGCCACAGGAGGAGCTGGAGGAAACCCAGGCCACAGTCATCAGTATGGAGAGGGTGCAAGGAGTAGGGAGTACGGACACAGCTCGATAGGACCTGACACAACAACAACAGGGTGAGGATCCAACAGGGACTGGGGGGACGGGGGATGATGGGCACAATGCCACACATGCACAATGAGGTGTAACACACTGCACACCCACAATTACCCAGGGACATGTCCCCCATCCCCGTGGCACACTGCAGCACACACACATAGCAATCACAGCACATACCATGACAATGTGGCACAAAGTGCAACACCCACACTGCAGAACAGGGAACACAACTGGGTCCACCCAGGCGCAGAAACAGAACAATCACATTGGACAGAGCAGGGAACTGTGAGATGCACATCTACCCCTACAACCCCACATCAGCCATGTAGGCCAAATGTACACTGTCCCAACTCAAATAGAGACCACCGCCCAAACAGTCACAATGTACATTGTCACACAGTCTGCATGTCGACAAGAACAAGGCGCCAACACAATGCCAACATGCACCTCACCTTCACAATGCAGAGGGACAAACAACACCTCCAGCAGGTCAGAACAGACAACCCATCAGTGATGCCCGAGGCGAGACACCACACCCCCGACACCGACGCCCTACAACAGCCCATGGACATCCCACACAACCCACCACCAGGACCAGGGCAGACAAGCTACTCAGAGGAGAACCCAGCCCCTGCAACAGACCACACAGCATGAAGCACCCGCAATAACGGCTGCCTCACAACACTTCACCCACCCACACATGGCACCCCAATGCCAGGTGGCAGAAGCACCAAAGGAGGTGGCCCAACAGGTGAGGGTGTTGCCGAACCCATGGAATGCGAACTAGAACAAATACGTGGGTGTCCAATACCCTTCAGGGACCACCTACACCCCACAAAGGAGACCCACACCTCCACAGAGACACATGCACATATCATGTTAGAACTGGCTATGGGCACGTGCGCCCGGCCCCTTTATTGGCAGGGCCACATGTACAGTGACGCCTGTGCTGGATGTGTGTAGGGTGAGTATCAAGCCAGCCCGCACGGAGTACTTAGGTGCTGCCAACAACCTGAACAGTGGACACCAGTGTAATGGAAACAGAAAACACCAGCATAACAGAGTCAACTGCAGAGCAACATGGAGGGATCTGGAGTAAGGACAGAGGTCACCCAATATTCAGTCTGGAGGTTCCATGAGTTGCAGTGCACTGAGGTAGGGGCACTAGAGAAGAGCGCGCTCATGTGAAGAAATTGCTAGGATTGTGTCCCTTCGGGTTAGTCCTGATGCAGATGCAGTGGGGTGTGTTACACCTGCATCAACTTCCTCAAAACGTCCCAGGTCTCCCACACTGCCTGAGGTGACAGTTGCGTCCGCAGTCTGCAGCGCAATACCCAGTATTACATCCGGGTGTGTAGCTTGACTACCGCCACCAGTCTGCATTCCTGCCTTGGGGCTGTTGCCACCTGCCCTCCCATTGTCTGTGCCTTCTCCCGTCTGCACACTTGACACATCCTCCTCCTCATGGTCCCAAGTCTTCCCCACTGCATGAGGTAACATTGCTGCGCAACCTCACAATAGCACAAAACTCAATCAGTAACGGACAATGGCTTGCGGTGCACTGAGTCACTGGCACCTGGAGTGCTGAGCAGGGTATCAGGCCGATGATGGCATCCACGACAGGTCTGAGCAACTCCGTAGGTCTGTCAGGACCACCATTTCGACTCTGGCAGATGGCGGTTGGAGGTGGTTCTTGCGGTGGTAGCGTGTGCCTCCTGCGGTGATGCAACGTCCGGGCCGGTCAAGACTCGATGCCATGTGTGGGCCCTGGGGGCCCGCAGTTGGGGCCGGAGGAGGCGGACAGCGCTGGGCCACAGACACATGGTGTTGATGACCCCAAGACCTTCGCTACAGAGGCCATTCAATGTTTCAGAAGAAGGGGTCCCAGGCCTGAGCAGCACAGAGTTAGTGGGCCCGGATGCACTGCGGCCGGCACAGACACCCAGCCACGGGACGGTGACTTGCGGTGCAGTCAGATGGGCCATGCGACCTGAGCGGGTCCCCATCAATGTCTGAGGTGTATGTTGCGGAGGGTTTCGGGGGACAGTGGAAGGTGTCCTCCAGGGCATGATGCGGAAGGTCTGATCTTATCTAGAAGCAGCAAATGGAGGAGTGGAAAGCGCAACCCTCGTTTGCACCAACAATTCGGGATCAGCTACATGAGGATGAAAACTAGCCCCTAGTCCATAGACTCAAACGCCACGAATGTACGACCAGTGAGTGTCCATGAAAGTCGGGGAACAAACTTAGTGGCACAGGTGCTGTGAGGGGATGCAGTCTGCGATGATGCTGGTACACATATGTGAACTCCAAGAATGCGAAATCAAGGCTCTGTGACCTACTGGACCGCAGTGTAGGCCGGAGGCAGCGGTCAGCAGTGGCCCACAGCCACAGGTCGTTGGCTCGCGAGGCACAGAGTTAGTGACACAGTGGCAGTTGTCGGTAGTGATGGAGCAGGGTCAATGAAAAAATTTTAACCTCCTAATATTTTCGTAAAATAATTAATAAACATGTTTGTTTAAGTAAATAACCAACAATGTATGTTACATGTTAAGGGTTAAAGGTAACACGCTATTCCGTGTGCAAATTAATCAACTTATAATTGTTTACGTGTCTAACATAACATAATATTTGCGTATTAATTAAATAGTAAATGCATGATCTGTGCTTTTAAATAAAACGTGTGGTTGCAAAATAAAGCGATGGTAAGTAAGGGACAGCTTTATATGTTGCTTTTTGCTAGGTAATACCTAATTGGGGTACGTAGAAAGATGGGAGAGAAATGAAAGGGTTTATATTTCTTTGTTTTAACAATATTTTGTTTATCTTTGAAAATAGTGCGCTTAGGCCTGTCGAGCAGCGATATAAAATGGCCGCCAGTTGCTAGAGTACGCATGAGCGGGGGACCATGTGATAGAGGAGAGAGGCTGTGGAAAAGGGATGATAACGTGCTGGTGCAGAGAGGCTAAGATGGAAGTATGGTCAAGGCTGTTGTGACCTTTCTGAGCAGATGTGTGCCAAGATGATCAGCAAGAAGCGTGAGAAGTCCAACTGAATCAATAGACGGAACTGTTAAACCCAAAATGTAGCAGAAAAAGATACAAATTGGACTGATCGAAACGGATGAGCAATGACATAAACTGTGGGAAACGATGCAAGCATGGACATTCCACAAAGAACTGGTTAAGACCAGGAAGTTTGATTAAAATGTATATAGGCCTGAGTTTGGGAAACAGCGGTTTCAACGCGGGTAATACCACGCGGGTAGGTTACAACGCGGACGTTACATCGTCCGTGTTGTTAGCACGCATGGCATTACATCGCAAGTCGGTTCAACGACTTGCGCTAGATGGCGCGCAACACCAGGGAATGTGTTGGATTTTAAATCCAACACATTCCCTGCTGTTGCGCTAACTGGAGTAGGAATAGTCCTTTTATTCTATTCCTTAAGTCCAGCGCGCCATCTAGTGCAAGTCGTAGAAACAACTTGCGATGTAAAGCCATGCCTGGTAACAACGCGGACGATGTAACGTCCGCGTTGTAACCTACTGCGTGGTATTTGCTTGCGGTGTAAAGAGGCATATTCCTGAGTTTTGACCAATGAGAAAGAATCACGCCATGAAGAAGAAACATTTTATGCTGTAAGCTAGAATTAGGGTATAAGAAGACCTACTCTTGGTGGGAGGGGTTAGTTGCTGCGGGAGTGAGTTGCTGCGGGAGTGAGTTGCTGCGGGAGTTGCTGAGGTAGATGCTGCGGGAGTTGCTGGAGAAGTTAGATGCTGTAGATGGGTGAAGTTGCGGTTGCTGATGCTGCTGCTGTTATTTTTCTTTTCCAGTTGAGTATAAGATGCTGCTTTAGGAGAATTTTTCCTGATAGATTTTTATTTTAGAACTATTAGATTTTCCCCAGATAGATAGATTGATCTTTAAGAGTTCTTACTATGATAACCTTATTTTTCCGTCTAATAAATATGCATTGCAATTTCAATTTATTCTTATATTGATGATAAATGTAATGATCTGAATAATAAGCTTAACCTCATTTCCTGCATTCAAAACTTTATATAAACTTTATTATTCTTTAAACAAATGACTCAGTGATTCTTTTACTCAATGATTAAAATGAAATGTTAAAGAGTTTATTGTGATTGAGCTGGTCTTAATCACCATCAACTGATTCCTACTAGTTGGTCCATCGACCAATGAGCGGAATACCTTAAAGCAATAGAGAAATATTATGTCATGATAAAAGGGGTATCCCGTCTCCTTCCAGCGAATCGTTTTTCTCTAGGTTAATGACGGAGGAAATCCAGGAAATAAATGAGTAAGTGAATGTTTATGCGGTGTTATGGGCCCCACCGTCATATGGATATAGTGTGTGTGTTAGAGGAATAGTTGCACCTGGATGACCAAAGCATAATAGGAGAATTATTTTTATTGTTAGCGCTGGATCAGATTTCTTGGTAGCAGAGGATGGTTACTATAGATTAGTTTGGTGATTATTGATTATTGATTATTGATAAGTTCATGTCTAACACTTTTTGTTGAGTCGCGTTATGTTATATGTAAGTTTTCACGCTTCTGGGAAGTAGGAAGTGGAACACGTGTGGCAAGAGAAGTCACATGGAATTGTGCATTGTCTGAGTTCATTTTTGGTGATAACACAGGTTGTGTTATGATAGGGACATTTTCCGTATAGAAGGTGTGTAAGTGAAATAGTGATCGGTTTTCTTGTGAAACTTTGGCCTTAATTTTCAGGAGCAGTATAGTCTCCACATGTGTTTTATCCCCAGAGAAACGGGTTTACTGATTGCTTGAAAGAAGGGTAAGGTAGAGGGAAGTACTACTTTATCGGCGAAACTAAAAATTCTGTGGTAGGGTAGAGGTAAGCGCTGCCTACTGGAAAATACAGAGTTCTTGTGTAAATGGTCAAAGCTATCTCTTCGGTTTAGCGAATCAGACAATGAAAATATGTTTTAAATGTTGTAACTAACAAAGAATAGTTGAAAAAGAAATTGCCGATACATTTTGTAAAGGAGGGGTCAAGAGCAGAAGTGACGTAGACAAGAGTCGCGCTGGGATTGGACAGTGCGTTAGTCACATGTAAACAGGAGCAGAACTGACGTAGACAAAAGCCGCGCTGGGATTGGTCAGTGTGCGGTAGACAGAAATCGCTCTGATTGGAGCATTGGTGTGAGTCGCGCTAGTATTGGTTGGAATAACGCATACAGAACAGTGTTGAATTACGGATTATTTGAGGAGAAAAAGATTGTGAATCATGTCGTATTATGAGTATGGTAGAGAGAAAACGTCATGGATGACGAAAGTTAAGAATTTCTTTAAGAAAGACAAAAAGGTAGTGACTAGAGAGGGACAAATAATTCCTCCGCCGAAATCGCCAGCTTCACATATGATGCTGAAATATGGATATCATACATGCATATGGTTAGAAAATTGGACAAAATATACCAAGAATGATGGAGCATTGGCTTTCCCTGAGAATGGTTCATTTAATGTAGCTGTACTACGGAACTTGAGAGAAAAGATGGCAATGTTAGAACCTAGACCGACACAGTTTGAAGCTTTAACGGAATGGGAAGATGAGATGTATGAGCGAGAGAGATTCAGAGGATTAAAGAATCATGAGTTTGTGCCTGGAAGGTTATGGGGAGTAAATCATGAGGACAGAATAAAGCGTTGGAGATGTGCTAACATGACAGGAGGTTTGTTTCCAGCTTTTGCAGTTGAGGAAGAAGCAAAGAAAGTGTACAGAGAAAAAGAAGCATTTAGTGGTAGAAAAGTATGTGTATGGTGGTAGTGAAACAGATGACGAATTGCTGGAAGATATTTTAAACAGAAACCCACCTCCATACCAACAGACTTCTGCGGTGGTGACACCTAATGCACCGCCAATGGAAACTTGGAGGAATAAAAATCCCGAACGAAGAGATGAGACAAATAGGTCACAAGATCAATTAAAAACTTCACAAAATGAAGAGATAGAAAGTGACAATGCAACTGAATTAGCAAAAACGACAAGAGAATTGACTGAGAAAATAAGAGAATTGACAAAGAATATGGAAGCTGTAACTGTACCAGTAACGAAAGATCCAGTAATGCCAATTTTTGAGAATCAGAAAATTGATGAACGTTCTTTAGTGATTCCCATGAATTCACATTTGCAAAGAAAAAGAGAAGGGATGGAGCTGAATAATGAAGGTGCACACAATTTGGCTAGTACCTATAGACCAAGCCCACCTACTAATTTGACGATAAATGAAAATGAGATTAGGAGAATGCCTATGGTGACGGAGTCCGCATCAGGAACACCAGAAAGAAGTAGCAATTGGATAGAATTAAATAGTACGCCTGTAGGTCCGACTCCAGATGAGTTAAATGAATGGATGAAAGCGTTAAAAACAAAAGAAACAGAAGAGAAACCATTAGATGTAATTAGGTTGAAAATAGACATGGAAGAATTGATTTTGGGAACAATTGGAACAGAAAAATTAAAAAATTATCAGGATGATGAGATTATGTTTTTGTGCAAAAGTCTTACTTGGAGAGCTAGAAATTTACATGACAAATTGGAAGAGACAGCAAATGAACTAGGAGTGGAATTTGTGAAAGTGAGAACGCTGCAGAAACCATACAGAGTAGATTTTTGTGAGAAAGACATAGAGAATTTGAACACATCAGGAAGACTGACCCAAATAAAAGAGTTAATTGTTTTATTGAGAAAATGGGGTGATGTGGATAGATGGAGAAATAGATGGTCGAAAAGAATGAGAAAACAACAGATAAAGCATCTTTGGCTTTTGCAGTGACAGATAAGGAACCAGTTGTAAGGGAGTACCCGATGAGAGAAACTCCAGGTGGTAGTTATGTGCATGTTCCATGGACCAGACAGGATATACTGTCATTTACAAATGACTTCCCAAAATTGAGAGAAAAGCCAGTAGAATGGTACAGACAAGTGGAAAGATTTGTTAAGGTGTCAAAAGTGTTGTGGATAGATCTGGATGGATTGTTTGATATAGTAGTGCCAGCTGATTTGTGGACAGAATGTAAGATTACAATTGATTGGCCAACTGTAGAATATCCAAGGGACGCTAAAACAGGAGCGCCAGGACCAGAAGTGATGAGGAAGTACGACCAAGTAATTACCTTTTTGAAGAATAAGATTCCACCTAAAGAAACAGATTGGGTAAAAATAGACAGAACAACGCAGGAAAGTAAAGAATCAGTGCACGCCTACTATGAGAGATTGTTGTTGGTTTTCAAACAGTATAGTGGTTATGAGACACTGAATGAGAAGGATATGAGTCATTTTGTATATAGGTTTGTGTATGGATTGAAACCAGAGATAAGTGAAATGATTAAGCAGCACATGATTTGTTGGCAGAATAGCACAGTGGATGAGGTTTTGAGATATGCTAAGTATTGCAGTGATGATATTGAGAGTAGACAGCGTAAATTGAAAGAAAAGGCCATGTGGGCGCAGGTGAAAGTTGCAGAGAAGCAAGAAGCTCAATTGAGTAATTCTGGTAATGAAACAGGACAGGTTAGATCCCGACCTAATATAGGTAAAGGAAAAGGACAAATGAGCATAGATGAGGCAAAGAAAAAGTGGCCATGCCACAACTGCGAAAGCTAGGACATTGGAGAAACAAGTGTAAATTTCCTCCAAAACCTAATGTGGAAAATCAATCATTAAATTCACAGGTGCAGAGTGAGGTAGTTACTCAACAAGGTCAGGTGCCACAACCACCACTTCCCAAGAGTGTTAACCAACAGAAATACAGTGCAGAAACAGGATTCTACGGAGGAGAACAGGTAACACAGTTGCCGCGTGCAGCTGCAATTTCTCAATATTGGTTACGACAGGATGAGGATGACACGGATGAAAGTTCCTGACGGTGCCTAGGAGAGGGGGAAGAGTGCGTGCTTGGCACAACTCTAGAGGTAGATCAGTCTGGTCCATTTGTGGATGGAGAAGTGAATGGTGCAAATGTAACATTCCTTGTTGACACTGGAGCTACCCGTTCTACAGTTAGGTCAGTGGAAATTCCAAACCTTCCTCTCTCAGGTGAACATATCCAAGTAGTTGGAGTTTCAAATCAGCAAATTAAAACGCCTCTTACTAAATTAGTGAAGGTAAGAATTGGTCCATTTAGCGAAATGCACCGATTTGTGGTATGCGATTGTAGTCCCGTGAACCTATTAGGACGCGATTTATTGTGCAAGATGAACTGCACTATCTATTGTACCCCAGACGGAATTGCATTTCAGACTCCAGATGAGGATGTGCTGTATAAAATGACAATGGTGAATTTAGAACCAGAAGTAAATGGTTTGTTTCCTGTATTTGATGCAGAGAAAATCCCAAATGAATTGAAAAAGACAGTGAAAGAAGAAGTGTGGGACTTTACAGGAGAAGATGTAGGATTAATGAAAGGAGTAGATCCCGTTAAAATAACAGTGAAAGAGGGAACGAGTTACCCAAATACGCCCCAGTATAAATTGACACCAGAAATAATTGAAGGAATAACGCCAGTAATAAATAAAATGATTGAACAAGGGATTCTGAAAGAAATCATGAGCAGTCCATGTAACTCGCCAATAATGGGACTGAAAAAGCCAAACGGAACATATAGAATTGTACAGGATTTGAGGAAGGTAAACAAAATTGTTGTGCCTTGTTGCCCGATAGTACCGAACCCTGCTGTGATTCTGTGAGAAGTTGGCCTGGTATATGCTGTTCACTAATTAAAGTGGACACCTTGCACCAGGGCAAATCGACTCTTATGGTAGATAGGTTTAAGACAACCTTTTAAAGAAAGCTATCCTAGTGGTAGCTGTGGAGAGCAGCCTTCAGGCTAAGTCTCGGAGGAATGTAAAGCAGCTTGTTTTACCATATAATCTCTTGAATCACCAAATGAAAAGACACCACACAGGTATATATATCAAATATATATGTATTTATTTCTAAATAACTCTCTACTAATCTCTTTATGAGATTAGAAGACAAACATATGCACAAATCAACGTTTCACAATAAGTTAAGCACAAAATATGGCTGTGGCCCTAGGGGCGTACCAGACCATATACTAAGTAAGAGACTTAGGGACAACGACTTGCAGGGAGACAAGGCCTAGGGCCTTCAGAAGTGCTGGGGCCTCACGAAACCACCCAAGGCAGGTAAGTAAAGGACCCACGGGGGACGCGTGCAGTGTAGATACACAGGCGCGGATCGCCGTTGACTTCAATGGGGCAAGTCGCGGTTGGAAATAAAGAGTTTTAGGATACTTCGGGAGAACCTACAAGCAAGTCACTTACAGGGTAAGTAGTTCTAGGGCCCACACCCACAGGAGCACCGTAGTGCTGGAGTTACCTCACCCAGGAAGCCGGGTGCATAGGTGTCCTTTGGTGTCGGGTCGCGGCGTCGTTTTCAATGGCGAACAAAGAAGACTTGCTGCTTGCGGGAGCTGAAGAAGTGTCTGGTGGAATCCAAGCCTGGATTCTGAAGAAGGATGACCTGAAAGCAGAGGGGACAGTGTTCAAAGTCACTTGGCAGTGACTCGGGGCAAGGAAGATGGATGCCCACCGTCGTCGGTTGATTCAGGTCGGTTGCAGGTGCCTTGACTCTTCAGCCACGAGGTCCAGGAGGCGTCAATGACAACCAAGAGCTGGATTCTGTGTGTCCCACAAAGTCTGCAGCTTACTGCGGTGTCGGCAACTCGATTGGAGCCAACAAGCCTTGGCCACAGCAAGTCTCGGGGAGATGAAGAAAAGTCGATGGCACAGACCAGCAAGGTCTGAGGGACTCACCCAGCGAGGGTAAGTCAGGGCAGGCCTGGAGCAACCAGGGGAGCCCTTTGGTTTCTTTAAGAAGTCTTCTGGGGACCCACGAGCCGGCTGGCAAGGGATCGCGAAGACACCTCGGGCGGAATCACTCAACAGGGGCCCACGGTCACTCGGGACGGTGTAGGCCTCTGATCTTCGGAGGGATTCCTGCTAGAGGTCGGGACCACACGTGGTCCAAAGCACAAGTTCGTAAAACGTTGTGAAGGGGTTGCACTCGACAATAGTGCACGGTACCCAGGGGTCGCGGTTTCTCGTCACTCGTGGGGTCCACTTGCCTCAGCTTCGCTGGGGACTCACGATGGCCTTGGAGAAGTCAGGAAATCTACTTCTTGGGCTGCAGGGACTTCGGACTCCGGCGGGAGCGGCGTAGTTTGCGACCGTCGTTGTCGTTTTGGTGCCTGCCAAGCAGGGAGTCACTCCTTGACTCCAAGGGAGATTCTTCTGTCTTCCAAAGGTAGTGGAACGTCGAAGGGCCAGGATTCTTCTGTAGAGCGTCGTCCAGGGGTTATCTGCTTTGCAATGGCAAGGTTCCCCCTCTTATACTAAAAGAGGGGATGGACTAGCTCTATGACCCCACCTATGGGAGGGTCAAGGGAGGGGTGGCTACACCCACTTCCCTTTGTCCAGTTTCGCGCCAGAGCAGGGGCAGGTAGCCCCTGAGCTGGTTTGAACTGGCATATGCACAGAGGAGCCTTCTGCTCCCCCAGTGCAGGACTTCAAAGCACTCTAAGAGTGCACCCACCCAGCCCCAATACACTAAACCCTGTCTGGGAGGTGGTTACACCTCCCTGTGACAGGATGCCTATTGTTGGGCTTCCTCCACTGTGAGTGTTGGTCATCAGCAGGAGGGCAGCCCAGTGTCTGTGACTGGTGGCATCCATTTTGTGATGCCAGGGCTCTGCAGGATTCTACCGCGTTTCCACAGCAGGTACATGTCTTATCCCTCTAGAAGGGTGGAATGCTACCCCCGCCGCCAGGATTGGCGGTGGGGTAGTATTCCAAGATGTTTGACACCAAACACAACATGTTTTGATGCAGCCATTCCAAAGTTAGCATTCTACCGCGAGGATATAATGCACTTAAGAGTATATGGTTTAACCGCATCCACAAACAGCACCAGAGAATGGACTCTGAGAACTGCAGAGGGCCCTGCTCATGCAGAGGCACCCCCTCACATAGAAGCCAAGCACCCTGCCCTCAGGATTGATAGGGCCTGCCATAGGGGTGACTGATAGGTTTATATGTGTGTGCAGGAGAGATATAGGAAACCTATATCTCAGTGAGGGGTGCTAGCACCACCTCACCCAGGCTGCAGTAGCAGGCCTGTGGTGTCAGATTTAGTCTGCTTCCCAGGGGTGGCATAATACATGCTGCAGCCCCTGGTAGGCCTGTGAAGTACCTATGCCCTTGGCACCTAAGGTACCATATACTAGGGACTCATAAGGCACCACAGTATCCAATCACTAGTGCACCTAGAGTGCACTCCATGTCATTTAGAGAGAGCAGATAGACTGGGGCCCTGAATAGCAGGGTCCCAGTCCAACTAAGTCATAAACCAGCAAAACACCATAAAAAAAGTGGGGGCAACCATATAGTCAGATTCCACCTTCCTACATAACCCCCCCAAACGAAAGGAGATAAGGCTAACCTTGGCCAGTTGAGCCTTTATTGACTAAGTGGCCATATAAGGAAGCACCTGCACTAGCATGGTTGCCCCCTGTCTTATGGTCCACTAAGCAATCCCTCACCCTAAGGGTATGAGAGGGTCTCCACCATGGGGAATCACTACCTGTGGTGTGCTTTGGTAAAGTACCAGGCTGGTGAGGTGTCTGAGTAGGGAAGTGTGGCCCTAGGAATGTTGGCCTCAGCTTTCTCAGCTCACTGGTCACCATGTATGCCTGTCTTTCCATGACTGAGTGGTACTCTGCTCTAAGGGTCAACCTTTGACTGCCTACAGCCGGGGGTTGGGTCCCTTTGGGTGGAACACTGGAGGGACATGGCATGTTTGGAACCTTTTGGTCCCAGGTTTGCCCTTGCCTAACAGAGTCCTTCTGGGGAGGTCCCTACATAAAGGTATGGGGGATCCCTCAGTGGGTTGAGGAATTTCTACCTGGCTAGGGCTACTAGCCTGGGTGCCCCTAATCTGCTGATGGGGGGTTCCTCTGGACAGGGGGCCCTGGGGGTCCACTGACCTCCCTGACCTCTGCAGCCCTGGGCTGACTGAGGCAGGGTAGAGAGGGGCAGGTTACCTGCTCCAGACTGGGTACCACCTTGTAAGGGTCCTCTGCCATCAGGGGGTGGCCAGGCCAGGCCTGACTACCTCTGTGGCAGTTCCTTCACTAGGGGTAGGGTCAGTTCCCTGAGGAGGCTGACCCTTACCTACTGTCTGGAGGGAAGAAGACTTTTCTTCAACCCTTGTGCTCTCTTCTGGGGAGAGTGGGCCATTCTTCCAGGCTCCATCTCTTCAAAATCTTGGGCTGGGGCTGTGGCCATCACAGCCCCACTAACCTTTACAGGGACACCCAACATCTTCAGATGGGTTTGGTGTTCAATTTCAGCCCAGGCTGAAATTTCCAGATCATTGCCCATCAGGCAATCTACAGGTAAGGTTGGGGACACTGCCACTCTTTTTGGGCCTGTGACCCCCTCCCAGCTGAGATTGACTATGGCCATGGGGTGATCTGTTCTGACACCATCAATGTTGGTCACCTGGTATTTAAACTCAGGTAAAAGCTGGTGAGGGGGACTAGTTTCCCTGCCACCATGGTGACACTAGCCCCTGTGTCCCTAAATGCCACAGCTTTCTGACCATTAATTATTGGCTCCAGTCTGTACCTGCCCAATGCTGTGGGACCCACGGTAAAGGTGGCAAATCCTATACCACCATCAGAATCTGAGGAGTCTGTTGAGGGGTCCTGTCTAAACTAGGGCCCACCTCTGTTCCTCTTGCAAAAGCACCTAACTTTTGGGTGCACTACTCCCAACTGGAGGATTACTACTGGTAGTACCAGGAGGGGTGGTAGTAGTTGTTGGAGGAACATTTTCTTTATTGCCAATCCTGGGACAACTGGGATCAGATTTCCAGTGCCCAGGCTTTTTACAGACATGGCAATAGGGTTTCTTTTCAGGAGAGGAAGGAGTTTGGGACCCACCCCCAGAAGAGGACTTTTGGGGCCCTGTAGTGGACTTATCCTTAGATTTATCCCCACCTTTCTCTTCGGACTTGGTAGAATCTTTCTTGTGGTCACCACCCTGATTCTTAGGCCTTACTCTGGTTCTGACCCATTTGTCTGCCTTCTTTCCCAATTCTTGGGGAGAGGTCAGATCAGAGTCCACCAGGTACTGGTGTAAAAGCTGGTTTTGACAATTATTAAGGATCTGTTCTCTCATCATTAGATTATAAAATCCTTTGAAATCAGTAACCCTACTGCCAACCAGCCAACCCTCCAGAGCCTTGGATGCACAATCTACAAAGTCTGTCCAGTCCTGAGTCTGTGCCTTCTGGGTATCTCTGAACTTCAACCTGTACTGCTCAGTGGTTAAGCCAAACCCATCTATCAGTGCACTCTTCAGGACCTCATAATCATCAGCATCCTCCTCTCTAACAGTGAGGAGCTTGTCTCTTCCTTTATCTGAAAAGGAGAGCCACAAGATTGCTGCCCACTGCTTTTGGGGGACCTGCTGTACTCTACAGGCCCTCTCCATAGCAGTTATCCACTTGTGGATATCATCCCCACTCTGGTAGGGAGGAACAACCTTGCTCAGGTTCCTATGGTCAGGAATATATTCTCTGCCTCTAGGGACACTGTTGCTGCCACCAGGGGGTTCTAACCCCTCTCTTCTAGAAGCTCTCTGGATCTCCAGGGCTTCCTATCCAGTGCCAACTGCTTGGTTCTGAGGGCCACTTTGGCTTCCTCATACTGGAGCAGTTTGCACCTTCTCTCAGAGGAGGTCTCTCTTAAGGAAAAGTATGAGCTCCTCTGCTGGACAAATTCTCTGCCAGAGTGATAAGAGTGGTCAGATTCCCTGGAAGGGGATCTGTGCCTCTCCTCCTCTCTGTCAGTTCTCTTAGGGAGAATTCCTCTGTCCTTTTCAGGCCCCTTGAAGCCTGGCCCTTCAATCACAGAGTCTTGGTCATTCTGATTTTCATCATCTGACCCAGATACTATGACTGACCCACCCACTGATTCAAACCCTTTAGCTCCTAGAGCCAATCTAAGGTCATCTGCTGTCAGCAGATCTATCAGGTGTAGTGTTGAGGGACTCTGTCCTAGCCTCAGGTGTCTGTCAACACACATGGCTCTCAAGTCAGAGAAAGCCATGTCCTTATACTGAGGCTGAGTGGATCCACTGGGTCCACCCTTTAAGGACATTCTAGTGTTGTGCAGTGTTGTACTACCTACACTAGTTTGTGGCCTACTGATCCTAGCTTGAGCTGTGGAAAGGGTGTGCTATCCCTTGGCACACAGCTCTAAGTTCAGTAGAACTTATTGATACTAAGCTTGACTTTATATGTACCTTGAGTACCTATAATGGTTTTCAGTTAGTAATTCAAATAGAGATTTTCTGGTAAAACAATGGCAAGCTGGAATCCCACACGCTGCCCACCAATGTGAGAAGTTGGCCTGGTATATGCTGTTCACTAATTAAAGTGGACACCTTGCACCAGGGCAAATCGACTCTTATGGTAGATAGGTTTAAGACAACCTTTTAAAGAAAGCTATCCTAGTGGTAGCTGTGGAGAGCAGCCTTCAGGCTAAGTCTCAGAGGAATGTAAAGCAGCTTGTTTTACCATATAATCTCTTGAATCACCAAATGAAAAGACACCACACAGGTATATATATCAAATATATATGTATTTATTTCTAAATAACTCTCTACTAATCTCTTTATGAGATTAGAAGACAAACATATGCACAAATCAACGTTTCACAATAAGTTAAGCACAAAATATGGCTGGGGCCCTAGGGGCGTACCAGACCATATACTAAGTAAGAGACTTAGGGACAACGACTTGCAGGGAGACAAGGCCTAGGGCCTTCAGAAGTGCTGGGGCCTCACGAAACCACCCAAGGCAGGTAAGTAAAGGACCCACGGGGGACGCGTGCAGTGTGGATACACAGGCGCGGATCGCCGTTGACTTCAATGGGGCAAGTCGCGGTTGGAAATAAAGAGTTTTAGGATACTTCGGGAGAACCTACAAGCAAGTCACTTACAGGGTAAGTAGTTCTAGGGCCCACACCCACAGGAGCACCGTAGTGCTGGAGTTACCTCACCCAGGGAAGCCGGGTGCATAGGTGTCCTTTGGTGTCGGGTCGCGGCGTCGTTTTCAATGGCGAACAAAGAAGACTTGCTGCTTGCGGGAGCTGAAGAAGTGTCCGGTGGAATCCAAGCCTGGATTCTGAAGAAGGATGACCTGAAAGCAGAGGGGACAGTGTTCAAAGTCACTTGGCAGTGACTCGGGGCAAGGAAGATGGATGCCCACCGTCGTCGGTTGATTCAGGTCGGTTGCAGGTGCCTTGACTCTTCAGCCACGAGGTCCAGGAGGTGTCGACGACAACCAGGAGCTGGATTCTGTGTGTCCCACGAAGTCTGCAGCTTACTGCGGTGTCGGCAACTCGATTGGAGCCAACAAGCCTTGGCAACAGCAAGTCTCGGGGAGATGAAGAAAAGTTGATGGCACAGACCAGCAAGGTCTGAGGGACTCACCCAGCAAGGGTAAGTCAGGGCAGGCCTGGAGCAACCAGGGGAGCCCTTTGGTTTCTTTAAGAAGTCTTCTGGGGACCCACGAGCCGGCTGGCAAGGGATCGTGAAGACACCTCGGGCAGAATCACTCAACAGGGGCCCACGGTCACTCGGGACGGTGTAGGCCTCTGATCTTCGGAGGATTCCTGCTGGAGGTCGGGACCACACGTGGTCCAAAGCACAAGTTCGTGGAACGTTGTGAAGGGGTTGCACTCGACAATAGTGCACGGTACCCAGGGGTCGCGGTTCCTCGTCACTCGTGGGGTCCACTTGCCTCAGCTTCACTGGGGACTCACGATGGCCTTGGAGAAGTCAGGAAATCCACTTCTTGGGCTGCAGGGACTTCGGACTCCGGCGGGAGCGGCGTAGTTTGCGACCGTCGTTGTCGTTTTGGTGCCTGCCAAGCAGGGGAGTCACTCCTTGACTCCAAGGGAGATTCTTCTGTCTTCCAAAGGTAGTGGAACGTCGAAGGGCCAGGATTCTTCTGTAGAGCGTCGTCCAGGGGTTATCTGCTTTGCAATGGCAAGGTTCCCCCTCTTATACTAAAAAGAGGGGATGGACTAGCTCTATGACCCCACCTATGGGAGGGTCAAGGGAGGGGTGGCTACACCCACTTCCCTTTGTCCAGTTTCGCGCCAGAGCAGGGGCAGGTAGCCCCTGAGCTGGTTTGAACTGGCATATGCACAGAGGAGCCTTCTGCTCCCCCAGTGCAGGACTTCAAAGCACTCTAAGAGTGCACCCACCCAGCCCCAATACACTAAACCCTGTCTGGGAGGTGGTTACACCTCCCTGTGACAGGATGCCTATTGTTGGGCTTCCTCCACTGTGAGTGTTGGTCATCAGCAGGAGGGCAGCCCAGTGTCTGTGACTGGTGGCATCCATTTTGTGATGCCAGGGCTCTGCAGGATTCTACCGCGTTTCCACAGCAGGTACATGTCTTATCCCTCTAGAAGGGTGGAATGCTACCCCGCCGCCAGGATTGGCGGGGGGTAGTATTCCAAGATGTTTGACACCAAACACAACATGTTTTGATGCAGCCATTCCAAAGTTAGCATTCTACCGCGAGGATATAATGCACTTAAGAGTATATGGTTTAACCGCATCCACAAACAGCACCAGAGAATGGACTCTGAGAACTGCAGAGGGGCCCTGCTCATGCAGAGGCACCCCTCACATAGAAGCCAAGCACCCTGCCCTCAGGATTGATAGGGCCTGCCATAGGGGTGACTGATAGGTTTATATGTGTGTGCAGGAGAGATATAGGAAACCTATATCTCAGTGAGGGGTGCTAGCACCACCTCACCCAGGCTGCAGTAGCAGGCCTGTGGTGTCAGATTTAGTCTGCTTCCCAGGGGTGGCATAATACATGCTGCAGCCCCTGGTAGGCCTGTGAAGTACCTATGACCTTGGCACCTAAGGTACCATATACTAGGGACTCATAAGGCACCACAGTATCCAATCACTAGTGCACCTAGAGTGCACTCCATGTCATTTAGAGAGAGCAGATAGACTGGGGCCCTGAATAGCAGGGTCCCAGTCCAACTAAGTCATAAACCAGCAAAACACCATAAAAAAAGTGGGGGCAACCATATAGTCAGATTCCACCTTCCTACAGATTCTATACCAGATTCCACGTGAAGCAGAATGGTACACAGTAATTGATTTATGTCATGCATTTTTCTCTTTCCACTGCATCCAGATAGCCAGCCATTATTTGCGTTTAGGTTTGGAGAGCGTATTTTGGCATGGTGCCGAATTCCTCAAGGGTACACAGAAAGTCCCTCAATCTTTAATCAGATCCTAAAGAAATCATTGGAAGATTTAAGAATGCCAGAAAAGTCAGTGATGGTTCAGTATATTGATGACCTACTGGTGGCATCAAAAACGAAAGAAGCATGTGTCAATGATACAATTGCTTTGCTGAATCATTTAGCAAAAAGAGGACATAAAGTGTCCCCTTCAAAATTGCAGTTTTGTCAACAAGAAGTCCAGTATTTAGGGCATAAAATTGAGAAAGGAGTGCGAAAGGTAACGACTGAAAGAATAAAAATGATTCAAGGAATGAGAGCTCCAATGACACAAAGAGAGGTAAGAATGTTTTTGGGAATGGTTGGATATTGTCGACAATGGATAAGCGGTTTTTCACTGATTGCGAAACCATTGCAGAAACTGACAAAGAAGGATGTTAAAGATCCTTTTGAAATGAATGATGAAGAAATGAAAGCATTCAGAGAGTTGAAAAAGAAATTGTGTGAGGCTCCAGCATTAGGAATGCCTGACTATGAGAAAGATTTTGAGCTGTATTGCAGTAAAAGAGATGGATGTGCATTTTCAGTTTTGGTACAGAGACATGGAACTATGAAAAGACCAATTGCATATTTTTCAGCTGTTTTAGACCCTGTAGTGAAAGCATTGCCTGGATGTTTGAAAGCAGTTGCTGCTACTTGTGTGAGTCTGGAACAGAGTGAAGGCATAGTGATGGGGTATCCACTGAGAGTATATGTTCCCCATTCTGTGGAAATTCTCTTGACAAGAACAAAAACCCAATACATGACACATAGTCGGCTGACTAGGTATGAAAAAGTAATTTTGAGTGCAGATAATGTGACCATTGACAGATGTATGAATGTGAATCCTTCGACATCATTGCCAGATGAAGAGAGTGTGATTGAAATGGATGAAGTAGATCACGATTGTCTGAATGTGCTTGAATACTGTACAAAACCAAGGTCTGACATACGAGATGAACCTTTGAAAGAATCAGATTATATTCTGTTTGTGGACGGCTCATGTTTGAGAACGAGTGATGGAGTTCTAAGTGCAGCATATGCAGTTTGCACAGTAGCAACTGTAATGGAAGCATCTTGTCTGAAAGGGGTACGGTCTGCCCAAGTCGCAGAATTAGTAGCTCTGTTTCAAGCATGCAAGTTGGGAAGAAATGTACGGGTTACGATTGTGACAGATAGCCAGTACGGCTTTGGGGTGGTGCACGACTTCGGTCAGATTTGGTCACAAAGGGGTTTCTTGACGTCTGCAGGAACGCCAATTAGAAATGGAGATTTTGTGAAAAAGCTGCTTGAGGCGATACAGCTGCCTAAACACATTGCTGTTGTGAAGTGCAATGCACATAAAAATGGGGAAGACTACATAACTGTTGGTAATAAATATGCTAACGAAATGGCACAGTACTGTGCAAAGAATGTGGTTTCTTTAAACAAAAGTCGGGAAAGAGAGCATATTTCTTGTCCTTTGCTTTTTACTAACTCTATTGAGACATGGGATAAGGTGAGACAGTTACAAGAAGCTGCAGATGATGAGGAAAAGATACATGGATAAAAGCAGGATGTAGAAAACATGAAGAAAATGATGTTTGGGTTTACAGAGATGAGAGACCAGTTATGCCTGATAGCATGATTTCTGACATGGCACGGATGTACCATGGACAAGCCCACATTGGGAGAGATTCAATGATCAGACTTTTTAGACAAACTTGTTATAATCCAAAATTCAGAGCCATAGCTGAGAGTCTTTGTCAGAGATGTCTTACTTGTCAACAGTTAAATCCAGGAAGGAAGACAGTAGTGAGTCTAGGAACAATAGGACGAGAAGGGGGTCCTTTCACTAGAATGCAAATGGATTTTATTGAAATGCCACCTTGCAACAGACTAAGGTATGTCCTAGTGGTCGTCTGTTTGTTTTCCCGTTGGGTGGAAGCATACCCAACAAAAAGGAATGAGGGTATTACGGTAGCAAAACTTATGCTGCGAGAATTCATTCCGAGGTATGGTTTTCCAGTCACGATTGAAACAGATAGAGGAACACATTTCCAAAATGAATTAGTTAAACTGATTTGTGAAGCACTTAGTATTAAACAGAAACTGCATTGTGCATACAGACCAGAGGCTTCTGGAATCGTAGAGCAAGTGAATGGAACAATCAAGAACAGGTTAGGAAAAATGTGTCAAGCTACAGGACTCAAATGGCCAGATGCCTTGCCATTAGTTTTAATGACAATCAGAAGTATTCCGGAAAGGAAAACTGGACTCAGTCCCCATGAAATAATTATGGGACGAGCAATGAGACAAGCACAAGTACCTGTCAACAAACTACTGACTATAACTGATGATCTAGTGCTGGATTATTGCAAAGGATTGGCTGATGTGGTGCGTTCTGTGTTTCATCAGGTTGGACCGGATGCGACCACTCTTGAAAGAAAACCAGCTCACGACTTGAATCCAGGAGATTGGGTCCGCATAAAAGTCCACAGGAGAAGAAACTGTTTGGTTCCTCGCTGGGACGAACCACGACAAGTGATCCTGGTGACGACCACTGCAGTCAAGTGTGCAGGAGTGAAACACTGGGTACATGCCAGTCACACCATCAGAGTTCCAGAACCTGAAGATCGACATGTGAGTCGACATCTGGAAATATTGGATAACAGTTCAGCATCAGAAGCAGAAGAAGGAACAAACAGGGTGCCAGAACCTGAAGATCGACCTGTAAGTCGACATCTGGAAGACCCAACTACAAGTGCAACGACAGAAGAAGTAGAGGAAATAGCTGAAGTTCCAGAACTTGAAGATCGACCTGTAAGTCGACATCTGGAAATATCAGATACCAGTTCAGAATCTGATACAGAGCATTCGGATTGTGAAGAAATTCTAAAAAGAAATTGGAATTTTGAAAGCATAAGAGAAGAAACTGAGCCAGAAGATAGTGACAGTGAGCAACCAAGTACAAGTTGTGGTAAAAATCCTTCGGAGATAATATTAATAGATGAAGAAGGGAGGGTTTCAAACAAAAAGCTAGAAAAATCGGAAGATCCCCGAGGAGCAATAGGGACAAATAGTCAAACACGAGAACAGGGAAATTTAGAAGCAGAAAGGAAAACTGACACAAATTCGGAAGTACCTCGAGGAGGGACAGAAATAGGTGAACGAAGGAAGATAAGAAAAGAACCACAAGTAGAAGAAAATGAAATTATAAATTTCAAAATAAGAGGCAATGACGAAAGAATTGAAACAGAGTCTGAAGAAAGTGGAGAAGAAAGAAATCAAAAACTAGAGACAAGAAAAAGAAATTGGAAAACAGAAAGAGAGGAAAAAGGAAGTGAGGCAAAAAGGCCAAGAAAAGGAGACAATTGGCCCAACGAAGTAAGAAAATTAAGATACAGAATCATAAGGTTGGATGGGAAAAGTGCTGAACAAGTGAATGAAATAACAAGTCAGAGAGAGCAAGAAAAACAAGGTGGAAAACACTTGCAGAAAACGAAAAGAATAAAGAAAGGTAAATCCGAAGTATAGATCGCCTGAATGGTTGTATCTTGCTTTGACTAGTAACAGAGAAGAAAAGAACACTCACGAGAACCCAGAACAGAGAAACCTGATGGGAGAAAGTGAAGTGCAACAAACCTGAAGAAGTTTAAATAATTTCTACCGGATTTGACAAAACACTGGATCTGATGAATTTACCGGATGTGACAAAGAAAGAATTCTGAGAAAGAATTAAAAGAAAGTACCAAGCAAAGACAAAACATTGGAGTTCAGAGTGGCAAATAAGTCATTTCTGAGGTGTAGTGACACAATTTTCTGGAAAACAAATAAATAAGGTTATAAAACAAAATGGAGAATACTAGAGATAGAAAATGTAAATGTGAGTTTTTAAGTAGATGGTGTAAGATGTGCTGCTTTTGTACAGGATTATTAATGACAGTATGGGTGGTTTTAGCAATCACTATTCCAATTAGTTTAGCTGTAGTAGAAACGTCTAATAACACTGAGAAAGAAAAAGGAGCTAACACTCAAGAACCAGTTATTTTAAAGAGTAGTGCAGAATTACACAAGGACAAATCAATAACAGATTTTTCAAAAAATGTTTTTACTAAATTATTATATGAGTATGTAGAAACAATGGATGTAAGAGATTGCTATGTTTGTATGCAGTTGCCTGCATCTGTAGCAGAGGGTGTGACTTATCATCACCTCCCTTTGACGTATGGAATAACATGTAGCGTTTTAGCAAGTTTATTTTATAAAACAGGTAGATTAGAATATTATTACACTGACATAAATAAGATTTTTGCGAAAGTTTCTGTAGTTCCCGAGCTAAACAAAATAAAAGAGGGAAAAATGTTTGGTGAATATTTCCTAGAGGATAAGATTTTAACATTAGATAATATAATTAGGTACAACCTTACCTGTGAGTTAAAGAAGGAAGAAAAAGTATTTTTAGAGATGGTTGAAGAGAGAAGAGTGAAATTTCAAAGGAAAGTGATAGAAGAGACAAAAACACCTCTTTGGGCGTTTGAGGAAGAGAATCATGACAAGAAAAAGACAAATGCAGCTATGACTCTGGATTGGCCCCAACAGGGAAGGTTGTGCATTAGAAGAAATAAGACAAGATATGACAATAATTTTGTGGGTTCCAGTATTTGCCATGACAATTACCAAATTTTAGGTGGATGGGGATTCAAAGGGGGAAAAGATCCAATATTTCCAGGGATTTATTATGTTTGCGGAAATAGGGCTTATTATAGGTTGCCGGACAATTGGTATGGGTCATGTTACTTAGGCCTGGTCTTTCCAAAGATTTTTCATATGGATAGAAAAGAAAAAGGAACACACAAAATGATAAATACCTTTACACGTAGAAAAAGGGAAAGTTTTTCAGAAATAGTAGGTGATATATTTGGAGCATTGATACCAGCAGTGGGAATATCTTTGAATGCATTTAGAATTCGGAAATTATCCACAGTGGTAGATCGTTTATCTACAGATACTGCTGGAGGGTTCTTGATGGTAAATACCGAGATGGTTGCCATGAGAGCTATGGTGATGCAAAATCGACTTGCCCTTGACATTCTTTTGGCAAAAGAGGGCGGAGTCTGTGGAATGCTGAAGGTCCAACATTGTTGCACTTACATTCCAGATAAAGCGAAAATATACAGAAGTATATAACAAATATTACAAATTTGCACAAAGAACTTGTTCCACTGGAGGTTGAAAGTGCCTGGGGAAAACTTGGTAAAGGGTTTTCGTCAGTAATAAATTGGTTAACAAGAATGAGTGGATTAATAATAGGGAAAGTTATAATAATAGCAACCGTGATAATAATAATAATATTAGTACTGAAGCTTGCAATAACATGTATAAAGAGAAGAAGAAGGCAGAATAAAATAGAAAAAGAAAACATGATAAACAAGGAGAGAGAGAAATGGGTGAAATAGAGTTAGAAGAAATAAAAGAGAACATGTACAAGAAAACGAAGAGACAAGTTGAAAGGGATACAGTTGTGTAAAATAAGAAAAGCAAACGGATAAAAGATATATGCTGTCTGAGAAAATTGTAGAACTTGGGTTTTGTGGTGATATTAAAAATCACCAAAGGGGGGAGTTGATGGAGCAGGGTAAATGAAAATTTTTTAACCTCCTAATATTTTCGTAAAATAATTAATAAACATGTTCGTTTAAGTAAATAACCAACAATGTATGTTACATGTTAAGGGTTAAAAGTAACACGCTATTCCGTGTGCAAATTAATCAACTTATAATTGTTTACGTGTCTAACATAACATAATATTTGCGTATTAATTAAATAATAAATGCATGATCTGTGCTTTTAAATAAAACGTGTGGTTGCAAAATAAAGCGATGGTAAGTAAGGGACAGCTTTATATGTTACTTTTTGCTAGGTAATACCTAATTGGGGTACGTAGAAAGATGGGAGGGAAATGAAAGGGTTTATATTTCTTTGTTTTAACAATATTTTGTTTATCTTTGAAAATAGTGCGCTTAGGCCTGTCGAGCAGCGTTATAAAATGGCCGCCAGTTGCTAGAGTACGCATGAGCGGGGGACCATGTGATAGAGGAGAGAGGCTGTGGAAAAGGGATGATCACGTGCTGGTGCTGAGAGGCTAAGATGGAAGTATGGTCAAGGCTGTTGTGACCTTTCTGAGCAGATGTGTGCCAAGATGATCAGCAAGAAGCGTGAGAAGTCCAACTGAATCAATAGACGGAACTGTTAAACCCAAAATGTAGCAGAAAAAGATACAAATTGGACTGATCGAAACGGATGAGCAATGACATAAACTGTGGGAAACGATGCAAGCATGGACATTCCACAAAGAACTGGTTAAGACCAGGAAGTTTGATTAAAATGTATATAGGCCTGAGTTTTGACCAATGAGAAAGAATCACGCCATGAAGAAGAAACATTTTATGCTGTAAGCTAGAATTAGGGTATAAGAAGACCTACTCTTGGTGGGAGGGGTTAGTTGCTGCGGGAGTGAGTTGCTGCGGGAGTGAGTTGCTGCGGGAGTGAGTTGCTGCAGGAGTTGCTGAGGTAGATGCTGCGGGAGTTGCTGGAGAAGTTAGATGCTGTAGATGGGTGAAGTTGCGGTTGCTGATGCTGACGAGCTGATGCTGCTGCTGTTATTTTTCTTTTCCAGTTGAGTATAAGATGCTGCTTTAGGAGAATTTTTCCTGATAGATTTTTATTTTAGAACTATTAGATTTTCCCCAGATAGATAGATTGATCTTTAAGAGTTCTTACTATGATAACCTTATTTTTCCGTCTAATAAATATGCATTGCAATTTCAATTTATTCTTATATTGATGATAAATGTAATGATCTGAATAATAAGCTTAACCTCATTTCCTGCATTCAAAACTTTATATAAACTTTATTATTCTTTAAACAAATGACTCAGTGATTCTTTAGCTCAATGATTAAAATGAAATGTTAAAGAGTTTATTGTGATAGAGCTGGTCTTAATCACCATCAACTGATTCCTACTAGTTGGTCCATCGACCAATGAGCGGAATACCTTAAAGCAATAGAGAAATATTATGTCATGATAAAAGAGGTATCCCGTCTCCTTCCAGCGAATCGTTTTTCTCCTAGGTTAATGACGGAGGAAATCCAGGGAATAAATGAGTAAGTGAATGTTTATGCGGTGTTATGGGCCCCACCGTCATATGGATATAGTGTGTGTGTTAGAGGAATAGTTGCACCTGGATGACCAAAGCATAATAGGAGAATTATTTTTATTGTTAGCGCTGGATCAGTAGTGTTCAATCACCTCCGTGACGCTGATCCTGTTCCCTCCGGACTGCAACGTGTCATCCTCTTACGCCCCTCCGTGTGTGCAAAGAAATGTATTCTGCCTTTTGAATTACCGATGTTCAGTTCCAAATCTGTGATCCCACTCGTGCGCAGCGTAGGCCGAGGGCAGTGGTCCGCGTAGGCCCACAGACACGTGTGGTTCTGATGCCATGCACAGACTTGTTGCCACCACATCGGAGGGGGTATTGTGAATTGTTCTCTGCTTTAAATAATGTTCACTGCCATGGTGTAATCAAGACTCAGTTCCAAATGTGTGACCTACCTGACCGTGGTGTAGGCCTGAGGCAGCGGTCAGCACGGCCCATTCACCGAGTGTCTCCGGCATAGGTTGGATGGCCCCACCGGCCTGCATAGTTCAGATTCAGTGGCACCACGTGTTAAGGTCACCTCCATGTATGTGACCCGGCATTCGTCCGGACTGAGCCGCATCTTCCTCTTACACCTCTCCGTGCGACCACTGGTGTGGACTCCGCCATTCGTGCTTTGCGACTAGGTGCTGGATGTGTGACCTACTGGTCAGCAGGGTAGTCCTGGTCCCTCATCCACGTGTAGCCGGCTGGCGTTGTACAGGGTTAGTGGCACCACGTGTAGCAGGCTGGCGTTGAACAGGGTTAGTGGCACCACGTGTAGCAGGCTGACGTTGAACAGGGTTAGTGGCACCACGTGTCGCAAGATGCCCATATGGAACTATGCCTCACTGATCGGGGGGTCTGGTGCTGTGGCCGCTGGCCCGGATTTGGGGTCACTGCCATTCATGACTCAGGACACAGTTTCACATATGGGACCTACTGGTCCGAAGAGTAGGCCGGGGGCGGCAGTGGAGTACGTCAACGAAAAAGGAATAAAGCGGGCCTGTGTCGTGGAGGCCGTGATGGTCTGAGGTGGCTGTTAAGGTCTCGGGCCTCGGGCTTGGGGCTTGCGCCGGCAAGTGGTGGGCCCTCCTTGACACACGCTGGTGTCGGAAGGTGATCAGTGTGGCCTGGCTGCGCAGGGGCTGGCCTGACGGGTTTGTGGTCCAGTGTGCCGGGGTCCGGCAGGCGCACGGCATCGCAGGCAACTCCGCTCACGAGGATGGCGTCGGCCTCGTGGCGAGGTGAGAGGCGCCGCCCTGGCAGAGACGTGGGTCTTTCCGGAAGAGGACCACGCCCAGGCCTATGTGCTTTTTATTCACACCCCTACGCTGGCGTGGCGTACGCTGGGCCATCCCACTCCACTGACGCTTAGGGGGGGGCGTTACAGGCAACATTTCCACGAGGTCCCCCACTGGCTGGGGTGACATGGTGGCGTCCACTGTCCACTACACTCCATACACAAGCGGTGTATGTCGCCATGGATATGGGTGTGTTCTGCATACTGCGAGGTGTCCAGCACATCTCCGGCACTCTTGGCATTGTGTGTTTTCCCAATCATGGTTCTACTGCATCCTTCACACATGCCTGGTTGCCACCTCTCCCCACATTCGGCTATTATGTGGCTGTGGTGCCATGCCGTTGCTGGCTCATGTTCAGGGCTTGCCCATGTGGACATTGTGAGTTGTTCTGTCGTGTCTGGTGGGTGGGCATATTGTTGTGCCTGTTGTATGTGATTTTGTGACGTGTGCATTGCCAGCGTTGTGAGTTGCATTTTTGTGGAGTTGAGGTGTGTGGGGTGTTCATTTGTATATTGCCAAGGAGCTGTGCATTTCCCTTGTTGCCATCCTGGGAACGCTGGTTGATGATGGACTGTCGGAGGGTGAAGGTATCATGCACACTGGCTGTGTATTTGAAGGCGACTTTGTTGGGTGATCCACGGTGTTCTGTTGTTGCCTGCACATTGGTGTGAGACGTGTGCTTCCTGTGCAGTGATTGTGTGCTGTGTCACCAGGGGGCACAGGTAGTACATGTGTGCTGTGTATTGCCCCCAACACGTGCGTGCATCCTGCTTGGGCGTATGGTCCTTGCTTGGTCTCCAGCGGATCCTACGCATTGTGTTGTACGTATGGGGACTGGGGTACCAGGGTGATGGTGATGTCCAAGACAGGTGTGGGGGACTTGGATGTGGCTGGCTGTGAGACTCCTCCGACTCTGGTGGGTGTTGGTTGGGGGGTCCCAGGGGCCAACAGGTGCAGCCACGCCATCAGCTTTGTGTGGGGTGGGATGTTGGTTGTCCGCTGTGTTGGTGCCGTAGGCCTGTTAGGCGATGATGGTCAGGATGCGTAGGTTGGTTGTCCCTTTCAGCTTGTAGTGGACGGTGACATTGTCTGATGTTGGGTCTGTGCGGCTGGTACGTTTCCTGGGGTTCAGCTGTCTTTGTCTGCGCTGCATCTGTGGTGGTCCGGGGGGGGGGGGGGTGTTCCGGGTGTGGGTTGGGGTCCTGGGGTGGTGGAGGTGGGTGTTGTGGCCCTCTTGGGTGTCCGGGCCGCATGATGGGTGGCTCCATGGCATCTGTTGCCCTTCCGATGTAGCCCTGGGCTGTGCTCCCTTTTAGTTTGCAGGCTGCCGTCCGAGTTTACACCAGGTCAGAGCAGGTGTAGATTTCCTGGTGCTAATGCGCCTTATCGCCTGTTTTGTGTTCTTATCGCCGATGTGGCTGGTCGTTGTGAATGTTGAGGTGTGGTGTTGTCTCTGCTTTTGTCACGGGAACGCCTACTCTGCATCTCATTAGCGATATTTGCGGGGGTCCTCTGTGACGATGTTTTTTATGGCTGCTATCACGGGTAAACTGGTGCTGTGGGCTATTTACACCGGCTTGTGAATGGGGGGGTAAATTTATCACCGCTTTGGCTGCGATAAAGTGCAGTTAATTCGGCGATAGCTCCTTGTGAATATGCCCCTCAATCTCAGCGCTTCTAGTTCTCCAACAATTGGAAATGCCATGTGTGTTCTGTAATCCGGCTTTTTTGCAAGCAGCACTAAAAATCAGAAGGATATCCACTTTATAAGTAAGATTAATTAGGTATTACTAAAGTTTGGATAGTATAATGAGAATTAGATAGGTTAGGCGGCTAGTATAAAGAGTAAGAGATTATCTATACTGTGTATTTATTAAATATATATTTTAACTATTTTATTACTTAGTGTAGTATACATGTAATTTATTGAGTAACTGATATTAGTGTAACCTGGAAGTGTTATATTTTAGATTATTTTAAAGTATTTTATATTTTGCCATATTTTACCCTAAAATGAAAGGAGGAACTAATGAATCAATAACTGCTTGTAATGAAATTCTATGTACTTTCATGGATTTTTAATGCAAATAAAGTTTTGTTGAATTGACCTAGCTCTTGGGACTTAGTCAACAGCTGCACCACTTCAAAGCTCCCTGGATAATGAGGCTGCGCGCTGTTCCTGCTGTCTTGAATGGCCAAAATCCTCACTTTGTCTGGATGCTCGATCATTTCATACTTAGATGAGGAAGATCTGGCTTCGACAAGAGCCGAGTTGCATCATAAATGTATCATCTAATTCAGCCATATTTGCAGCAGCTCAGGTCTCTGTCAAGGTAGCAATAGATCCTCCTTCCCAAGGTTAAAATCACAGAAGGCCTGCATTGTGACAAAACTTGAAAACACTACTTTTGCTCTATTTCACTATCGAATCCTGTAGCTTTACCTATTTTCTTGTTGGCCAAGTATTGCAATCCCAGTCAGATTCAGATGCAGGCGTCTACGCTACATTCTTTTTTTATTACGTATTGGTAGTTTATAAATACTTTATAAGTCTAGTGCACTGCACTCTTTGTACAAACAAATCATACTAAAGAACAAGAAATCATTGCTAAATGTAAGTCATTTTCTAAGGCATAAGATATGTATCTTTAGCTATTAAGATTTATCCATTCATTAATCCTCAGTATTGATTGAACTAACATGTTTTACATTTTACAGAACTCTAATAACAATCATCTTTCATGTTAACGAATCTCTGGTCCTTAGTGACATTCTTGATGTTATTGCTAATTTCATTATTATTGTTCTTGTTAAGTGACACCTGTATAACGCAGTCTGCCATTAGTGAAGCATCACGGCGCTTTTCGCTAGTCCAAAATATGACTTTTGTAAAGGTTTGATCAGTAGTACTCAGGGCTTACTTTATAAAAGAATGAGTGCGGGAGCTGAAAGCTCTGCTTAGAAGCCCACGGCTGGTGATTTTAAATGTTGGCACCCCGAATACCAAGGCGCAAGTCTTGAATCCACCTCATGCCTCTTTAATCCACCACCAGACACTCCCTGCCCCTTTATCTCACTCTTGCAGATTCCTGCTAGCTCCCTTTGGGACTGTTTGTCTGTCTTTCTTTTCCTCCTTTTTTCCCTGCATGTGTGTTTTTCCCTCTCTTGCTCTCTGGTAACTGTTTGATGAGAAAAAATAAGTTCCCCAAAAATGAGTGCTGGTGGGCCCCACCGGTTCAAATTAAGCACTGGTAGTGCTAGTAAGCTAGTTTTAATGAGTTTTGCATTTTTGAGTGCATTCATATTAACTCATCCTTCCCTGTTTCATAGATTCTGCAGCTGCTGTTAAATGGAGGGGCTTCAGTAGACGTTTTAGATAAGTACCACCGCACGCCTCTGCACAGAGCCGCAAGCAGCGGCTCCGACGTTACAGTGAACATGCTGCTCCAACATGGCGCGTCGGTGGACAGCAGAGATCTGCTGAGCATGACCCCACTGAATCACGCGGCCTACAAGGGTCACAAGGAAGCAGCCTCCGCTCTCCTTCAACATGGCGCCGATATTAACGCCAAGGAGTGGCTTGGGAAGACGCCTCTCCTGCTCGCCGCTGAGAAGGGACACACTCAAACTCTGCGCTGTCTGAAGGAATCAGGAGCAGACTTATTTGCTAAGACAAAGTGGAATGAAACCGCCTCTGATCTGGCGCTGCAGGGGAAACACGATGAAGTGCTTAATATAG
Organism: Calotriton arnoldi; assembly: GCA_963921515.1. Classification (NCBI taxonomy): domain Eukaryota; kingdom Metazoa; phylum Chordata; class Amphibia; order Caudata; family Salamandridae; genus Calotriton; species Calotriton arnoldi. The sequence goes on from CAWUFW010007381.1 coordinate 898,827, forward strand.
TAAGCGTGCATGGTATGCATCTCTGCTAGGTATACTTATTGGCAAATGTGCACCAAAGAGTCAAAAGTGCCACAAATTACTTGGTAGGGATAGAAAATGTGTTGCATCAAAGTAACTCAAGTGCCAAAGATGAACTCTTTAGCTGAGACACACAACGTGTTGCACTAAAGTATTACAAGTGAAAAAGATTGGTTCTGTGGTTGGGATGTAAGATTTGCAGTATGACGTATGAAAGACCAATTCTTTGAATGGGCTACAAAATGTGTGAAATGACATCTTTACTTCACCTGTAGGCTGCATCTTCTAGAAGCTTGTTGCTATCTGATACTCCGAATGTAAGCTACTCATTGTGTATCCTTTTCGATTGCTACATATTTTTCTTCACCAATTATTAGAAATTAAATATTTCAATCACACGTGTTCATTCTATACATTGTAACACAATTTTAAATCCGACAGATATTATGACTCAAAATTGTCCCATGTATTCAAAGCAGTTTTCAGATCAATGTAAGACCTGGATGATATGCTACCTTCATTTTACACATTTTAAGGCAGATATTTCAAGTTTAATCTTATGCTCTGCGGCATTACAAAAATATAAATTGTACATGAATAATTAAACTGTTTCATTTTACGCAAGATGTTGGTGTTTGTTTTGGATCTGAAGGACGGCTCTAGTCTTCTCATCGTGGTAAAGTCCCTGACACACAAACTCCCACAGGGAAACATCTGTCAGAGGATCCAGTCTCCTTCCGTCTGCCCTCATGTATATCTGCCGTATCTGCTGTCTGTATAGAGGCAGATTTCACACCATCAGAACATACACCATCTTAAGACAGGGCTATAGGAAGAAGGGGCGGAGCATGTCCCCGTAAACATTTGGGACAAACTGTGGTACATGAAGGGGGAAGAAAGATTGGTATATTTCTTTATCTGTTCCACAAGGTTCAGGGAATTGGTACGAGGACAGCAGAGCAAACCACTACGGCAACAGAGACAGAACAGATTCAATTTTACTCTGTTCATCCTGGGTCTCCTAGGGCAGGAGGACGCAAACCAGGGAGGGAGCTCAGGACTGAGGTGGGACAGGGAAGGTTTCCCACACATGCCGTGTTCAATTTCCCGCCAGTAAGACAGAAGCCTGTTTTTAAAGGGAGGTGGGCTGCGGCCGAGACACTCCTTAGCAAATCCACGAGGGAAAAGACGAGAGTGGAGGAGAAGGGACATACGATCGGGCCTGTATACTTCCCTAGGAACACAGGAAGGGGTGGGAAAACCACTCCTGTGAGGGTAGATCAGGGTAAAGAGTGGTCAGTCAGTGGGATGAAATGGGAGTAAGAGCATCTCCATAGATACCTGCCTTTTCTTCTACCCTACAGGCATGTGAAGGATACCAAGGTGGAGGTTGGAAGGAACTGTCAGCATTTGTAGAAAGGGTGGAGGGGGCTGAAATGGGAATGAGAGTATATTCATTAATAACTGTTTCTCCTCTACCTTCCATGAGCCCTATCTTTGTCAAGTGGACGTGTCCGCGTGCTGAAAGAAAGAGACTTTGTGACATTGTTGACTTTGCCCTAAAAGAATGGAAGGGGTCTGAATATATGTGTATATCTGGACTCTCTCATTCCACCCAGAAGGAGAGAATGAATTCTGATTAAAGTTGTTTGTATTCCTACCTGGTATGAAAACATATCCACTGGGGAGACAGTGTATTAAAGATAGTTACCAGAAACTACGTGAGTCCTCAGTAGTTTGTGTACAAAGTGGGATCAGGAGTGGGATCAAACGAGCATGCAGTCAATACTACAGAAACTGACACAAGGCCATCAACAACTAAGTCAAGCCCTTCAGCACAAGCAACAGACAGAAACAGATCACCCAAAACTTCCAACAAGCCATCAAACTACAAAAGGCACAATACAGGCGGCTAATGAAAAACATAAACGCTCATAGACGTTAACACCATCACTCTGATCTACTCAATATGCCATTCTCTATATTATAAAAGTATACAGGTGGGGAGGGCCCAGAATTTGTTTTTCGACTTTAGAGAGGGTAGCCAGCAGTGCCATCTTGCTCATGGAACGTTGGACCCACTACATGGCTCCTTTATTGACTGGGGAAAAATAGTCCAACTATCAGACTGTAGAACCAGATGGGAATTCCCTTTAGGTGGAGATCAAGAAGACAGAGCCTCGCGGGTATGTAGTGCGCTTTATAAGTGACATGATTGATTGATTGATTGAAGAGATGGGTTTTGATGAGAATACATATCAACTAAAAATCCATATTGTCAGGCATATGTTAATGAGGCTTCTCGCCAGCTGTTTTTCTGCACCAAGGATCTTATGGATAAGGGTTTGGAAGCTTCATAAGTGTGTCTTAAAACACATTTGATTTTTCCTTCTTGAGAACCGTCCTCAAGCACAGTCATTGAGTGTTAGTGGCTTTTACTGTTCTCCTTCCCCTTTGCTTTTTTCTTATAGACCTATAATCTGAAATTGTAAAAATATATTACACATACACGACAGCTGATGTTGTGTACTTTCAATCAGACGTTAATTCAAAATAAGTAACCTGTGAGCTCCTCCAACATATTTAATGTACTTTTATCATTTGAACAACTATTGCACAGTGTCGCAAATCCAGACCATTTCCGGATAGAATGTTACAGTGCTTTGCATGCACTCATCTTTCAAACTTAGAAGGAAAAAAGGCCAAGTTTGCAGGCAGACCACCAGGATATTCTGAATATGATTTAAATATGCTGAATCAATATCTATTACATTGAAAAGCCATATATTTTGCAGCAATGATGTTTAACTAAAATATGTATATATATATATATATATATAGATAGATAGATAGATAGATAGATAGGTAGATAGATAGGTAGATAGGTAGATAGATAGATAGATAGATAGATAGATAGATAGATAGATAGATAGATAGATAGATAGATAGATAGATAGATAGATAGATAGATAGATAGATAGATAGATAGATAGATAGATAGATAGATAGATAGATAGATAGATCCTTATGGTGTTCTGATCACTGAAATACTCTATGAGGAGACAGCTGTCATGGTCAATAAGCAAACAACATTGTCCTTAGTTTTCTTCTAAACTATATGAAAAGAGGGGTAGAAAGTAGACAACGTTTGACAAGATCTGTTCATAATGGTTATGAAAACCTAAACATCCCTCTCTTCATGGGGACATAGCTTGCTGGGCGAACGGCAGATAATTTATGCGTTATTCATTTCTCTAGTTAACTAAAGGCAACCATTGCCGCTTCCCCATGTGTCAAGATGGGCATATTTCTCTTGAAGCAGCTTCCTTCCCCAAGAACTGTCCGCAACCACAGTATGTACTTTTGTACACACCTACCCACCTATAATGTTTGCAGAATTGCATGTGAATTCTTTTATTTTCCACATTCCAGTCTTGCTGCTCTTGTTTTTTGGCCAAATTAAACTTTCTGTTAAAAGATTTGCAAAATATTGCTAGCAGCTAGCCCAAGAATCCTCACTTCTGCTTCAGAGCACTTTTTGACTCCAAAGTATGTCCAAATGAACCATAGTACAGGGCTCACGTCTGAGAGTAGATGTTTTATTGCTCCAGTAGATACCAGTGTTTACAGGCAATATAATAAGTGACCTGCATTGTAGGAAAGTGCCCTTTTTGGATGGTCACCCCCTCCCACTTTTTGCTTGAATGCAGTGGTAATTTATAAGAAAGTCCACTGGAGCCTGCTAACCAGGCCCCAGTTCCAGTACTCTTTCCCTATTCTATTCTGTAGTTTTTGTATAGCGCATGTCTACCCGTAGGCTTCCCTGCGCTTTTCACAGCTACCGAATAATGTCCCGGGTGTGACACTATTCCTTGACTAGCCATGTCTTCAAGGCTCTATGGAATGGGAGTGCTTGCTCCAGCTGACTAAGCTGCGGAGGGAGGGAGTTCCAGAGCATGGGTGCCAGAAAGGACATGGAGCTTTAACCCCAGGGTGAGCTTCGAATCTTGGGGACCTTTAGTAGGTGGTCAGAAGCTGATCTGAGCTGCCTCCTGGGTACATAGGGGGAGGCCAGTGAGCATAGTAGTGGGGGTCCTCTGCTGTTTATCGCCCTGTGAATGATGCATAGGGACTTAAACTGCACTCTGCGCTCCACGAAAGCCAGTGGAGATCCCTGAGAGCTTTAGGGGCCGGCTGATATCTGGGTGAGTCTGTGAGAAGTCGAGCCACCGCGTTCTGCACAATCTGAAACCTCTTGACCAAATAAGATGATGAGCCGACGTATAAGGCATTGCCATAGTCTACTCCAGACGTCCTAGTACCAGAGCCCTCAAAAGGTAATGTGAATTGGTACGCCCAAATGGCAATATACTTTAACCTCCCTCTTGTAAGTTCCTAGTATATGATACCAGTGGTATCCAGGGCAGGGGTGTTAAAGGGATCACAAAGGCTGCAGCACTATTTGTTCCACCCTGAGTGACCCGAGTAAAAGAAGTCAGGAAGTCTGCCATCGCAGCCTGCACAAGCAGCTTCTATGCTTGAGATCGACCCTGCACACACCATGTGTGACAGGGTCACTTCACTGCCTTAAAGATAAGTAAGCCACCCCTAAGGTAGTCCTCCTATAGCCCAGGAGGCAGGGTGCAATATATTAATGGTGTGGACAGGTATGTGCAAGCATACATGTCACTACAGTGATCTTTCCATTAAAGATCACTGTAAGTGCACGGTGGTCCATAGGTTAATGTGGACTGGCTACCGGGCGACCCCGAGCTAGCCAGCTCCATTATGGTGCCACCAAATTCAGCCGTGTTTAGTATCAAACACTGTGCTTTTTCACCATGACACGGTTTTCTTGTCAAGAGTGAGCTGGTATGTACCCGGGTGGCATCCTTAGAGGTTGCCCCCAAGTTGCCATAGTCTCCCTGTGCTTTGGTGAGCTTTCCAAGCCAGTTGCCGCCAAGACAGAAGTCTGCCCTCCTGCTGGAAAGTACTATCACTCCCAGAGGACAGAGACCAAAGGCCTGGGCAGGAAGGAGGTCACACGTCCGCCCTCCCAGGATGGCTAGTGAATGACCCATCAGGGCGGTGAGCCTCAAAGGCCACAGCGCCTTTGATTTGTAAGTGACTTGCTTCCCAGTGGAGACAAAGTCCCCCCCTGCCCGCAGGCAGTTGTGTTTGCGAGCAGGCAGTAAATAAGGTATTCAGTAAATGTACAACCCCCAAAGGCTAGCCACACCTCTTGGGTGGGCTAGCAGGTCTGCACAGCCAAGGATGGCTCGTGCCATCTTGAAAAGTCATAAAAATAGTGGGTTCTGGGTAGTTTGTTGACATTCACCCCCCGAATGTGATCACATCAGGGGAGTATAAGCTGCAGGATCAGAAGCCCATTGGCTACTGACCCTCACACCCTTAAACACCCCCTAAATTCAGAATCTAAGGGGTACCCCTGAAACCAGAATACCAGCTGTGCTCTGAAGAAGAAAGGGCAAAGAAGAGACCTGTGTCTGCACAAGGAAGGACTCCACGAAGATAAGGCACTAAGTTCTGCACCTGTGGCAGCCCCCCTGCACCCACCAGACTATGACTCATCACGGACCAGAGACTGATTCCAAAAGGAAGGTGAACCCCTCTGCAACCAAAAGACTTCACCGGGACTCCCTAGGACTATAAGTACTAGTCCCCTGCAGTCGGCAGGCCCAAACCACAACTCTGAAGATCAAGAAGGACTGTCCGCCGGGCCCCGACGAGGACCAGCCTGATAGTAACCAGCCAGGTGCCTTCTGGGAAGTGAAGTCCTGAACCCCAGCGAGTCTCAGCTCACTACAGCGTTCCTATGACCTACGGAAGAAGATTTGCTTCAAGTACTCCATTTGCCGTGGCCAAGGTTTGTTGGTGGTCTTGCTGACTACCAACTCCTTTCCTCCACACTCCAAGAAGAGGGAATTGTCTGCTCCTTCAACCTCCTGATTTTGTGGTGCAGTTGTCGAGTATTTGCATCTCAAACCTGTCTGCGTTGGCACGCCTTGCAAATCAGCCCTTGCAGCTCCTGTTCAGCACCGCGGATAGCCAGGTACACCTCTGCACCCGAGACGCCTGAGCTGGGTAGAGCCATTCTGCCTGGTGATTCCTGGTCCTGGGGCCCCTCCAAGCTTAACCTCCAAGGCACTCCCCTGAACTCAAACTGCAAGTGACCGAGTGTCACAAGTACTGTTTTTGACAGCTCCAGCGGATCCCCGTTCAGCACCAAGGACAGCCAAGTCAACTCTGCACTTGGACTCCCTGGGCAAGGTAAAATTGTTCTGTCTGTCGAAACTTGGTCTGTGGACCTGCAAGACCTTAACTCCAAGTGGGTTCTATTGAACTCACCCCGCAAGTGACCGGGTGTCATCTAGTGTTTTCTCCATTGACCGAAATGGTAAGTTTTTACAGTCTGCAAAGTACTGAATTTCTAAACACTTTAAAACCGATAACTCTGGTTATACGCATTGTATTGATTTCAAATTTCTTGTCTAAATTTATATAAATATAAGCTCTATTTTTATAAATTGGTGTCAAATTTGTTTCGAGTCGGGTCAATTACTTATCGTCCATGTTGGTGCTCTGAAATGCTTAACACATGTTCCTCTAAGTAAACCTGACTGCTCTTTGACACTCTGCTAGGACTGAGCTAAAGATTACTAGTGCAAATCTGAGGTCCACTTTTGGGTATTGTGTTAATATTACATGGTAAGGCCTCCCAGCCATACCACATAATATTTCCACCTTGCTACATGCATGTAAACCTCCTCAAACCCCATTTCGAGAGGACTTTAGTAACCATGCTCCTGGTGACTGATGTTGGTATGGAGGAGGAGAGCAGTACCTCTCCCCAACCTCCTGTCTCCCTAGTAGCGAGATGGGTCAATGGACGAAGTTGTCCTCTTCCCTACCCTGACCCCAGAGCAACAGAGGAACTATTGCTACTTAATGGGACAGTTTGCTATGCTTTTCTCACTCACCCCTGTGCTCACCACTTAGTGTATACATGATATTGATACTGGGGACAGCATGCCTGTCAAAAACAAAATTTACAAGCTGACTAATAAAGTGAGAGCCAGCATCAAGTAGGAGGTGTCCAAGATGCTGGAGTTAGGGATGATCAAGCACTCCAACAGCCATTGGTCCAGTCCAGTGGTGCTGATACCCAAGGACGGCCCACCAGGCACCACACCAGAACTCTGGTTGTTTGTGGATTATAAAGGGCTCAACTCAGTCACTGACGAGCACCCCATCCTCTGGGCTTATGAGCTCATCAACCAGTTGGGAGTTGCAAAGTTCCTGAGTACATTTGACTTGATGTCAGGCTACTAGCAGATTGCCTTAATTGAGGCGGCTAAGGAGAGGTCTCCATTCCCCACCCCAGAAGGCAACTTCTCTACAGTAATAACTTTATAGTGGAACATCGCCCCTAGATTAACCATGCCAATGCTGATGGTCTTTCCAGGCTTTTCCAACTTAGCGACGATACCCCCATGGGGGTGGGTAGTTCTCCCTGATTTTAGCTGGGGGGGACACATTTTAGAACTAACATCCTTGGCGTGGTATTCCCTCAAACCTTTTGCCTTCACTCTCAGATTTTTGCTGAACTCATAATTTTGGCATTAGGACTCTGTGCACTTTACCCCCGCTAACCAGTGCAAAAGTGCTTGTGCTCTCTCCTCAAAACATGGGAGCGTTGGCTTGCACCTAATTGCCATATTTCATTTACTTATAAGTCCCTAGTAAATGGTATCCCCTGTACCTAGGGCCCGTAAATGAAATGCAACTAACAGGCAGCAGCACTCACTGTGTCACCCACTAAAGAAGGCCGGCAAAACCCGTCCCAGGCATACAACTGCAGCCTTTAGCTCAGTATTAATCGTCATTCCGACCTGCCAAAGTCAATCTTATGACAAGCCTAAACCTTCATTTTAAAATCCTGTAACTCACCCCTAAGGTACTCCCTAACCACCTCTAGGGCAGGGTGCATGGTATTTAAATGTAGGGCACATGTGTTTAAGTTTTACAAGTCTTGGCAGGGAAAAACTCCTAAAGCAGTTTCATTGTTGTAACCTTTGGCTACCTTATTACACATAATGGCCCTCATGTATCATGCCATTTTACAGTCGGTAATGCTCCGATTCGTGTAACAAGAGCCATTCCAACCACAAAATGACATTTTGATATTCACCAAAGCCAAATAGCAACTCAGTAGGATGTTACAAAATCTTAGCGAATTGCTAATTGGCTTTGGGAATAAATAACAATTCGGTATGTGGAAAGGGTATGTTAAGGGCTTCTCTTCTAGATACCGAATCTTTCAGGTGTGTATTAATGTTTTGCACCCGAAATGCGGTTGGAAATCATTAATATTTTACTACCGCCTCAAAGACCCCTTCTCCTTTGAGAATTTTCATTAAAATTTATTTTATGAGCATGCAGTGGCCCAAGAGACCACTGCCTGGTCATAATAAAAGGTTTGTGTGATGAATTTTCTTTAATGCACCCTGTTTTAATTAGGGAAAACGGGCTGCATTTAAAAATAAAGTTTGCTTTATTTAAAACCAATCACAGACATGGTGGTCTGGTAACCCCAGCAGGCCATCATGCCTGTATATGTAGCCAATCATAGTGGGTCACAATGTACGACCTACCTCATTTACAGTAGTGAGGTAGATTAAATTGCGATACACTACAATTCTGTGTAAAATTCATGTGTACAATAACTACGAGTGGAGCAACAAGATAAATAAAATGCGAAGGAGAACGAGGCGATTGTAGGTTGTACATGCCCTACTCTTGCGAGGTTGAGGATCATTTCAGTTGTTGCTCCACTCGTAGTTATTGTACACATGAATTTTACAGTACTAAAAGCACCATTAGCAAAACTTCAAAATTACAATATTCAAGCCAGAGGCGAAATGAGTGCTAAAGTGTGGGTTAAATGTGACAACTATTGTCTTCGAGTCTTTATTCCTATTTGAATTTTGGAAATAGAGCTGAAGTTGCAGCCCTGCGTGTCCGAGTATTACCCAGCAGATGGCACTAGAGGCTTGTTTGTGAACGACAAATGTACAGTACGCCAGTAAAAACTTCTGTTCCATTCTTCCATTGCAATCATTCGAAACTATGTACGATTTATTTGAAAAACGACTGCAACACTTGTAAAGTGATATCATGTGCAGTCTTTTGTACAATGTTTTTACAAACGAAAATATGATTCATTATTGCAGTGAACCGAAATGAAAACATATTAATTAATATGCTGCTTCCTGTAGCGCGGCGGGGCCTGGTCACAGCTAGGCCGCAGCAGCGCAGGAACGGACACACGACACAGGTGTACTCGCTATCGTGGCCAGAAGACCCCGAGCGGTTTCCAGCCGTTTATTATATCCCCAGGGGCGAGCCCGCCCCAAGGGGTGTGGGGATGCATGTATATGGCAACATTGTCTGCGAGAGCCCGGATGGCTCTCTACATCCCTCCTTTCTTTTGGTTCTGGACCAACAGGTTGTCCCGGCTCAAGGAGACATATATACAAAGTCCTTCAGTTGTTGACTCGGCGCAGGATTCGGCCGGAGACCATACTTCTGGCTCCGGGAACCGTGAGCTGACGAGGGACTGGACGGGACACCTCCGGCCGACTCGATGGCGGTGTTTGGACGTGTCAGCCGGGCCCTGTCAGCACAGTCTTGGCTGACTTGCCTGGGTGTCACCGGCGGCGTGTTCCTCACACAGGGTGAGGCCGGAGGAGAAAAGTTCGGAATCAAGTCCTGATAGTCGGATGCTCCTTGGTCCGCCTCGGCCTCAGCTGTCTTCTTAAAGCTGGACACATTCCTCGTGACGGATTGCAGTCCCTTTTGAGCAGTGACCATAGTCCCTTGAACACTTACAACGATCCATACATCTGGCTCGTAGGGCGTCCGGAACTTCCACCCGGGGTGTCGGTCTTTGATCACCACCCGGTCTCCCACTCTTAGCTGCGGTTCTTGGGCTCTTCGTGTCTCACTGGCCTTCCAGTTCGTTGACTCCCTCCTCGCTTGAACGGCGGCGTCATCCCGCTCCACGGGCACCCACGTCGGGTCTGCCGGAATATTGTCACGTGGGGCTCGCTTGAACAGGAGATGAGCCGGAGCACACTTGGTGGTGCTATGAGGGGTCTGTCGGTATGCACCGAGGAACTGGTCAAGAGCTGTTTCAGGGTCCTCCTCATTCTCCACTGCGATGCGCAACGCACGGTTGATTGTCCTCATCAGACGTTCTACTTCTCCGTTCGCCTGGGGCCATAGCGGGGTGATCTTCCTATGGCGAACAGCTAGACTTTCGAGGTACTCCTGGAACTCTCGCCCCTGAAAAGGGGGTCCATTGTCTGACTTGACTTCGTTCGGTAGCCCCATCATTGCGAAAGTTCTGTCCATGACTCTCTTCACATGGGGAAAAGCTGTCGACGGGACCACTTCAACGACAGGGAACTTCGAGAATGAGTCAACCATGACCAGCATGTGACGTCCATCTGGGAAGCTCCCAAAATCCACGCTGAGATGTGTCCACGGAGTCTTGCTTGGTTCTTCCGTGATCACCGGTGCCGGCGCTGGGTCCCCTCCGGTGATCGTGCAGGCATGGCACTGCCTTACCATTTCCTCCACCATGGAGTCCATCGCCGGGAACCAGACCTTGTCTCGTAATCTGGCTTTGGTCTTCGCCATTCCTTGATGGCCAACATGTGCCAACGCAAGGGTCCTTTTCTGAAGACTCTCCGGAACCACTATCAGGTGTCCCCTTAGGACAACTCCTTCTTCTCCTACACTGAGTTCGCTCCTGACATGCCACAGCTGTTGGCGGGCATGGCTGACCTCCGGCCGGAGGAACGGGCACCGTCCATGAAATGGGCCCATCCGTTATTCTCCAGTGCTCTGCGGACACGGACAAGAGTGGGGTCTTCTTGAGTGGCCCGGCCAATCTCTTCAAGTGTCAGGGCCTTGGGACACGCACCTTGCGACACCATGTTGACAAACGCCTCGGTGCTGCACGCATCCGCTGACGGGTCCGACGGCATCGTGGACTCCGGGTGACGAGACAGATAATCGGCAGGGTTGTTGGCCCCTGGACGGTATATCACTCGGAAGTTGTAGGCTTGCAACTGCACCGCCCATCGTTCGATCCTCGGGGGTGCTAGCCGGGATGAACCAGCAAACAGTGGGAGCAGCGGTTTGTGGTCAGTCACGACATGGAACTCTTGGCCACACAGATACAGGTGAAAGTGCTGGCACGCCCATTTGATAGCCAACGCTTCCCTCTCAATCTGGGCGTACCTGGTCTCCGTGTCAGTGAGGGCTTTGCTGGCATAGGCGACTGGCTTCCACACTTCCGGGCCGTGTTCTTGAAGGAGGACCGCTCCTAGGCCCACCGGGCTGGCGTCGACGACCAGTTCCGTTCTTCGTCTAGGGTGGAAGTATGCCATCACGGTGTTGTCCAGCAACCCTGCTTTGATAGCCTGGAATGCTTTGTTGGCCGCCAGCGTCCACTCCCACTTGTGATCGTGCCGCGTAAGGACGCGCAGTGGCTCAGACATGGCTGCAAGGTTGGGGATGAAGCGTCCACAGTACGTGGCCATGCCAAGGAAACTCCTCACTTCGGTGGGGTTCCGAGGGGTGCTGGCCGCTCTGATAGCTTCGGCCTTCTTCGGGTCCACCAGGAGTCACTCTCGGGTGAATGTGTACCCAAAGAAATCGACGCTCTCCTGATAGAATGAACACTTGGACTTGTGCAAAGTCAGCCCACAGTCTGCCAACCTCTTCAGAGTGGCTCGGAGGTGAGAGTGGTGATCCTCGAGCGTGTTGGAGAACACCAGGATATCATCGCTGAGGTTGATCACCCCTTGCAGCCCCGGCAGTGCTTCCCGGATGGCATTTTGGAAGACTTCAGCGGCTGATGATACTCCGAAGCTGAGCCTCTTGTACCTTCGGAGGCCAACATGCGTCGAGAAGGTGGTAATATACCGGCTCTCGGGCTCCAGTTCCAGCTGATGGTAGCCAGCATTCAGGTCCAGTTTGGAGAACCACTTCACTCCATTTAGGTCCGCCACAATATCGTCCATTGTGGGTGTGATGTGACGTTCTCTCTTCCCAGCGGTATTCGGCAGTCTCATGTCGACACAGAGTCGAATGGCTCCAGGTTGTTTGGGTTTGGGCACCACGGCCAGCGGGGACACCCACGGAGTGGGGCCAGAGACCTTCTCGATCACATCTAGCGCTTCGAGCTTTCTTAGTTCCTCCTCCACTTGCGGACGTAGGTTGAAGGGCACTCGCCGGTGCCTAAGGGCCACAGGTCGTATCGAGGGGTCAATGTGGAGCTTGAACCTCTTGCCTTTGAGTTTCCCCAGTCCTTTGAAGAGAGCCGGAAACTCCTTCAGCATCGCTTCCGCATGGGAGTCATGGATCTGATTAGCGAAAAAGACAAGTCCTAGGTCTTCAGCTGTGTGACTGCTGAGTAAAGTCCCCTTTTTACCCTCAGTGATGTGGAACCTCGCCTCTGTGGAATGGCTTCCGCTGGCGACGGTGATCTGGATGACTCCACGGAGAGGAAGTGGGTCCGTCCCTCCGTATGTGTAGATTCGGGCTGTGGACGGTGCAAGAGGGGGTCGTGGCGACAGGCGGTCATACTGGTCCGAGTCCATCACATTGACAGATGCACCAGTGTCAATGAGAGCTTGTACATCCGTGCCTTCGATGGAGATTGAGCACATGGGAGGTGGTCTCCGACGGGAGCCTGTCCTGCTGACGTACGACACCACGAACACTTCCTCTTCCTCGTCCTCATACATGGGACATCGGTCCTGTGGCTGGTCGTCTGGCATTGGCGTTGGGTCATCGAGGGAGATTTGTCGGACACGCTGGGACATGCTTCTGGGCCTCGACGATGTTTGTCGGAATCGCCCGCCGCGGCATACTCTGGCATAATGATTGAGCCTCCCGCAGCGGGAGCACGTTTTCCTTTTGCCCCGCAGACGGCCGTCGCGGGGTGATCCTCACCACAGTATCCACACGGTCCACCTGGTGGCGGTTTGGGCGCCTGGCGAGTCATCATGGGCGTCTCTGGATTACATCCACCCTTTCCTCCTTGATCGGCGGGTGTCTGGACGCCTGTGAAGCGGCAACCGGGGTGTGTAGGGCAGCCTCCATCTCTTCTGCCCTGATGTCCGATAGTTCATGGGAGCGAGCCAGGACCAGGATATCCTCCAGCGAGATTCCAGGTTGCCGGAGGATTAGTTTCCGCAGGAGTTTCGAGCGGCAGCCCAGGATGATTTGGTCACGGATTTCCTCCCGCGGGTCCACGAAGGGGCACGAGCTAGCCAGCTGGCGTAGACGTGCATAGAACATATCAACGGACTCTGAGTCAGTCTGCCACGCCCTCTTGAACTTGAATTTTTCGAAATCGTGGTTGAGCTGTGGATGAAAATGTCTATTGAGCGCAGCGACCGCCGCCTCGTAGTCTTCTTCATCTCCAGTGTTGGGAAGCGTCTCAAACAGGTCATAGATCTCCGCACCTCCATAGTAGATTAGGAGTGACCGTTTCACGGTGCCGTCTGTTTCCCTCGTCCCCTTGAAGTAGTGGTTGAGTCGTCCGACCCATGCTTTCCATCTGGGCGCGGCTGTGGCGGGGTCCGAGGCCTCACTGAAGGGAGGTAGGGGTGCAACCGCAGTGTGGGTGTGCACCGGTGGGGGCTGATTAGCGCCAACGGCTGGGGGACGCCCTCCATCTTGCTGGGCGGCAGCACCGGCCACCGGTGGGTCGCTCATTTCGTCTGTGTGCTGGAGCGTGGACGCGGAGGCATGACCGCCTTTCTGGTCCTCTTCGCCTGGGCGTGCGTTGTAGTGTGCGGTCTTGCTTCACTGGATGTGGGGAGAAGGCAGTCCACCCTCCGGCGCAACTTCGTGGGGGAGATGGCGTGTGATTGAGGCTTCGCCGTGGCGCTGTTCTCCTTCCCCTTTAATTTCTTTCCTTTCTTCCGCAGTGCAGTCCTGTCAGATGCATCTGCCTCGGGTGTCCCAAGTGCCCAGGGCCCTCCCCAACAGGACCAGGGCTGGCAGGCTGCAGTTCCCTCCTGACCCTGTAGGGGGCGCGCAGCTCCAGTCACAGGCAGCAGAGGGGCAGCTCACTCCTGGGGCCTCGCAGTATCAATGCGGGCCGACGGGTCCAGACGCTGCAGAGAGGCCCAGGGGGGGGCGCGGGCAGATGCGGGTGTCGAAGAAGCCTCGTACAGGAGGGGCAGGCGGGACGCCGCGATGCGCTCAGAGCACCCCCGCACTTAGCCCGCAATGCAGGCCGCTTGAAGGCGCCGCCGGCTGAACGCGCTCCCGTTGGGCAGGGAGACGCGTGGGCGGGCGCCGGCCAGATCTCCGCTGGGGCGGGCAGGCACAGGCGTGGACGGAGACCGCAGTAGAGGAGCAAGGCACCCAGAGCAGCAGGCAACCGGTGGATCGGAGCGGCGCGGGTGGGCACTGCACGCTCGTTGAAGCACCGCACAGCAGCGGAGGGAGCAGGGCAGCGCGGGTGGGCTCAGCACGCTCCCAGCAGGGCTCCTGAAGGTAGGCCAGCACGCGAGGGGTGCTACCGGCCTCGTCGCCAATGTAGCGCGGCGGGGCCTGGTCACAGCTAGGCCGCACAGCGCAGGAACGGACACACGACACAGGTGTACTCGCTATCGTGGCCGGAAGACCCCGAGCGGTTTCCGGCTGTTTATTATATCCCCAGGGGCGAGCCCGCCCCAAGGGGTGTGGGGATGCATGTATATGGCAACATTGTCTGAAAGAGCCCGGATGGCTCTCTACACTTCCTCCGTGGCTTTGTGTAATTTTTTGTCCATTTACAGTTTATTAGAGCAAATTGGCTAATATTTGGCGGCGGCTTTCGTGCGAGCTATTGGTACGGGAGTCGTCGTCTGTAGGTTGCTGGGGCTGAGGGCTCATGAAGAGTGGGCAGTGGGCTAAGCTTCAAACACGTATATGTGGATTGTGGAAGTGATAGCGGGGTGACCAAAAGGAACCATGAGTGAAGTCGCCATGGGAGGGAATGAATCACACAAAGGAGGGGCGGGCAAAGTTGAAGCCGATCGCAAAGGGGGAAAAAAAGCCCACCAACACGAATGAAAATAAACTGAAGAACACAAATACATGTAATCTGGCCAGTCGAAGCAAGAGTGGGCTGTTGGAAATGTCACAGTGAAAGCCTCTGCTTTTTATGCCCAACTTGAGTTGAGGAGTTGGTGGGAAGGGGGAAGAAGGGGGGAAGAAGGATGTGTTGCTACTACTAGAGCAGCCAACTTTGAAACAAAGGGTTCGAGTCTCCGTGTCGCCTCAACAACATCCTGTAATAATGGGATCTCCCGGCTTTAAAAAAAAAATGAGATGAAAAATATATAAATATGATTTGTGGGGGCGGGTGCGACGGTACGGCATGGGGAGAGTAAGTGAGGGGCATAGCTGAAAATTAAAGGCAGGCAAAGCTGAATCCAATCGAACAGAAAAATGACAAGGAAAGCTGATCGGAAAGGAAAGGAAAGGAAAAAAAGCTGAAGACCATCAGAAAGAAAAAAAAGTGAGGGGCAAAGCTGAAGCCAAGAGCGTCCCTGGGCGAGCAAGAAATGGCACGGGACCATTCAATGGAAAAAAAAGAGTAAATAAAGCCAAGAGCAAGTGGACATGTAACAGGGGCAGTACCCATAAAAGTTAAAACACACCCAAAGACGGGACAACGAGCGGCATTTTACGAATGAAAAGAAAGCAATTTTGACAAGCACAAGAAGGAACAAATGGAAAGCAGTGGGAGTGGTCTATGCCCCCAGACTAGATACAGCATGCCTCACAGAGCAGCGCATGTGCGCTGATAGGCTTGCCCTAAAAAGAATGCTTCCTACAGAAAAAAGAAGCCTTTCCTCCTTTCAAAAACTACTCCTAGACAGTAAGGGGCTAAGGGCTCTGCCGCTGGTCATCTCAAAAATACACCTGTAGATTAATGCTCCGACTTAGTGACCACTGGGTTCAGCAAATTGGAGCTCATGGTCAAGAACTTATTTGACACTGTGTTCGCTAAACTAAAGAATATGGACATGTCATTGGCCATGTTAAAAGAAAAGAATTAATGGAGGAAGGAAAGTACTCCCACAAGGGGGTAATCGGTGACAATGTTATGGACAGTTACGTGCTTGTGTGGTCAGGTTCAAAATAGCACTGTTAACTTACAGTCTATACCGCCTAAAGGGAATGGATTCTCCAGAAATATCCCAAAAACAGGTCCGGTAGGATCAGAGACCCAAGTAGGGATTAACCCATCTCTCCCTGGTTCCACTCATCCACCTCCTAATTGGCCCAGAGCTAGGCACTCATTACAACTCCCCCTAGAAGCGACTCCTTCTGTTATGGTGTTAAATAATGCCCCTGCTCTGAGACCTTAGCAGAGGGAGCATTGGTCGAACTTAAAATATAAGGCATTTCACTGGGTGGGAGGCATGCAGGGCCATTATTCTGCAGGTTTAATAATATCATTGTAGTTAGAAGAGTACCAAGGGTGGGGGTAGTTCTTAAAGAGGCTTCAAGGGATTGTGTGGTGATCAACATTAAAGACCCTTCCATAGTAGCGACTTTACTTCACAGGTTATCTGCTGCATGGAAGACTGGTCAAATCAAAGCTCTACCCTTGGGGTATTACTACAGGTTGTTGACTAACGGGCCCAATCATGAGCCTTCATCCCTGCATAGCAATGCATAGTAATCCTTTGGCTTGTCACCCCCTTTTTAAAACCCCGGTTAGAAATTCATTTACCCATTTCGAGTCTCTGGAAGATAAGGATTTACTATTACAACCACATAACAATGTCAGACATGCTGGGGTTTGGGAAGGTGGGGTGCTACTTGCCCTGATCACATGAATTACAGAATCTTTATTGACTGTTAAGCCATTTCCACGCTCTTGTATTCAGTCACAGTACAGATTAAGGTGTGTACCTTGGAATATTAGAGGCAATTACACCAAGTTTACCAATCCTAATAGGTTAACGTTTAATAAGCAATGTGGCTGTATTTGTTTGCAGGGGACCTGGACTTGTGATGCGTTTTTAGGTCTCGGCTTTAGATGGCGCGCATTCGCTGTCTCAAGAGAGAGACAAACTGTACCTACTGTTGTGGGCTTCAGCCCGCCCATAGGCTTCCCATTGGCTGGCACCATCGTCGCTCCATTTGTCGTTCTCCCCATTTGTTAACGGCATGCATACATCATGCCTCTTCCGGTGTTTAGCCCTCCCTGAGAGCATCGCTTAACTTATTTTAACCATTCGCAGCAGCCATTTGCATCTATTGTTTGGGACTACTTTTTTCTTTTTTTAAATGGGTGACCGGTCCCACCACTCGTTAGGAGCGCTAGTGTTTTATTTAGCGCCGAGCGCCTATTTTATTATTATTTTACAATCCGGTGCCGCTGGCTGCAGCCTCCTCTTCCTCCTCCTGTGGGGGCTGCAACAAGGGATTTGCTTACTGCTTTAAGGTAAGAACGGGCAGCAACGTTTGCTGTTGAGGTTGAGGGCAAGGGCAGAGAGTGCCAGACCGTGCATTGTTCCATTTCATAACCGGAAATGCCCAAGTAAACGCATCCTCCGATAAACACCCCTGACACCGTACTTGACACCAACAATGTAAAACCAGTTCAGATGTCTCAGACCGTGCCGACCATACCCCATATAACGTAGCTAAAACACAAGGCATGTGCACCCATACCTACACTAGATAACCAGCCCTGTGCAGTCACCCTCATGTAACGTATGCAACTCCCGTGCAAGCACCAAATAATATAGCTCCCAGGCAAACATCAGGTAATGCGTCCTCTTGCCAAGGACAGAGAACCCATGCAAACCCCAGAGAATGGAGATCCTGTGCAAAACCCATGCAATGTGGATCTTTTGCAAACTTCAGGGACACGGTCTGTAAAGTAACAGGAATTCTGTGTAACTCCAGAGATAGGGAAACCAACCCCAGTGCCTCATGCACAATCCGTTCAGTGTGCGTCTCATGCAGCCCCAGGACATGTGCTTACCATTTAGACCTCATGGACACAGCATCCTATGGAAGAGACTCTTATGGCTGTATCGAAGAAGGCACCCCCCTCTTGGACCTAAAACTATGGACGTCATTTGAGACTAGTTAGGGGGACACAGCTGCAACCCCTAACCAGCCTTAAATGATGTCCATGCCTAAAACCCGAGCAAGGGATGTCCGCAAACCACGGCCAGAGCCTTCCTAATACCCCTGTTGCTGTCCAGTGCTTGCGGTGCTCTCTGTTCATACGTCTAACCCGACTCCTCAATGTACTCATCTGCACCGGCTCCCATGAAGTCTGCTAACATGAAATGCTCAAAAGGAAATGCCGTGGGGCCAGACAGAGTACCAGTGGATCTGCTTGCAAATACCATTGATCTCTGGGCTCCGCTAGTCACCAATGTTCTTAGGGCTGCCGCAGCAAGCCAACCACTAAACCTCTGGTTGAAATCAGTAATAGTCCCTATTTATAAGAAAGGTGACAAAGCAAGCACTGCCTGTTAGAGACCACTTTCTTTGTTGACCCCCATTGTGAAAGTGGCAGGTAGAGTTTTCTATGGCAAATTTGGAAAATTGGGCGGAAGAAACCACCATATTATCAGAGGTGCAATTTGGCTTTCGCAGAAGGCTTGGCACGATTGAGCAGTGTTTAAACTTGTACTTCTTGGCCTCAAAATATACAGTTGGAAAAGCTGGTTCTTCACATTTGTCACTCATGAATTTGACAAGCACATTTGATTATGTGAATTGCTCTAAACTCTGACAAATAATGCTGGCTATGGGGGTAGCCCCACCAATCTTTGTAGTACAGGTACATTCTGACATGACTGCCTGCTTCCGCTACGGTGCTGGTGGCAAGTGTACTAATTCATTTAAGCTTCGAAGGGGAGTGGGACAGTGGTGTGTTCTGACTCCCTTTCTGTTCACCCTATATAATAAATTAATTGGATGGCTTCTTATGGTCAAGGGACCAGGACATGCCCCAGATAGGGTCACGCCCCTTGCCCGTATTCCTCTATGCCGACGACTAGGTTTTGACGGCTCGTACAGCTAAGGATCTACAAGTATTCCTAGATTAATTTACTCAGTTTATGGCCACTCTTGATTTGCAGATCAAGGTGACAAAATCATTTGTGACGGTAGGTGACCCCCCACACTCTACTAAGCCAAGCTCCATAGTGTATATGGCACCCCTGTTCATCAAGAAAATCTTTTCAATATCTGTTAGTCCTTTCTGACCAGCTCTTAGACGGCATCATTTAAATAGGGCTAGGGCAAGCGAGTTTGAAAGATCAATCAAAGCCATTTCAAGATTTTCTAGTGAATTGGGTTCTAAAACTCACAAAGGTGCGAAAGAAATATACAGATGTATATGCTTCTCTCTCTCACTACTGGCTGGAGTTTGGACTAACATTGATACGAAGGGATACCAACTGCATGAGAAGGCCTTCTTATGAAGGCTTCAATCTGTACCCATAACGACTTCCACTTTAATATTCTACTCTGAGCTTGGTGTTACTTACTTGGAGGACCTTAATAAGCTTCGCCCTGTTGACTTGCGGTTACCTATGTTGCACAAACAAGAAACACCACTTCATGAGATAATTCGGGACTGTCTTGGGCCATGGAGCTCGGATTCTGTGGTTGAGATGCATTAATGAAGGTTTACCAGATGTTTGTTTACTTCCGTGGATTCCAGGAACCTTTGTTCCATAAAAACGCTGAAACAACCATTTCTTGGAGAATGTGATGAGCCAGGTTATTGTTAGAGGCCAATAAATCTTTTGTTAATCTACACGCCCCAATTATAACAACTGACCTGATTGAACTGTACCTCAGCTTTGTAACTAATGGTTATCGTAGATTTTTATTGAGAAGGTTTAGACTTAACATTGTACATGTCCTAGTGACTATCCCGGAAAAGGGGATTTGGAAGACTATTTTGCCCCTTTGCCCCTGCTATCATTTGTCTGTTCAGTCAACAATAAATGTTTGCCTTCTCATTCTTTTTTATAAGGTACAGAGTAAATGTTTTTTATTGCCTTTGTTGCCTACTGATAACTTTAGATACCATAGAATTGCTTTTTCTTTTTTACAAGAACTTTCATCAAAATTTACCTGTGTTTCAGTTGCCAGTTCTATACTTGCTTCAATTAAAATCAGTATTTCGATGACTATATCACGTGGTAATTCTTGATAAAAATTGCAGTTATTCTCTATGCCGCTAACTGTAATGCACTTTTCTGATTACTGATCAGATATGGTTTATAGAGAAACTTAGTTACTGCATCATACCAGCATGCAGAAAATGAGTAGAGTTGACGTTAAATTTCTCGTTTGAATATCATAGGTGTGTATTTACCATGGGCCAGATGTAGGAACGTTTTTTGCGGTCGCAAACAGGAGATCGGCCCATTTGCGACCGCAAAAAAGGGTGTGGGCATGTACAAACGCTATTTTGCGAGTCACTGACTCGCAAAATAGCATTTGCGACTCTCACTATTAGGAAGGGGTGTCCCTTCCTAATACCAAATCTCAATGCAATATACCAGTAGCAGCCGGTGGTGGGAGTGCTGCCGGGCGGTGACGTGGGGCGGGGAGAGGCAGGGTGGGGGTAGTGAACTACGGAATTCAGCCGAATACAGGTAAGTAAACATATAAATAAATAAAACCAATTTCGTTGCGCGCGCTGCATCGCATTTGGCAAGGCAGCGCGCGCAACGAAATTCGTTTTATTTATTTATATGTTTACTTACCGGAATCGGCGGAATTCCGTAGTTTACCCCCACCTGACCCTCCCCGCCCACGTCACCGCCGGCCACTCCCACCACCGGCCGCTACTGCAATATACTATTGTTTTGCAACTGCATTTGCGGCCGCAAAACACTCGCAGTTTACCACCTACTTCCAGTAGGTGGTAAAACACTCGCAAACGGGAATGGGTCCCCAGGGGATCCCTTCCCCTTTGTGAATGGGTGCGCAAATGTTTTTTTAAGAGCATGCAGTGGTCCCTGCCTGCCCTTAAAAAATGAAACTGAAAAGTTTAATTTTTCTTTTTTAAATGCATCCAATTTTCCTTTAAGGAAAACGGGCTGCATTTTTTTTTTAAAACTGCTTTATTTAAAAAGCAGTCACAGACATGGTGGTCTGCTGACCCCAGCAGGCCACCATCCCTGGGAGTGCTTGCCATTCCCTATGGGAACGCAAATTGCGCTTGCCTCATGAATAATAATGAGGCATGCAATTTGCGACCCCATTAGGAATCCTAAACAGTGTCTGAGACACTGTTGTACATTCACTTTTGCGAGTCGCAAATTGCAAGTCGCAATTCGACGCAATTTGCGACTCGCAAAAGTGAATGGCCGTACATCTGGCCCTAAGATTCTATGGTATTCTTTTAACGTGAAAAAGAAATGTGAAAGTGATGACTCACATGTGAAAGGATTACTAAATAGTTTTCTTTAGATAATGATATATGTGAAGATAATAGAACTAAATGCAAATTAGATGACATTGTGAGTGATATTGAAGAGTTGCTTATTACTATTCTTGCTCATGTTAAAGTGTTGCTCTAACCGAGAGAAAGAAATGGTGTTGCATGTAAATGCTGATTCTGATTTTGCTGAAACTTTCAAAGAATAATATTTATATATATACTAATGCAATGCATCTAAAATGAAATTAATTTTTAAGATTTTGAGATAAAGTTACATGTTGGTACTTACGAAATGCAGTAGTACGTTATAGTTACACACGTCATTTACAATGGACTAATTTACTTTAGGCGCATATTTACACTGCAAATCATATCTAAATGTCATAATTCATAATGAAAATACATATTTCAATACTTAAATTCTTGCTTATATTAACCTAAATTCAAATAGGCCTGTTTGTTTGCTCCTTTCTTCTTACTCGACTCTGTCTCTGTGACAGAATATCTCAATATTACAAATGTAGTGCAACTGTATCCTGTTTCAGGAGTTCTCATGGGCTTAGAAGAACTATTGGATACAATTATTGTTCCACCAGCTACACCAGCCTGGGAAACTGCCCTTTCGAACTTGTTCATGTGCCTTGTTAAAGGATCTTTGTTTAAAGGTCCACCTCTATCGGATGATCTGATCATTTACGTAACCTGAAACGCCTATATTCCCCAAAAATGTGTCTTCTTTATATCTCATGACAAACATCCTATATGAACTGACCAATGGACTGAGTGGTCTGATCTGATGAGGTAACCTAGAAGGTGCCACCCCGGAACTGTGAAAATATAATATCTATTCGATTGATGATTGGAGCGCTCACATCCTTTTTGTCATCTTTCCCATGCGGATTGCTTTCTATAGGACTGGGAGATAACTATTGGACTTGCGGACTCTCCTGGCTGGTGCATACGCTGTGTGTTCTATTCCCGGACTTCTTTCCTCCATGGGAGAGAATCTTTGAGCTGACATGATCCATGTCCTTTCCTGAGCTTACCTTCTAGAACTTTGGTAATTGATGGCTCAAAGAGATCAATTTGATGAAGCTGTACTTTTAACTTTTAATGCCTGATATTGGTGTATCTTAATTTCTAAATACTGATAAATGTAACCATTTACAAATCCTGTTTCTGTCTCTCTATGACTAGTCTCCAATAATTGATCGTGCATCTCCATAGATTAAATGAGGTATGAGATTTCTAATAGAGGGGTCTCTAGTTAACAGGTCCTAATGTTACTATTTTATATAGCTTTAACTAAGTTACTTGTTTGCATGATTCTAGCTCGTCTAAATTTCTTCAGGAGATTTGGTTTAGCAGTAATAATTCTGTACCTGTATAGTGTAATATTGAGAGTCATATACATAAATCTAATTACTAGCTTATAGGTCAGTTATCCGATTCCTGGCCCTCATTGGATGACTGGATTGAATCTCCTATATCCGACCCCTCACGGCACGGTTAAAGATCCATCGGAGGACCAAGTTAAATGACTCTGAGGTGTAGTGCCAGCCGTTGCAAATGCGTAAAGCTTAGATTGCAATGTTGTGAAATGGCTGTTTGAGGTTATGCGAAGTAGTTAGAGTTCATGTTTGAGTGATGCGCTTTATGCAGAAAATTTGAAGTTATTTTCGGGTCCATCATGACCTAAGATCCCAGGATACACACCTACGGGTGGTCTCAGTGTGGCATATGCTGAGTAAGTTGTCTGCTGTGTTTCGAAGGTGCTGTTCATGAGACGTCATCGGCAGTACCACTAAGTGAAGGGTTCTGTGTGTGAGTGAGGACTACGGCTGTTACAATTGTTTTCAGTGCACAGGAAACTTGTTGTATCAGCTTGAGTGAGATCGCGCTGGTCGAGGTTTCACTTGAAGTGTATGGGAAATTAGATTGGATTATTGTTGTAGGTTAGGTTTCTTGTGTGAAAGGATCTGTTATTTTCTGTAGTGGTGCAGACAAAGTAATTGAAGTAAGTTTGCACTGTGTGAATTTTGCTTAGAGAGAATGTGTTTGAAGGATTGTAAAGGAGGGGTAACTGCTGCAAGGAGTGAGGTCAACGTTATAGAGTGTCACACTGGTATTGGTCGGTTGGTGTAATGCTGCGCTGTAATAGGGTGACTACGTCACTGTGTGCCGCGATGGTAATGGATGTTCAGGCACTAAACAAGGAAGTGTAGAATGATTCGATCAAAGAGAATTATTTGTAAAGGCAAAATTAAATTCAGGGAAAAATGAAAATTCTGATGAATTTAAAAAGCTTGATACAGGGGGATGCACCGATACTTACAGGGGAAGAAGTACCAATACCACCCAAGGGTACCCCAGCATTGTATATGACTCAAGAGAGAGGATTTCACACGTGTATATGGCTAGAAAATTGGATGAAGAACACTGAGAATGGCGGGCCATTAGCTTTACCACAATACGGATCATTTAACATTCGGATCCTTGAATATTTGAGGAGACATTTATATGAGCTTAAACTGCCTCCTAGACCCATGCAGTTTGAGGCACTTTGTGAATGGGAGTATATAGCTCATCAAAAAGAGAAACAGAAATGTCAGGGAATATACAAGAATACTTTGAACCAATATGTCGAGGCTAGGTGGAAGGCTCAACAGAAGGCTTGGAGAAGGAATATAGCTGAAGGAACTTGAATGTATCTTGTGCTAGTGGCAGAAAAAGGAGGGAAGCATAAGGAAAAGAAAAAACATCTGGCAGAACCAAAAACACTAGATCCGACTGGAGATAGTGATCATGAATTCAATGAGGAATTTCTGAATGAATCACTACTGAATCGCCCACCACCTTATAATGAAGACCAACCCCAGAGTTTAACAAACTCTTATTCGAGGATAGCTCCAGATACGCCTGCAGTGCCGAAAGATCCATGTTCCACACACCCCTTTTTCACCAGTGGGTGGTAATGTAGAAACACCTGATGCAAACAATCAGACTGGTTTAAACACCCCTGATGCTTTGACTGTTCTAGTGACCATAAGTCCTGTTGTTCCCTTGTACCAATCTAGGAATAGGGGAAACAATGCATACACATTGGCTGTCCCTACTGGGATAAATGGTTCAACCTTTACTTCTACAGATGTGAGATCGAGACAACCTATACAGGTACCCTTAATTCCGACCCCAGTTGACCCTCCTCGTGGAGTCAGTAATGGATTGAGTCTACTTTCCACTCAATTAAATCCTTCCAGTGGAAGGGCAGGACGGAGTCAGACTTTTTATGTGCCTGAAAATGGCATGATAACTCCACCCAGGGCAACACAGAATACTGTGGGAAATACTCTCTCCATTGGGAATGCAAGATTCTGACATATCCCTTCTCCACTCTACTCCCATTGCTAGAACGGAAGGTCAGGATGAGGATTTGTTAGGGAACAGAGCAGAAGGACAAACTGGTCCTACTCCTCAAGAAATTGATGACTGGCTTAAGGGTATAACTACCCCTACATGAGTGTGGAGCCAAAAGGACGAACGTCAGGGAAGTGAAGAGGCATAAGTCCCTTGATGCTGCTAAGCTTAAGGTGAAATTAGAGGAAATGATTATAGGAACCATAAGCCGTGCTGAGATAGTTACATATCAGGATGATGAATTGCTGTTCATCTGTAAAGATATTTCCAGACGTGCTTGAAACACACATGAAAAGTTATCTGAAGTTGCACTAAAATATGGAGTGGGTATATACTGATCAAAAACATTCCAAAAAACCTATAGGATAGATTTCAGTGACACAGACATCGAACACATGAGACCATCAGGAATGAGATTACAGGTTAAAGAATTACTGGCTCTTCTCAGGAAATGAAGAGAACTAGAAACATGGGAAGGGTAGATGGGCCAAAAAGAAGGAAACTAAAAGGATTACTATGCAAATGTTTCCGGTCATCGAAGACGATGGGAGCGAGAGAGTGATGATGCCTCATATGAGAGAGGTACCTGGAGGAGGATATGTTCATGTTCCCTGGACCAGACCAGACATCTTGTCCTTTACAAATGATTTCCCAAAATTGAGAGAGAATTCTGTTGAAGCATATAAACAAATTGAAAGGTTTGTGAAGGTTTCAAAGGTCTTGCTGAAGGATTTGGATACTCTGTTTCACATTGCAGTCCCAAGTGATTTGTGGGCAGAATGTAAAATTTCTGTTGATTGGCCTGAAACAGAACCAGCAAGGAATACTCGTACAGGTGCACCATCCCCTGAGGTGATGAAGAAATATAACCAAGCCATCATGTATTTGAAAGGGAAAATTTCCCTCAGAGAAATTGATTGGCTAAAAATTGACACACCAACCCAAGAGCTGAAGGAAACAGCTCAGGCATATTATGAAATACATGTGCAGGCATTCAAGCAGTATAGTGGAATGGAGAATGTAGCCGAGAAGAATATGGGACATTCTTTCTATCGTTTGTGTATGGATTGAGGCCTAAGATTAGCAGCATGGTTCAATAGCATCTGATTTGCAGGCAAAGTACACCCAATGATGAAATACTTCGTTATGCAATATATTGTGGAGATTAAATTGATTTGAAACACAAGAAGTTGAAAGAGAAGCTAATGAGTACTCAGATGAAAGCGGTGGAGAAAGGACAGGGTGGAACAGGTGTGGATCCCATTTTCATTGCGCAGGGAGGTTATCATCAGCCCCCGAGAATGTGAGGAGTGAGTGGGGAACAGCAGCAGGGTGCAGCCCCAAGGTAGAGGTTGAGGTGTGTCGATAGATGCTTTGAAAAGGACTAATCTGTGTTATATTTGCGGAAAGTTGGGGCATTAGAAGCGAAAATGTCGATTTCATCCAATTAATCAAGGAAATGGGGGACAGATACAGAATGTTTGCAATGCACAATCACTGGGAGAAAGCATGGTACAGATTCAACAGGTCCACAGGCAGAGAAATCAAAATCAAAATGTACCCCAAGCCTCAATGCCTCAAATGAATGGTCAGGTTCAGAAATACAATTCCAATAAAGGATTTCACACTAATGCAGGATCAAATGTAAATCAGAATGTGTCTCAGCAATTCTCTTTGATCCAGTTGGATGACACAGACTCAGACCTGTCACAATGACGGTGCCTGAAAGGGGAGTAGAAATGCATGATTGATGAAGCTGATCATGATTGTCTGGATGTGACTGAGTTGTGCACAAAGCCCCGTCCTGATATCCTTGACACCCCTTTGCCTTAATAAGATCATGTATTGTTTGTTGACAGATGTTGTCTGCGTGATACAGAAGGAAATCTGTAGGCTGCTTATGCTGTGTGTACAGTTGCGGGTGTGATTGAAGCCTCTTGGTTGCAGGGTGTATACTGTGCCCAAGTCACCGAACTGATTGCCTTGACACAAGCCTGTAACTTATCAGATAAATTGTGAGTTACAATCTTCACTCATAGTCATTACGGATTTGGCATCGTGCAAGTGTGGTCACAGCGAGGGTTCATGACCTCGTCAGGGTCCCCCATTAGAAACAGAGAGAGCGTGAGGAACTCATTGCTGTCATTACAACTGCCTGCTCAAATTGCCGTGGTGAAGTGTGCAGCCCATCAGTAGGGCACTGATTATGTTACAGTCAGAAACCGCTTTGCGGATGAGACTGTGCGCTATTGCACTCTAAATTCTTATACATACAATGAAGATCCTCTGCGAGAGAATTCTGATATCACACAGTGCAAACTTTTATTATCCTCCGTAGAGACATGAGAAGAAGTGAAGGCATTATAAGATAAGGTACCAGAACTGAAAAACAAGGATGGGTCAGAGCAGGATGTACAAAAAGGCAAGAAGATGAGGTGTGGGTGTACACTGATGGAAGACCTGTTTTACCAGATCATTTTCTGCCTCCTATGGCACAATACTATCATGGTCCTGCTCACATCGGGAGGGATGCTATGATGTGTCTCTTTTGTCAGACACGGTTCAATCCAAGATTCAGATCAGTAGCAGAAGCCTTGTGTCATCGTTGCATAGTGTGTCAACAACAAAACATGGTGAAAAGTACTCCTGTTACCCTGAGTCATGTTGGAAGATCAGGGGGTCCTTTCAACCAAATGCAGCTTGATTTTGTTGAAATGCCCCCTTGTAAAGGCTTGAGATACATTCTTGTGAATGTGTGTGTATTCTCAAGGTGGGTAGAAGCGTACCCAACAAGATGAAATGACAGTCTTACTGTAGCTAAGCTAAGCTACTAGTGAAGGAGATGATACCGCATTTTGGATTTCCGACTTCTTTGGAGTTAGACCGAGCGACACGCTTTAACAATGAGGTTCTAAAGATGTTATGGGCAGCATTACAAATAGATCATAAGCTTCATTATGCTTACCGTCCAGAAGCCTTTGGAATTGTGGAACAAATAAACGAGACATTGAAATCCAGATTGGCAAAGGTGTGTGCTCCAGCTTCCCTAAGATGGCCTGATGCATTGCTTCTTGTACTGATAAGTTTGCGAGGTACCCCAGACAGAAGTACAGGACTACATCCTCATGAGATTATTATGGGCATGGCAATGAGACAGCCTGCAGTTCCTGCCAATGCTTTGGTTAACATAACAGATGATTTGGTGCTCGATTACTGTAACAGACTGGCTGACGTGGTGTGTTCTGTGTCTCAGAAGGTGGGGGAAGCTGCTACTTCACCTCAACGGTAGAAGTGCCATGACCTTAGTCTGGGTGATCGTGTCCTGGTAAAGAAACTCAAGTCGTGTTTGGAACCTCGTTGGTGTGGGCCGTTTCAGGTGATCCTGGTAACCACAACTGCTGTTAAGTGTGGTGGTCTTCCAAGTTGGATGCATGCCACCCATACTCGCAGAATCCTATGTCCTCTTGAAGATACAGCGCCTGTTTCAGATGTGCCGATGGTTACAGAGAGACAGCCATCTCAGGCCAGCCAAACTGTAGAGAGGGCTCCAGCTACTGGGAGGGACTCCGTGCACTGGATCTGAGGGAGATCCGAGAGAGTCAGCTCCTGTAGGTATTGAAGGGTCATAAGAAGAGGAGCTGACTAGGTGTAGTATTGATCTCACTGAAGGAAACAGTGCACCTGAAACAGAAGTAGTACCTGGAGACTGTTGGTCCAGAAGAACGGACAGGTTGAGACGCATTCTAACAGAAAGAAGAGTACCACAAACCATTGCGGAAGCCTATAGTCAGTTAGAACAAAGCAACAGTGTGGAGGAAGGACCATCAGTGAGAAGGTCTAAAAGAGCCATAGTACCAAGTCACAAATACGCTGCACAGGAATGGACTTATTTGGCATTGAATGGCTGGGGAAAAGCATATTACACCTTTTGTTACAATAATCCAAGTTTTCATGAGCCACCGTGAGAAATCTTTATGTTCCAGCTGAAAGGCTCTAAATAAATTTGAAAATAAAAAGAACTGAGTCAATCTGTGCTGAAGAAAATTGCATGTCTCGAGAACTATACAGCACTAATGAATTTGCCTTGCCCAATTAAGGAAAGTGTGAACTGTGCTCAGCAATAACAAAGCTGACATTTTTGAGAGGAACAATCTTCCTGGGACTTTCTTTGCTGCTAATGCTAATAACATCTAAATCCAAATGTATAAGGGGGTAGTGAGGTCAGATTCTAAAGAAACGATGGATCCTAATGTGGTGTCATCAAAAAGCGAAAATGTATATGTGCTTGTATACTTGCTATGTTTTCTGTTTTGTTTGTATCATTGCTTATAGTTTTAAACCTGGCTCATCATATTTACATGAGCAAGCTTGAACTTACTACTGTGCCCAAAAATGGTTTTATGAATCAAAATGAATTATGTGATACAAATGATAGATTATTGCAAGGAGATCAATCCACTGGTGATTTTTCAGCAAAGGCATTCACAAAATTACTATATCAGCATCATGGATGTTAGAGATTGCTATGTGTGTTGCCAATGGCCTACATCAGTTTTTGAGAGGGTGGCCTACCATCAACTACCTGTAACGTGGTATTTCTTGTAGTGTTTTAACAAGCTTATTTTGTGGCAAGGGACAATTTCAGTATTATTACTCTAACTATGATCTAATCTTTTCTGACAAACCTGTGAGGAAACATTTACATCCTGTGTGTGATACTAAAACAGCTGAATGATGGGAGAATTGTTTAAGCTTACACAAAGTCTAGACACGCCTATCACACTGACACAATCTAACATGCCTTTTGCATAATGTAGAAAAGGAATTTGTAGAATCAATAGAGGGTAGACGAAGAGAGCTTATGGCTAAAGGTGCAAATAATTCTAGGATACCATCTTGGGCACTTAGAGAACCAGATGTCAAAGCCACGGTAAACCAAGCTGCTATTGCCCTAGATTGGGAATATAGAGGAAAGCTATGTGTATTAAGGCATAGAACTGAAGCTGATACAAATTCTGTTGGCTCCAGCTAATGTGACCACAAATTTCAAGTTTTAAAACATTTGGGACTTTTTTTGGGAGGTGTTGATCCAGTATTCCCTGGGGTTTATTATATTTGTGGGAAGAATGCCTATTATAGGTTGCCTAAAAAATTGCATAGATCCTGTTATATGGGGATAGTTTTTCCAAAGCTCTTCCATGTGGGTCAATCTGATGGAACCAATGGAGGTTCTCATAGAAGATTAAAGACAGGAGCAAGCGCAGGGGAAGTGGTAGGAGATATTTTTGGAGCTCTCATACCATCTGTGGGGGTGATACTGAACTCTCACAAAATACAAACATTGTCTACTGTAGTAGACAAGCTATCTACTGATACTGCTGGAGGATTCCTAGCCATAGATACTGAAATGATTGCCATGAGAGTTATGGTACTTCAAAATAGCCTTGCTCTAGATATCCTTCTTGCAAAATAAGGCGGAGTCTGTTGAATGCTGAAAGTGCACTTATATTCCAGACAAAAGCAAAGACTTGAAAGGTTACATTCAGAACATGACTCACCTTGGAAAAGGCTTAAAAGATTTAAAGCTGATGGTGCTTGGGAATCAATTGGGAATTGGGTTTCTTCTATAGGCAGATGGTTTGCAAATCTGCTAAGTGGATTGTTTGGGAAAGTCTTGAAGCCATTCTGTATAATGACCTTGGTTGTCATCTTCAGGGTCTGTAGATGATTGAAAACTAAGAAAAAAACTAGAGGAGTAAAAAGAAAGAGAGATGAAATAGAATTGGAGGATAGACTGTGTGGTTATTACAACAAAATGACAGTTTTGGAAAACTCTAGACTAAAATTAAAGAAGACTACAGATTTGTAATGTGGGACATCAGAAGAGAATTTTATGATGGCTTGATTCGCCATCAAATGGGGATTGATGAAGCAGATAAACTGCTTAATCCTTACTTGACATATAAAACTAAAATGTTGACACCTTTTGAAAGAAAACGACAAATGTACACAATTGATGCTCATTTACGTTGAACTGTTTTGAGATATAGTTTATAGAGAAACTTAGTTACTGCATCATAAAAGCATGCAGAAAAAGAGTAGAGTAGACATAAAATTGCTCATTTGAATAACATAGGGATGTACTTACTAAGATTCTATGGTATTCTTTTAACGTGAAATAGAAACAAGAAAGTGATGACTCACGCGTGAAAGTATTACTAAATAGTTTTCTTTACATAATGATATATGTAAAGAATTAATAGAACTAAATGAAAATTAGATGACATTATGAACGATATTGAAGAGTTGCTTATTACTATTCTTGCTCATGTTAAAGTGTGCACCAACCAAGAGAAAGAAATGGTGTTGCATGTAAATGCTGATTCTGATTTTACTGAAACTTTCACAGAATAATCTTCATATATGTACTAATGCAATGTGCCTACAACAATATTAATTTGTAAGATTTTGAGATAAAGTTACATGTTGATACTTACAAAATGTAGTATTACGTTATAGTTACACACGTCATTTACAATGGGCTAACTTACTTTAAGCACATATTTACACTGCAAATCATATCTAAATGTCATATTTCATAATGAAAATACATATTTGAATACTCAAATTCTTGCTTATATTAGCCTAAATGCAAATAGGCCTGTTTGTTTGTTCGTGCATATTTCTCCTTTCTTCATACTCGACTCTGTCTCCATGACAGAATATCTCAATATTACAAATCTATTGCAACTGTATTCTGTTTGAGGAGTTCTCCTGGGCTTACAAGAACTATTGGATACAATTATTGTTTCACTAGGAACATCTGCCTGGAAAACTGCCCTTTCGAACTTGTTCATGTGCTTTGTTAAAGGATCTTTGATAAAGGCCTACCTCTACCGGATGATCTGATCATTTAGGTAACCTGAAACGCCTATATTCCTGAAAAATGTGTCTTCTTTATGTTTCAAGAGAAGCATCCTATACCAACTGACCAATGGACTGAGTGGTCTGACCTGATGAGGTTACCTAGAAGGTGCCACCCCGGAACAGTTAAAATATAATATCTATTGGATTGCTCACATTCTTTTTGCAACCTTTCCCACCCGGATTGCTTCCTATCGGACTGTGAGATAACTATCTGACTTGTGGACTCTCCTGGCTAGTGCATACGCTGTGTGTGCTATTCCCGGACTTCTTTCCTCCATGGGAGAGAATCTTTGAGCTGACATGATCCATGTCCTTTCCTGAGCTTTCCTTCTACAACTTAGGTAATGGATGGCCCAAAGAGATCAACTTGATGAATCTGTACTTTTAACTTTTAATGCCAGATATTGTTTAATCTTACTAAATACTGATAAATCTAGCCATTTAGAAATTCTGTTTCTGTCTCTTTATGACTAGTCTCCAATAATTGATTGTGCAATTCCATAGATTAAATGAGGGATAGAATTTCTAACAGAGAGGTCTCTAGTCAACAGGTTCTAATGTTACTATTTTGTATACCTTTAACTGAGTTACTTGTTTGTATGATCCTAGCTCATCTAAATTTCTTCAGGGGATTCGGTTTAGCAGTAATAATTCAGACCTGTACAGGTTATTATTGAGAGTTATATACATGAATCTAATTACTAGCGTATAGCTCAGTTATCCGATTCCAGGTCCTCATTGGATGACTGGATTGGATCCCCTATATCCAACCCCTCACTGCACAGTTCAAGATCCATCGGAGGACCAAGTTAAATGACCCTGAGGTGTAATGGCAGGTAAATTAAAGATCAAAAGTAAATGGGCCAAGTGGCGCTACAGAAAACCATACCGTAACCAATGGGTATCATAGATTTTTATTAAGAAGAATTAGACTTACCATTGTACATGTCCTAGTGGCTTTCCCAGAAAAAGGGGATTTGGAAGACTAATTTTCCCCTTCACTCCTGCTATATTTTTGTCTGTTCAGTCAACAATACATGTTATCCTTTTCTGTCATTTTTATAAGATACAGAGGAAATGGTTTTTATTGCCTTTGTTGTGTACCGATAACTTTAGATACCATAGAATTGCTTTTTCCTTTTTACAGGAACTTTCATCAAAATTTACCTGTGCTTCAGTTGCCAGTTCTATACTTCTTTTAATTAAAATAAGGAATTTGATGACTACATCACGTGGTAATTCTTGATAAAATTGCAGTTATTCTCTATGCAGCTAACTGTAATGCATTTTTCTGATTACTGATGTATGACTGGTTCGTATTTACCTATTGTGCTGTTATGTTGAATGCACTTTACTGAATATTTGACTCTTGAATTTGATTGTATGTTTTTATATATCTTTTATGGCTGCTTTATGCCAAATAAAGAATACTGATTACTTAAGTGATATGCTTGAAAATGTTTGATTCCAAAAATGAATTTGGAGAGAACCCTCAAAAGGTCCTTTGAACACTGGTTCAAATCCTTTCAAGATTTCAGCAACATACCAGTTCCAATATGCCTTAAATGCAGCACTTATCACTCGTTTTCCCCAATAATGCTTAGGGAACCTACCCACAATGCAAATTGTTCTTCATCCCTCCTTATGTTTGCTTTGAGCAATGGAAAAAAATGAGACTGATAGTTTTCTTTACTCACAATATAGCTGCTTAATTCCTCAACACATTTGTGAACCACGTCATCCAATCTAGTGTTTTTAAATTAATAATAACTTGCACACTGGAATTTTTAAGCCTTTACTGAAAAGGGTAAAAGTAAACCTACATAGCCCAGAATGCAAAGGTATGTTGGCTGAAATGCCAGGAATGGGTGAAGGTGACCGAACATGAAAATAGAGGTCCATGACAGCTATGTCATGAATGCTGACTGTATCAATTTTATCTTTCAATCCCTTCATGATGACAACACCAGTGTTTTGATCTAGACATCGTTAATATGTAGTTCTTGTATGTCAGCAGCAAAATATTGGTCTCTGATGTCTTATAAAAGTTTGAGCTTTTCTATGTCTGCTTATCACTGTTTTTGGCTTTTATAGATGGTCTCATATAAATGTGAGATGTTCTAGTGAGTGAAGTAACCACTGCCAGCCTAGCTTAGGACCAAGTGTGTGTCTTGCCTGAAGCCTTTTAAGAAGAAGAAGAAGAAGAAGAGGCTGTAATTAAAACCTAGGGAGTAACAACACAGGCAACAGGGGGTGTCCTCATGGGATGTTACGAGAAGAGATAAGGCGGTACGAATGAGGGACTACTAAGCCTATTGACCCATGAAAAGCCACCATTTACAAAGGACAGGGCCAGGAGCCAATTAAAAAGATGGGCGGAAAGTGGGCGGAGCGCTGCCTAGGCGAGACCTAAAAATTTAAGAAAAGTTCCACACTGAACATGGGAACATCAACTTAGTCCCACACTCATGGTTAAAAACAACATTCCATTATTTGTTTACAAAGTTTGCATGTGCTCACCATTGGAATCTGTTCCCAGACATGTATCTATTGCGTGTTACTAGAAAGGTATCTATTCCAACTAACATTTGGTGGGAACATCTGCAAAGAAAGCCAGTCAGCAGAAAAAAGCATAAATACAGGGAGTTCTCATGGGACAAAGATTCAGGCATCCAGTGTACAACAGCCATGTGGGCCGGCCAAACAGTCATGAGCACTTAGGGAGTGCAAACAACTCCTACCCCTGCTTTGGCCAGCCCCGTCCTGCCACTGACTGCAATAGGAAAAATAAAATGATAATAACGTAAAGTTATTATCATTTTATTTTTCCATTTGATGAGTGGGGCGATGCTCCTCCGCCTTAGCAGAGGAGCCCCCACTGCTTTATTATCTAAATTGTTTACTTTAAAGACAGCCTTTATTACTAAAGACAGAGTCTACATTTTTCATCAAAAGCATTTCTCTCGACATTTGTAAAACATTCCATGTGAGGACCCTAAACTCTGTGTAGAGATTCTCTACATCCACAGTATCAAGTGCAACATGTGTAAGAATCATAAAGACACGTAAGGTTCAGGTGCAAAGTGCACGTTCATCCTGTGTGTCAGGTATTAGTCATGTTTAGGATTTTAGTGACGTTTAAAGAGTGGACAACTGCGCAATGCACCACCTCCCCTCTGATGGTGAATCAAGCCATCTTATCAATTTCTTATCAGATGTTCAGATCACAGCTTTGTTGTCTTCATCGTGTTCCTTCTGAAATCTTCCAGAAACTTCATGTCAGCATAAAGTTTACTCTATTCTCCTCTAGTTCTACATCTGCTCTCTTTCTCTTCACTCTCTTTTTCACTTGTGCATGCCTGCAGACTTTCACCATCACGAACAAAAGTAATCCACAAAGAGCAATTATTACTAAGGGTCTCAGGATACTTCCAACAAGTCCACTTCCTAAATTAAACAAACCATCTGCCTATAGCAGAAAATCCATTTTCTATTGCATCCCAAGCACCTGTTGTTAACCCTTTCAAATCTTTCTTTAAACCAGTGATATTGCTAATGTATTTCTTCAGGTCTCTACTCCCGTCTGAAATGTAAGTACACCATTGTTGAACCTTTAACATCCGGCAGACTCTGCCTTCCTTCGTAGGAAGAACATCTAAAGCAAGTCTATTCGGCAAAACCATCAATCTGATGGCAACCATTTCTGTATCAACAACCAAGAATCCTCCAGCTGTACTAGCAGCTAATTTATCAACTACAGTAGAAAGCTTTCTAATCTTGTGTGAGTTGAGTGTCACTCCTACAGCTGGCATCAAGGCACCAAACATATCTCCTACTATTTCACTAGCACTCACTCACTTCTTGGTCCTCACTCTTTCCCCCTTATTAAATCCTCAATTTGGTCCACATGATAAACCACTCCTAATTAACATGTACCATACCATCTCTTGTGTAACCTGTAAAATGCACTCTTCCCACAAATGTAATAGACGCCAGGGAACACTGGATCTTCTCCATCCAAATACAATCCCCAATTTCCTCACACTTCAAATGTGTGATCACCTTCTCTCATGCCTACAAAATGTATGTCAGTGGTTGATTTACTAATAGCGATGCATAATTTCCCTTTATGTTGCCAATCTGGTGCAAGTGCAGCCATGTTTCCCACTATTCTGTATTCACTCTCTTCCTTTCCCAGGGTGGAGCCTTCAAATGTTTTACAGCTTTGGCTAAAAGATCTTTTCTTCTATATTCTACCAAGTCAATGAATTTCTTTTCAACACTGGTGACAGAACAGGCTAAATTGTGCCGCTGTGCATAAGCAATGTCTAAGCATTCTTAGCATCTTGGTGTCTATTCATGTGCACAAACCACACAACTAGGGACCGGGAGTTCAAAAAAAGAGGTCCAGTACCCATGCTCCCGAGAACACGTATGCACAGCACTAAAGGGTAGCTGTTCCTAAAGGAGATTCCGGCCTATTGGGCTACAGACAGAGTAAAGGTAGGGGGAGTGAAAAAAGGTGGGGGATAGAAATTACGTTGGTCTCAGGATGGATGTATATTATCGGGGAATTTCCTTATTTGGAAAAGTTGCCCTCACACACCCGTGAAGGTGTCATGTTTCATCATTGGGCGTTTTTGCTCCTCGGGGGGTTGGCGCTGCAGTACCCCACGGGCCCCGCGAGAGGGCTCTATGGCGGAGATCTTTTTTTTAAAAACGCCATAGTGGTGAGTGCGGATGTGTGGAGCTAGTGAAATAGTGAGTTAAAAATACCTCGGAAGTGCCCAAAATAGGCTTTTATTCCTGGGTCCACCGGGTTTGGTAAAAACAGAAACCAAACTGTGATTTTCCACTAATGAGGGAATGTAGTTTGGTTCAGATAGTGTGTGCAGTGAATGGAGTCATGGGGTCGACATGTTTCACGCCCTGCTGGTCCAGAAGGGATCCTCTGCGTTTCATCAAGACCAGGTATAATGTGAAGAAATAATTATTTTTAACAAAAGTTGCTTTAAAAAGACAGGGGAAATACTTCCTGAATCTTAGTCTAAAGAAGACTAATAGTAATGGTGCTGGAAAAACTATTATGTCATCAGTCACTCAAGAAAAATAATCCAACCCTTGAGAAAGGAAGGGGAGGGCCTCTGTGGAAATAGCAGGCGTACACTATAGGCAACAGTGTCCCATGGGAGCGTTAGGCATTCTCACCTACCCACATCTGCTACAACCGGAGGCAATAAACTACATGGAACTCCATATTTCAAAGGAATATGATGATAGGTGATTCCCTCTGCAACTGATGCAGGTAATTGCATGCAAACTTAGCAATCCCTGGAATTCCATAGTGTCGACATACTCATATAACAGCTTTGTGTACACATTCAGTGAATAATCTCCTCTAGAAGCATCCATGTCTAAGCTTTTTCTGTCTAATGTGGGTAAGCTATTGCTAGGGGGATTAGGCTTTTGGTGGTGTGCGAGTAGACTTGGGCTCTTCATCATGCACATGGTGTGGCAGACTCAAAATTATAAGCAAAACAACTAATACTATGGCTGCTACAGCAATACTCCTGCACAAATGCATTTGCGTCTGAGGGATCTTGCGATAGGCTTCATGAGTTCACTACTGACAGACCATTAGCTTTAGAAGATAGCAGCAAAATTAATTCTTGCAGTTAATTCTTTTTCTGGGACGAGCAGTAAAGCACTGTTCAAATGTCTCTTGTGAAGGTTAAAGGGCAACTTAGTAGATGTGCAGTTCGAATTCACTGATGATATCTTCCAGAACAAATTGAGTCAATCTCTGTAGTGGCAATGCAATTTCAAATCTCAGTTCAACCACAAATTTCAATTCAAGGAGGTTCAGGTGGATGCAAATTGTTATAGCAAAAAGTGTGAAATGCTCTCTCCCAATCATTAGCTGCCAAATAAGTCCATTCAGGTGAGAAGAACCTCTGGCAGGGTGCTCTTGCTCTCTTTGACTTTCTCACTGCTAGCCCTTCGCCTTCACTGTCACTTTAGCTGGACTCGTCACTGCCCTCAGGGATGGCGCAGGGCACCTGCACTTCAGTCAGACAGCATCTCCCTCTCTCCTGTCTTCTGGGCAATTGGTCTTCTGGTACAACTCATGCTACTATTGCACTAGGTCCTTCTCCGGGGTCTGACCCTCGCATAGTCAACTCTACTGGGATTTGGCCAATGTGTACCGACAAATGTTGACTCTCTCGGTCACCCTTCAGGCCAAACGAGTGCTGCCCCAGCAGCTTGCTGATCCCCAACAGCTCAACTAACCTGCTCCCGGTGTCTCACTGTAACTACCGGCACATCAGGAACAGGTGCTGTTATATCATCAAGGGGACACAGGACTCTGCAAGTATGAGCAGCATGTACCCAGTTCGGGACAACTCCACACTTTACAGCAGTAGTAGTAACTAGAATCACCTGGTATGTCCTGTAGGAAGCTGGGTTTCTGTTGCAGTAACCCCCCCACACTTTTTGCCAGATTTCTGATGCACTTTGACTTGATGTGCGCTGGGTCCCTGCCAATCAGGTTCCCAGGGCCTGTGTTCTTTCTCAAAACTGTACCTTTATACCCCCAAGTGGCACCACCCCGCTGGGCACATGTAAGTCCCTTGTAAAAGGTACCATGGGTACCAAGGGCACTGTGACCAGGGAAGGCCTCTAAGGGCTGCAACACATATTGTGCCACCCTTAGAGGTCCTGTACCTTAACACCCACACACTGCCATTGTAGGCTGCATGTGTTGGTGCAGAGAAAAGTGAAGAGTTGATATGGCACACATACCTGTGTGCCATGCCTGCAACCCACTGCCTATGGTATAGGTAAGACACCCTCTAGCTGGGTGCACTATACCACTGGTGAGGGTGCAGTTGATGAGCACTGTACCCCTACAGTGTCTAAGTCCATTCTTAGACATTGTAAGTGCAGTAAAGCCATAAAGATTATATAGTCTGAGAGTTTGTCATTACGAACTCCACAGCACCATAATGGCTTTACTGAATGCTGGGAAGTTTGGTATCAAACGTCTCAGCATAAAAAACCCACACTGATGCCAGTGTGGGATTTATTATACAAGGCACTCGGAGGGCATCTTAGAGATGTCCCCTGAAAAACGACCAGCCTCTGGTGAGTTACCTGACTGGTAAACACCAGCCTGCCACCACGAGACATGTTTCTGGCTCCCTGGGGTGGGAGCATTTGCTCCCTGAGCCCAGAAACAAAGCCTTTCCTGGCAGGAGGTGTTCACACCTCCTCCAGGTCAGGAAGAGCCATCTGTGGCAGGGGAGCTTCAAAGGCCTTGCCGCCTTTGTAACGCTACCCCCAGCCTCTTGCTATCAGGAGCAGGCCCACTTCCTGTCTCCCCTCCTATATGGCGGGAAGACAGGCAGGAAAAATTTGAACAGCCCAGAAGGTGTGCTCACCTCTGCCAACCCCATCCCTCAGGTGGGGGAGGCGAGGTGAAGCCCACTCTTCAGTGCCTGCATCTTGCAGATGGGAGGCACTCTCCAATCAGGGTTAGGTAATTGTGCCCACTCCCCCACTTGGGGTGAGCACACCAAGGGTGTAGTCACCCTAAGGGCAGTGCCCATTGGCTACTGACCTCGAGACCCCTAAAACGCCCTCTAAATACAGTATTTAGGGGGCAGCTCTGAACCAAGAAGACAGATTCCCACAACCTACGTAGAAGGAGGTTGAAAGAAGATGCAAAGCAGAGAAGACGGCAGAGAAGAACTGACTTGGCCACAGCCCTACTGGCCCGTCTGCAGTTTCCAGAGATCCTGCACCACAAGTCACCTTGTCCTGCAGCCAGCGACCTCCAGAACTCTAGGAGGACTGACTGCCTTCAAGAAAGACCGGATCTCCTGTGAACAGCAGCTCTGTTCAAAAGAAACTCCCAAGACAGACTCTGAGCCTGCTGAGGACAAAGAAAACCGATGCCTGGAACCAGCACTGCACCCAACGCCTACGGCCCGAATCCGGGTGGCCCACCGGTCCCAGCGAGGTCCCCCAGCGCTCCAGAGTCTGAGTCCACCGTGGGTTGACCCCGCCAGGACTCCCCGACGTCGCCTACAGCTTCTGCACGGAGACCCCCCCAACCGCGAGTGGCCCGGTAAGGTGAAATCCGACCTCAAGAGACACCCCTGCATCCAGCTGCCCTGCACCCTGAAGAAAATAACCCGAGGTGCACCTATGTGCCCGAGCCCTCCAACTTACCAACCCAGCTGTTCGTTCCTCCCAGAAGTCTTCCTGGACCGAAATACTAACAAAACCCTGCACAAGGAGGAAAAAGATATCACCTGCCTTAAATTGAATAGGAGTGAATAACGTCTCTAGATTAGTGCAGAAAATACATTTCCAAGAAGGGGATTGAGATTGCCAACAAAGCGAAAGTTTATTCTCAAAGTCTAGTAGAATATTTATACAAATTTATTATATTCAACGTAAGAAAATATTTTTAAATATGGTATAGAAACAATCTGTTTTAAACACATACATGGTATTCTTTGAAAAAAGCAAATAGCAATCAATGCAATGATAGTCTTACCCCCTAACGCTCATTATAGATCCTTAAAAGACATCAAAAATATAAACAAAAGTAGTGTCACAGTCAAACACTATATCACCCACGCTTCAGTCATACACATTCAACTAGCATCCTCAAAATACAAACAAGTTAAAATCGTGAACACGGACAGCGACAACCTAGAAAGTTGTGAATGGAGACCCTAAGTAAATATATTCAAAGACTCACTATTTAGGAAAATAGAAAATGATGTTTTTAGTTGACATAGGGACACTACATTGCATCTATATTCGGTGTTTACAGTTTTTGATACATTTTCTTTATACAAAAGTGATATTCCTATTGTACATAAACAAAAATATTTTTCTTTTTTTATATTTTTTATATATAACACATCCAAAAATGTTTTTTTATTTAGGTACACCCCTCTGTAATTCCTGTCGCAAGGTGTGTCTTCCTGGACCGAGCCTGCAGCCAAAATCCAAAACCGGCAACTCCCATTGAAAACAACAGGGCACCCGATGCCAAAGCAGCACCCTGCACCCAGCCGCCCCTGCACTGCTACAGGTGCATTTTGTGTGCTATACAGGATCCCCCTTTGCCCTGAGCCTAACACCAGGAGCTTTGCTCCCACAACCTCGTGGCCTGCTCGTGAGCAGCCACCAACCAGAGGCCCCCTATCCCCTATTGGATAACATTGGGCCTCAGCAATCTGCACCCGGCCGCCCTAGTGCAGCTGAGGGTGTTTCAAGAGTGCATCCTTGACCCAGGGGGAATCCTGGTTCTAACCCCAGAATACCAACTCCCACAACAAAGTACTTACCTGTTAACCGATAACTTAATTTCTCTCCATAGAAATACATTGACTGTTTGTCCTTGAAAAATGTTGTGTGGAGTTGGTTTTGTATGGAACTTTGATAAACTGCAAAGAACTAAAAATTTCTCTAAGATATGTCCCAGTGTGATATCTAGTTGTATCACACTGAGTAGAAAAAGTAATCCAGAAAGTAATCTGTATAGTAATCAAAAGTAATCCAACAGTAATTTCCACTGTATTGAATAGATTTACAAACCTGTAGCAAAGTCATTTTCATTCAGCTTGCTTGCATTGTTCAACCTGCCTTGAAAATTATCAAATACACTTACTTGTGCCAGGCTTGCTTGGTTCTAGGAAATAAATATAACTAAATAATATTTTTATACAAATCAAATTAGTCTGAGTTCAGTCTTCGAGTGTGTGACATCATCTGCTGATTGAGTTTGTACAACAAATGCTTAACACTACCCTCTGATAAAGCCTTACTGCTCTCCCACACTACCACAAATAGAGAGTAAGGTGCTATCTACTTTTACCTCTGCATACCTTTGGGGTTCCACTGGACTCTGTGCACACTATACCTCATTTTGGTATAGTATATACAGAGCCAGCTTCCTACAAGTGGATACATGGAGAAACCATGATCTTCACATGTCCCCAAAGGGCTGTTGTATAGACAAGTAAGGAAAGTAGAAGATGTCATAAGTCAATTGGTGGTGCCTCTTCCCAACTGGCAGCAGGTCTTGCATTTGGCTCATAGCCAAGCCAGAGAGGAACATTATGGCTGTGACAAGACGGAAGAATATTTACTGAGGCGATTTTATTGGCCAGGGGTGTTTTCCGACATCAGACGGTTCTGTGCGGCGTGTGAGAGGTGCCAAGTCACCAACCCAGCTCAAGTACTGAAAGCCCCTTTAAGTCCCCTACCTGTTATTGATATTCCTTTCTCCCGGGTGGGCATGGATTTGGTCTGACCGTTGGTGACCTCTGTGCGTGGCTACCAATATATCCTTGTCCTTGTAGACTATGCAACATGGTATCTAGAGACCATACCATTATCTAGTATGACCACAACCACGATCGCCCATGCAATAATTGAGTTCTTCTCAAGAGTGGGCTTCCCCAAGGAGCTGCTTACGTCCAAGTTGATGTAGCAAGTTTGTAACATCTTGGGTATAACCCAGATTCGGACCTCTGTTTATCATCCCCAGACTGACGGCGTTGTGGAACGGTACAATCGTACCATTAAAACCATTCTTGAAAAA
Source organism: Calotriton arnoldi (assembly GCA_963921515.1). NCBI lineage: Eukaryota > Metazoa > Chordata > Amphibia > Caudata > Salamandridae > Calotriton > Calotriton arnoldi. Next base: position 941,357 of record CAWUFW010007381.1, read on the forward strand.
GTGGTATCAGAGATGGGGAGGGGCTGGGACTGGAAGCTTCCCCTGGTGTTTTATGCTATCCATACTCATGCACAGTAATCGACTGGGTACAGTCCCTTCGAATTAGTCTTTGGGCCACAGCCCCGCATCCTGCTTAATATGGCAGCTGAACATTGGGAGAAGGAAGAGGATGAAGGCTTAGGACTCCTAGAATACGCTACAAACCTTAAAGAGAATGTCCATAGTCTTTGGAAGGAAGTGAAGAATAGCCTAGAAAAAGCCCAGGACAAGCAGAAAGCACCTTACGATAAAACCAGTAAAGTGAGGGAATTGCAGTAGGGGACAAAGTCCAGGTGTTACTCCCCTCATCTGAGAATAAAGTATTGGCACACTGGCAAGGGCCTTTTAGAATACCCGCTCATGTTACTCCTGTGACGTATAAGCTGGCAATACCACATAAGCATAGGGGTGAACCGATTTATCATATTAATCTTCTCAAGAAGTGGGAAAGAGACAATAGGGTAGGGGGAGGGTTCTACCACCCTGTTGGTAACTAACTCACAGACATTAGATGTTGCTTTCCTTTCGAAAACTGTACCCAAGGCGACATCCATACAGTGGGGTGATTTCCTCAATCCCACCCAGAAAGAACAGATTGAACAACATGTCGGTCAATGCAAGGATGTATTTTCCAGTACACCTGGTAGAACCACCCTTATGCTTCATGGCATTATCACGAAGGGTAGCCAGGTGGTACAATTATGACCTTACCAAATCCCCAAAGCACATCAGAAAGCAGTTGAAACCAAAGTGAGTAAAATATTGAAGGACAGTATAATTGAGCCGTCCATTAGTTCATGAGGTTCTCCTGCAGTCCTAGTACCAAAACCGAAAGGGAGCATTAGGTTTTGCATTGATTTTCGACAACTGAATAGTAGATTTAAGTTTGACACCTATCCCATGCCCCGGGTAAATGAGTTGGTTGAGAACCTTGGGTCAGCCTCTTATCTCACCACCCTTGACCTGAGAAAAGGGTATTTGCAGATTCCCCTCACACCAACATCCAAAGAGAAAATAGCATTTTCCACACCCACTGGTCTTTATCAGTTCAAGGTCTTACCTTTTGGGCTACATGGGACTCCAGCCACTTTTCAGAGATTTATGAATATCCTCCTACAACCCCACATAGGGCCTACGCTGCAGCCTACCTTGATGACATTGTGATTTTTAGTCCAGGCTGGGAGCAACACATCTTACATTTGACTGCTGTATTGCAGACACTCAGAAAAGTCGGTCTCACTGCAAATCCTGAAAAATGCACTCTGGACACCACCTCTATCTGATATTTAGGATATCACATACAGAAGGGCTAGATCCGGTCCCAGGTTGACAAAGTTCAGGCGATACGTGATCTGCCCAGGCCCGGGGAAAAGAAGGGGGTTTGTTCTTTATTGAGTTTTGTAGGCTACTATTTCAGGTTTATTCCTCACTTTGTGAAAAAGCCACTCCCCTGACAGATCTTTTACTAAAGTACAGACCCAATCAGATTACTGAGTGAACCCCTGAACTGCAGCACAGTTTTGACTACCTAAAATCTTCTTTATGCACTGACCCTGTTTTGATCTGTCTCGGACAGGGGTAGCGGTGCTGTTTTGTCTCAACGCGATTCTGACCAGTGTTTGCGGCCTGTGGCCTTTATTAGCCAGAATCTACTTCCTCATGAACTCCACTATCCAACTATTGAGAAGGAATGTTTGACCATAAAGTGGACCATGGAAACGCTACAATATTACTTGTTGGGTCGATCTTTCTTGTTGCTCAATGACCATGCTTCTCTGGTTTGGCTCTCTAGGAATAAGGACACAGATGCCCGGGTCCTTTGGTGGATGTTAGCTCTTCAATTTTTTCGTTTCACACCTGTCACCTCACTGGGAGTCTGCAGGATACAGTGGATTTTCTCTCCAGGACTGCGGACTTTTTATGGGCCGATCAGCCATGCCTGGATGGGAGGTACTGTGATGGGATTCCTGTCCAGCCGGGTACGCAGTGTAACCATCAGGATACCGGGAGCACTGAGAGGCACCAGGTCAGCGTGCTAGTAGCTATCAATCTCGCAACCAACCAGGTTACAAAGGGTGGGGTCTGTAATGATGGCGGAACAGACCCAGAAGCAAAGGTGTGAGGAAAGTACGTGGAGAAGGAAAGTGGCAGATCGAGGATGCGTCGAAAAGAGGCCGTCAGCAGGAAGCCCTGACGGATGGCTGCTGGGACATAGCACCTCTCCTGAAAGCGTATGGAGGGGCAACGGAAGAAGTAGCGGACTGGAGCTTGACCAGACTATGGAGAAGACGCCAGCAACAGACCGGGAGGAGACAGAGGTGGTTTCTCGGGGAGAGGCGCTTGGGACTTGGCTGCCACAGCTCTGGAGCGGAGCCGTGGCCTCAGGCAAGTGTCTGACAGGGGATTGGGGAATACGAGGTAGAACAGGAGTTTCTCTTTGGGCTATAACAACCTTGAAGCCCGTCTGGATAAGGTGAAAGACTCTTGTTTGGTAAATTGGTTGTATTGCACCTGGGGATCTGGCATGTTTTCTACCTTGCACAGAGCACTTTCCAATCGGGTAGAAGTATTCCCTCAGTTTAAAGGGCAGAAGCCAGTTACTTTGTGGTGTAGTGTTGGAACTTGTACTGACCCCGAGAACATGCCATACTAAGCCTTATGTCCTTTTCTCCCCGAGGCTACAACTCGCCCACAACCAAACAACAGAACCCAAGAAACAATGCCGGTGGAGCTAGAAAGAAGCCCAGACGTACGGTGGTTGCACCCCTACTGGAGAATTAATAAGCATTTTCCAAATAAAAGTCTGCTTACTCATACCACCCCTATAGTCGAGTCCAGTCCATTCTCCTCTTACAGGCTGTAACTATCTATCACAGTGAGCATGGATTGAGTCTTTAGATTCCTGGGTCGATATGTCAATTGTAACCCAATTGATTTCTTTTGGAGAAATTTTCATTTTCAATTTGGTAATCACTTGATGATATTTCTTCCTCACTAGTAGGGATTGAATTTGTGTATGAGGATGTCTCATGGGCTCCGAATCTGGCCAATCAATTGCAACTTTCTACTCTGTCCACAAATCACTAGGAACCACAATTTCAAACAATGTATCCAAAGATCCAGAGACCGCACACCCCAGCGCCCAGATACTCCCAGGGGTGGCAGTGCCACACTCTACAAATGCTGATTGATATCTTTGCACAAAACTGTAGACATTTTCACAAATTGCTCAACCAGTCTGTACCATTCCACTGGATTTTCTCTCAATTTTGAGAAATCATTTGTGAAGGAGGTAAGATCAGCCCTACTCCATGGCACGTGCATATACCCTCCACAAGGTAGCTCTCTCATGGAAAGCATGTGTGCATCCTCCTCGTCGTACTTTGTCCCAGATGGAGGCTTCTTTATTCTGACTTTCTTAGTCTCCTTTTTCTTCAACCATCTACCTTCCCACTTTTCCAGCTCACTCCATTTCCTGACATATGGTATCAATTCTCTAATCTGCAATTTCATTCCAGGTGGGCACATGTTGGCAATGTCTCGGTCAGTAAAACCCAATCTGTTGCTTCTCTGCAATACTTTAGACCTCTGAATGTTAATCCCATGTTTCTGTGCTAACTCTGAAAGTCTGTCATGAACCTGTCCTGCACATCTGGGAATGTCCTTACACAAGTACTGAAGTTCATCCTCTTTATACACCTCTAATCGGGTTGGACTAAGGGTTCCAGCTATCAAGTTTTCCATATCAATTTAACATTTAGCCACATCAATGACCCTTTCTCTTTCTGGAGTTTGAGCAGTAGCTTCTTCATTTGTGCCAACATTTCCACTAGTCGTCGGTGTAGCTAGATTTCTAAGCCAATCATCAAATGCCCAGGCTGAAATACCTGGTTGTTCTGCTTGAGTATTTAGAATTATTTCTCCACTATAGGTATCACTGCTTAAGGCAGGTCGGTGAGTGGAAAATGGACATGTCAGAAGCTGGCCTTCCCATAGGCGTTTCTGCCCTTGAGGGGCTGTAATTGATCGTTGGTGGGGCACTTGATTTTGGCGTGAAAAGGGATGACGGCCTCTGAGAAAATCTCCAGAACCAGTCAATCCCTGTCGGGTTCGGAGCAACAGTTGCATTGGAGACACCTGAAGTGTTCCGCTGTGTCCGAACCATGGGAGTCTGTGGAACTTGTTCTCAAACCGCCAAACCTGCTAAAGTGTCAGTTACAGTGGGCGTCCTGCTAGGAACAGCCAAAGTGTGCGTAGCGTTTCCGGTGGATCTAGGCTCATACAAAAGAACTACCGGATCTATGGTGACATGAACTGTCAAGGCATCTGGAGCATTTAAAGCATGTGATGTGGAAGGAACTGTTGCTACTGGATTCTCTATGGCTAAATTTGGATTTGAATTGAACGATGCAGAAGGCACGTCAAAAGATCCATCAACAGGTGCATTATTTGACCCAGCAATTGGGACTTCATTATACGGGGTGGATGGTTTAGCAGTACTTCAGTCACAAAATCCTCATCTAGTTGGCTGTCACTATCCTCAGGATCTTTCTCATTCCCCTTTGTCTCCAAGTGCTTTTTCTTTTCCTTTTGTTTTCCCTTCTCTTTTCCTTCAATTGTCAGTACTGGTTATAATCGAGTTCCCTCAATTATATCAGTTCTCCATGCTTTTTGTAGTGCATCCCACCTAGCATCTGCACAAGTGCGAATGGCTTTCTTAACTCTCCCTGATATCTCTCTCTTTAAGATGTGCAGCATATTCCCAAGCATTAAGTGCTTCAAATTGAGTAGGTTTATGAGGCGGTCTCATTTCATGCAATTTTCTCCTCAGATTCCCAATAATTCTTACATTGAATGTTCCATTGCGGAAAAACTGCAATGAATGAATGCAAGCAATTTCAACAACAAAGTCTGTCTGCTCCACAAAAGAGATAAAGAGTTTTCATAAACACAAGGACAACTCGAAAAAAACGCTCTGATCTACTCTATCATTCACTTCAAGTGAATTCTCGACCAGCTGGAATCTCACTCAAATTGATACAGTTATTCTCTGTGCACTGAGATCAACTATACCAACCACTTCTCACAATCACACAAAGTTAAGTCCCTATCTCAAAAGATGCTGTTGACGACGTCGCACGATAAGCACCACAACACAGCAGACAACTACACCCAGTGTCTTCTACACTGAGACCCACCACGTAGGTTTATATCCCGGGATCTTAGGCCTCAATAGACCTGCTAATCGCTTCACCTTCTCTGCATTAAGTGCTGCATTCACACATCAACTTAAATCAACTCCGCATGCCACCACACAGCTATTACAAATACCACAATCAAAGCATTCAGCAATTACAATGCGCAACCCTATTAACACTCACACTCCTCCACTGCTACAAGTCGTCTCCACATCGGCTATATTCCGTCACTCCTCTGACTGAACCATGGGCTTTGGGTTTGGACTGGGCTTGGGAAATTTCTAGATCGGACACCCTAAATCCCTTACGTCAGTGTACAGAACCATCTGACATTCTACCAGATTTGATCCAGCGGATTTGATCTTGCGGTTCTGGGCCAAGCTGCAACCTTCTCAGGATTTACTTTCTTGGCTTGATCATTTAATACCACTTACTGGTTTGGTCCTCCGGTGGACCTTTTCCTTCGCACTGAGGGGAAAGAGAGTTAGCATTACTCATCCAATCAAATTCAATTAACAGTGCAACCAATTTGGCTACACAATGAAGACCAGGAATCGGTAGCCAATTTCAAAGGCGTTTATTACAAATTAGTGATCAAATTCAGATATATTACACATACAATCAGACTGTATGAGTATAGAATCGCAACTTGAAGACCAAGCCTGCTAAAAATGTTTAGACAAACAAGGAACAGACATACAAGCAGCTCTGTAGCCGCAATACAAAACAGCTACATTAATATCTTATACTCAGAGTATAACCTAACTTAGTCCTTTCTAGGCCTTATCAATTTAAATCTCTCAGATATAGACTAAAGCACATAAATGCTCATAGTACAAACCTACAAAAGACAATGGGAATCAGGCAAAAGATAGGGGCGACTTCTACATAATGGCGGAGGAGCGTCGCCCCACTGGTCAGAGTCCGTCACAGAAAAATAAAATATTAAAACAAAACTATAATTTTATTTTTCTGTGAGGGGCTATGGCTGACGGTGCATGTGGGGCCGGGCCAGGCCATGACAGGCAGGAGTGGTGGGCACTTAGAATTGCGCATGTAAGTTTGGCCGGCCTTCTTAGGCCGGCCAAACAGACATGAGCACTTCTATTTCTCCAACCCAACTGTGTTCACAGACGGGTTGGAGAAAAACCGCAGGCTCTGAGGCAGTGTCCGGGTGGCAGACCAAGCTGCTCAGACCAATCCTGGCACTACTCTTATAGCATGAGAGCAGTGTCTGGATTGGCTGGGCAGCCTGTGCCTTTCCAGAGACTGCCGGGAGTGAAGCACCGAGGCGGCCGTCCACATTGGGGCACTGAGAGGTATTTTAAAAAAAATATTTTATCTTTATTCCTCACTTTCCGAAATTATGTGCTAGGCAATTGTTTTACTTCACTTTACCTCCTCTTTCTTCATTATCATATATGAGGATCTCGAAATACGTAACTGCAGGATGGGTGCTTACAAATCCTTTCCTGTGTTTGATTTAATACTGTTCAGGTTTGTACATGTATAATAAGAACCCAGGCCACTCAAAGAGTGAACATAACTACTGACTTGCCACTTATTTCACTGTTGGCATTGTTGTCAGGGTCGGGGCAAAAATGAATGTTTCTAAATTCACGTTTGAAAACTATCACTTTTAAAAAATACTTCTCAAGGCATTTATGTAATCTAATGTACCAATGTGAAATGGTTCTGCATATTAATGAAATACACGTTTTCAATTCTGAAGAGACTTTATCATATTTTTACACTTTTGCTGCAAGATGTCTTGAAAAATGAAGGTGTTCCTAAAGTTAAGCAATGCAAGACTTCCTAGTTAGTTCCTTTTTAACATCAATTAGTCTTTAAATAAATGTGCCTGTTTATTTAACTGTTTTTTAATGTTTAGTCAGACCTGCCAACTCGGAAGGTGCCACCGTGTATCACATGATTTCACCTCCCTTCACGCGGTCACCGGGTGAGGAGCTGAAATCACACGGTGGATTCAGTTTGTTTTTGGAGGCAATAAGCAACTGATATCCATAAAAGGGTGAAAACACACCAGGACATCGGCCATAGCCTCAATGACCCTTTTGTTTTGGGGGGGAAGTGGGTGGGGGTCTTGTTGAGGGGCAGAGTCCCTTTTTGCTCTCACCACCAGGCCCGCCCCTCGAAGGCCCCGCCCCCTCCTCACAGGGTGAAAATATGTTGTAAGTTGGCAGGTATGGTTTAGTGCTGAATCGAGTAAATAACAGTCCAGTGCTAGGTTGACCGGGGGGCGCATTTAAAGGTCAGAAGGGACGCATGCAGCACCTGGGCCTTATTTTGAGTATCAATGGTATAGATAAAGCTACACATTACAAATGTCTCAGCATTCAGTAAGATACGTGTTATTTCATGTAAATTCTTTTAGTGATAACAATCATATAAAATGTATTAAGGTATGTCAATCACTTTATTACCTAATCGCTTACTTTAAAGACATCCTTTATTACTAAAAACAGATTCTACATTATTCATCAAATGCATTTCTCTCAACATTTGTAAACCATTCTATGTGACTGAAGACCCTAAACTCTATGTAAAGATTCTCGGCAACCGCGTATCAAGTGCAACGTGTGTAAGAATCATAAAGACACGTAAGATTAAGTGCGCGTTCTTATGTCAGGTATCAGTCGTGTTTAGGATTATAGTGACGTTTAGAGAGTGGGCAACTTTATGCTGCACCATATTAATTTGTATCATAACTCACATTCCCCCAACTACCTAAACAGCAAACTGGTAAAAGCAGGAAAATCCAGAACTCTGAGAAGCTCCAACTCACTTCTTCTCATCCCTCCGAAATTGAAAAGGAAAACCACTCAGTGCCAATCCTTTTCTGGTAACGTACTCAGGATGTGGAACGCACTCCCTATAGACCTCAGATGCAACCCCTCCTTCTCCTGCTTCAAAAGGGACTTGAAACTCCTTCTCCTCAACAAATACTTTACCGACCAAGTCAACTAACCTAGACTTCAATAACCTATCTGACTCCCCTCGCACTTGATCATCAAGGATAGGTGGTTATTTGACTGTTTCAACCACCTGCGTTTTCTCCCCCCCTTCACTGTATGCCTAATTATTATGTTTTGCTTTATCTTTATGCATCCTTATGTCCTGCTATGTAATGCAATTTTCTTTCCTTTGTGTATGTAAAGCGCTCTGATACCCACGGGTCAAGCTAGCACTATATAAAACGTATAAAATAAAAAAAAATAAAAACTTTCCTGTCGGTGTTATACTGTAATTGTTAGTCATGGACCATCAATGCAGCTATAAGTCACACTTAAAAGGGCTTTCTGTTCATATTTGCAGTTTGAAGTATGTACAGATAAGGGCTTGCAATACCGGCTTTTGGTGATTTTGCTTATTTTTTTTCCTGTCGTTACATTAAAATATAGGCGATGCTGGTAAAAAACAGGTGGCAACCCTTCTCTCAGCAGATTTAAATAGCGTCTCCCCTTTAGCAAATGTGTATCGGTCAGCGTTCCATCAATAAAAAAGGAACATCTTTTCATTCTTCCGTTAAATTAAAACATTATTTTAAAATATTATTTTATCCATTACAAGAATTTTTTGGGGAGGTGCGAAGGGTGCATCAAAATATGCGGGCATCTTCTCAAATACATCCATTTGCTTTAAATTAATCTACTGCGTTTGTGAGTTTTTTTGCACTAGAAGCAGAGTGAGGTTTTTATATTTGAAAGCGGGCTTTTTTTGCACTTGGCGAGGAGACACAAAACTATCCACTGCAAAATGGCGGCCGCCTTCCACACACTCGCAAGCACTCGTTTTAATGTTACAGTCTTCCTTGTTATGTGTGCAGTGTTTATGTTCTCCACTCGGAGATTTTGGTTGCTATTTCTTGCGCAACGCTACAGACTTTCACAACCAGAGACAGCGAATTTTGGTCCGACTTCCGAAGTGATAATGGCGGAGGGATATTTCATTTTACGGATTGTCCAACCAAGAAGGAAACCACACCAGAAAGTGAGACCTTCCTGGAAATTACGTCAGTGGTTTCGGTTCTTAGAACACCGGTCTGGGTGCACCTTTTGCACTTCTCATTTAGTGTAATTATCTGACGTCATCTTCTAGCACTTTCTGTGCTCTGGTTACTGTCCTGCTTGCTCCAGATTTGTTAATGTGCTCTCTTGGCCCTGACGGTGTGCCGGTTGGCGGCTTTCTGCAAGACAGAAAGTTGTACAAAACCTGATGTTTACAGCGGTTTGAGTTTGTGGATTGACGACTTTTTCTGTGGTAGATCACCTCTCATGCGGTTGGAAGGGGCGAGCCAAACTTCGTGCATGCGTGAATTTTAAAAGTCTGGCGATGCACAAGGAAGTGATATATCAACTGTACATCCACTCAAACTGGTATGGACTCTGTTCTATCCTGCTGTGGGGGATATTAGCAACAAATGGCAATATTTATCCCTAACCGCGTTTTGCGCGATAATTTTTATCGCCGTAGATCGCCGGATTCTATCGCCGCATTAGCGGCATATTAGCAACACGCCGCTAACAGGCGATAGCTTCCCTTTCCGGCGGAAATGGACGGCGATAGATTTAGCGTGACAGCGATAAAAATCCTCACGTACACGTGAAAAAAGTGCAGATGTGCCAATTAGCGACGGAATCTGATCGCTAATTGGCACCAGGCCTGCATTTCTCATGTTCGGCGTGAAAATGCACTACAAAAGGCCCTCCAAGCAGGAAAAAAAATGGAAAATAGCAGAGGAGCCAGGGATGAAGCTGGGACCAGTGCAGAGGCCACCAACAACCCCACAAATACCCAGGAGGACCAGCCAGAGCCCCATGTGAAGGCCAAGAGGAAGAGGAACCCCAAGTCCAGCCCGCAGGAAATCCAGGTCCTGATTGCGGAGGTGACTGAACACCAACAAGAACTGTTTGTCACCTGCACAGTGACATTGGCAAGAAAAAAAGAAATTTGGCAGGACATTGTGGCCAAGGTGAATGCCGTTGGAGAGAGGAGGAGGACAGTGGACGACTGCAAGAAGCGCTGGCATGATACTAAGCGCAAGACCAAGGAGAAACTAGCAGCCAACCTGAAAGCAGCAATGCAGACTGGAGGTGGGAGTCCAGCACCACAGGAGGAGCTGGATGAATTGGAGGAGCAGGTTTCCCGAGTCATCAGGGAGGAGACGGTGGTTGGAGTTGCGGGCCAGGACATAGCTGACCGTGACCAGACAGAACAACAACAGGGTGAGTAAGAGCCAGGGACTTGAGGGGACGGGGACGGATGGGCCCAATGGCACTCGTGCACAATGAAATAACTCGCAGTGCATACACATAATTACTGTGGATCATGTCCTGGATACTGTTGTACATGGTGACACAGACACATATCACCCTACTCAAACAATACATTGCAAGACACATATTGGTGGGCACACAGACTTTGAAATGTGCACAGAAAACTAAGCACAATATAGTCCAAGATCACCCTCAGACCACAAAATAAATGCCACAGGAAATGGCAAAGTGGCACATTAACTTGAGAAGCGGCAGGGTGGCAAAATGGCCCCCTAGCCTCATCACCACGCATATACAAATTGCCTGCACAAGTGCGCATCTCTCTCTGATGCAAAATTGATGATGCACTGTGCAGGTGACTGATCATGTGCACGAGTAGGCATGCCACCACCAATGTCAGCACACCTGCAACATTCGCACGTGTGTCTGAGTTGTGTGCAAGGTTGTGTATGTGCAGTCAAGTCCACCTATTTGCACATGCACATTCCTGCACACAACTCAAATACACGTGCACAATGTTGCAGGTGTGCTGACATTGGTGGTGGCATGCCTACTCGTGCACATGAGCAGTCACCTGCACAGTGCATCATCATTTTGGCGTCAGAGAGAGATGTGTCCTTGTGCAGACGATTGGTATATGTGTGCTGATGAGGCAAGGGGGAAATCATGACATCCTCACGCATCTCCAGGCAATGTGCACACTTGCCTGTACATGAGATACAGTCCTGTGTACACCAAGTGGGGAAGCATCTAGTGAGTCTGCATACCAGACACACATGCAATGTCACAACAAAGTGACCATGTAGACCGCTGGCTAAAAGATGCACATCCAAAAATGCACACAAACAGCAGACTTGACTCAAAGTGGGATGGAATGCAATTTGCAGGGGGGTATGCCTACAACACCACAGTACGTGGACAATGCAGATTAGGAATGTGTCACACAATTATGTACTGCATGCCTTGTATGTGTGACATACTCACAGAACCTAAATGTGCCTGTAAAGCAGTATGACAACCAAAGTATGACAACAAGCAAGGATAGCAAAGTTGCAACAATTAAAGAGAAAGTCAGAAATGTCACCCTCAACCCTTAGGTCAAATTGCACTCCTCCACCCCCAAGTCTACACATCAGCCACACAGAAAACAGCATTCCACATCAGTCCTGATGTACGTTGCCCATCACACCATCATGTGCAATTAAACTTAACTGTTTGGTAAGTCAAATCTGTCAGTGAACTATTTTGCAGTCAAGTAGTTATAACCCACACGCTAAGCCAGCCATTGATAACCAGGACAGCATGTATCATCCATGTCATCAGCTGCGTGACACATACACAAACACACATCAACCTGCCATTTGCATCTCTTCTGAGGGTGGCAGTGACAAGGCCTGAGCACCATAAATAGGCATCATGAAATGCACATACATCAAATCACAGACCACTTACACACCACACGTGGGGTCAACCTTGAGGGTAATGGGTGTTGACACTGTCAGTTTAGACAGCAGCAACCACAATACAAACTCACTATGCACCGTACTCACAACGGGTAAGCCAACAGGAGGGCAGTAATCAATGCATGCAGGATAAAAAATGATGGACGACATGCACACAAGAACAATGACAATGGACAAAGCTACCTGGATGCACATGTGTACTACATAGTGCAGCACACGTTGAAACACCAAGTAGTCTCTCATTGCTAATGTGCACCAAGGGGGCCCTCCTCACACATAACTCATTTTGCACAAAACACATGCACATGTGCATTACCCTGCAAAGCTGCGTGTCCATGAGCCACACTGACAAGGCAAGTGACCGTGCATGATGAATAGCATGCCTGCAGGCAAAACATCTTAACATGGTGCTGACCACCTCACTGAGGTGGCTGAGTGTGGACCACATCCTTAAAGGAGCAGGTCACACTCTGACACATCCTCGTGTACATACAACCCCTGACATAAACAAGACATCTGATGACAAACACTGCACAAGTCTCCCAACTCTGACCAAGAGCCATATTCCACCCAGCTTGCGACATCTCAGCATTGTAAATGCACAGAAGTGAAAGGCTCACTGCCTGAAAAGTATAACGGGCAGTAAAACTAAAGCTGCAGGTGCCACAATCACACAATGCAGTGCACACACATACAAATCTTAGCTCATCAACATTGACTAATATGTGGAACAAACTGCATCACTCACACAAAAGAACATAGGTCACAACATGTGCCTTTTGTGGGTACAAATACGACACGCATCCTTTGTCATAGCTGTAAACTGTGATATGACAGTGTACAACAACAACATCACATCGGTTATGTCCTCAAAGTAATCACTATCCCCCAACAAATAGGCATCTCCCAATAAACAGTCAGAATGTACACTGTCCTGCATTCTGCTTGTAAATTCATACAATGCATGATCATACATGAAACACACAGTTAATATTTACCTCCCCTATCACATTGCAGAGGGAGAGACACCACCTCCTGGACAGCAGACTGGCCCAACCTTCACTGATGACGAGGACGATTACACCACCATTAATCAGGATGAACTGCAAATTCTGCTCAATTCACTCAGCAGCCCACCTCCAGGATCAGGGCAACCCAGCAGCATTGCGGCAACCCCACCCCCTACACAAACCAACCAGCAGCAAGCACCTCCCACCACATCTGGCTCCCAGGACCTCGAGGACCCATATCTGGCCTTCCAACGCCGTGTGCTAGAGGTCCAGAGGGAGATGGCTGATCAGGTGCGGGTGGGGTTTGAGATGCTGGTGGACAAACTTGATGCCATACGTGGGTGTCTGAGTCCCATCCGGGACAACATACAGAAGCTCACGGACACCCACAGCCCGCTCGATGCTCTCCAACGGTCCATGGCTGACATTGCTGGAGTCATGATTCTGAGACAACACCAACTGTCTGGTCAGAGTGGCTCCAGCAATCTCAGCCAGGATTTGTCCAACATCCGTAAGATAAGGGAGAGCATGGAGCGGATGCAGGCACAACAATTGGCTGCCAGGGCATAACACCAGCGCGATGTTGCTGGAATCTATCATGCCCTGCAGCTGCTCATCACTGCATTGCTGCCCCAAGGTCTGGTGTCAATGAATGCTGCTGCTGCTTCTACATCCTCAGCTCCGCCCCCCTCACAGTGCTGCACCCACTATACCACCACCCACATGTGAGGCACATGACACATCAGAGGACGAAGATGAGGATGACAGTGCATTATTGCAAAGGAGAAAGCGGTAGCATACATTGACGCCAAAAGGCCTGTTTCTTCTTGGTTCTGGGCTTAGTATCATGCCACGGAAGATCACCTTCCACTGTCTTCCACTGTCCACCGAAACTCACCTTGGACCTCCACATGGACTGCCAATTCATATTTTTCTTACCAATGACACTGCAATCAGCCTGCGGACTGAACTGTGCCTCTTCCCTTGGACCTGTTACCAACGAAGGACTCTGTCTGGCCCTCAAACGGGCATCCATGCAATGTGTGGTTGTATGGCCAAGCACTGGTCCAGTCTTCATTCTGTTAATGTACATTAAAATCTTGAACTCACACTGTTGTGTATTGTCTATGACCAATCAAGTATAGAAGTCTGTAAAAAGTGTATGGACAATGAATCTACCAAAAGGTACCCCAAGGGAAATACGAGCAATGTACATGTTTAACCTGACACAGATAGGCAGTGAGATGCCCGTGTATGTGCCAACTATCTGTGCCCTCATTGCAAAAGAAATACAATCTAGCTATATCACAACCTATACCCACATCCAATACGGAAATTGGCATGTGTGCTAAAATGTCAAAGTTTGTAGCAGGCCACAAGTAGTGTCCCCCTTAACAATTGCAAACAATTTTCTCTTGGCATATCTACTCACACTCTACGTGGTGGACAAAGCCTGTTGTGATGGTGCGCATTGCATGTCACATCCCAAGATGGTGCACACCATATTCACATGGATGAAGACACGTAAGGGCACATGTCTACCATACACATATGGAACCACAATGTCTGCATCAGTGAAGTTGAGTTGCCAATAGGAACCCACACCAAAGTGCAAGGCGTCAGTCAGCCCCTTCCCGTGGACAAACAATGCACAACAAATTTTTACCCATCTCATGCTGTGATCACTGTGAGCGTATTGGGCAATGTGTCTAGGGATGCGTGGTGCACTGCACTTAGCATATAGTCAGATGCAAGGCTAACATTTCAAGGGGGACATCACTATGAGACAATGCCAGAGGAACAGCTGGGACAAGTGGCTATGACACTGCCACTACAGGGAGCAATGCAACATTTACCCCCTTGTGTGCAGCAGAACAGTGTGCACGCAACAGTACGTTACCTGTGACAAAATAACATTTTGAAATATTAAGTGAGTCATGAAAGGCATTGATGAGAAGTGAAGTCAGTATACCTAACTGTACGACTCATAAATGCCATTTGTGAATAACGTAAATTGTAAACTCATTACTTACTCTCAGATTACTTATCTGAATCAGGATGACTGTTGTGCCATGTGCCATACACAATGGACACACAAATTTAATAAATCATGCATGTGCCTGAGTTTGAGCGTCCATGCACAGGAACATGTAATTCAGAGGAAGCTGACACACTGGCAATACGCAGAAAGCGTGCAAAGGTCTGTGCAATGTAGATGGGCTCAGCGCCAGGAGCATCTGATATGGAGGTGTGTGACGGAATCTGTGTTACCCTGCGCATACATCCATCTAAATGATGGATAACATTAGCAAAATATATATACTCGCAATGACATGTCCCTAGGTTGTGTTGTAAATGTGCAACAATGTGCTGTACAACTATGTGAGTCACACTTAAGATGTAGAATGTGACAAACAACAGTCCCTAGACTAGGCCATAAATACTACTTGCCACCCTGCCATCCATGCAAGTTCACTGTGCTCACATCTAAGGTATCCTGACACAATACATCATGCTAAGTAACATGTCATGACCAGACTTACGCATTCCATGGATTGTCCAGTGATGGTTTGAGTTGCATACAAGCCAATAAGCCACACTCCCCAACATCATCCCTGACAGAAGTGCAAGCAGAAATACCAATTTTTAAACTTTTATTTGAACTGTAAATATAATTAACGACCCTAAACTAACACTGAACACTAGAACTACTACTATAATCTAAACTAACTAGAAAAAGCTTACTTACGTAAACTATCTACCCTAACTAATCCTAAACACACAACAACATATCTTAGACATCAACCCCCCACCCACCCTTCAGGCACACCACGAGACAGGACAAAGACATCTAAGCTATACACATAACTACACATGTAACCTACACAAAGATATATTTTTGTGTATTTTTTTGTATTTTATCATTCAAAAAATACATCAACCCCCCACCCAAAGGAAAAGGAAACTTATCCCCAAATACGGCATAATAATAAATATCTAAAATCTACCTTAAAAGCTAACACTAACTATAACCTACGCTAAAACTACACTACCTAACAATTAAAAGAACTAGCCTAAAACTACCTAATAACAGATCTTAAAACATTGGGGCAAGGGAGAAGAGGGGGATGGGGCCCAACATCTCCAGGCATCATGGCAGTCCAAAATGTTTTTTATGGTCCGTTAAATGTCTGTTCATATCAGCCATTTCCCGCCGCATCTCTGCCAGGAACACATTGTTGTCATGTATGAGCCTGCTGTCCCTAACTGTAAATGGCACCACCTGATCACCAGGTGCAGGTGGGACTGTCCCTTGGGGGGGGGTGTCCGTAGGGGAATGTGACACCTGTCCAGGCTGGGACCCACCACTGACGCCAGAGGGGCCTGGGAAGGGCTGTGTGCCAGTTGCCAAAATCTCAGGCACCACCTTCCATGTCCCTTTCTTGCGTTCCTCCTGGTGGCTCTTGGCCATGTTGCGGTAACCCTTTGCCACCTTCTTTACGTGCTTGAAGCGGTCCTTCCTCACCTGGAAGGCATGTTGTTCCGCTGGGGTCATGTCGTCTGTAAAATATCAACAATGGAAATTTTGAGTACTTTAGACTATGTCAAAGTTCTGCAAAAACATCTGTAATACAAGATCACTTAAACATGGGAGCCTACACTCCAGCGTAACTATGTGAAGTCAGAGAGTGACCTGGACAACGAAATGTTGAAGCATGGATCAGTGACTACATGCTGGGGAGAGTGACATGACAGTGCATGGCATGGTACATGTACTGTCACAACCAAATGGGACTGACAGTGTCAAACAATGGTGCCATGACATACCCGGACTGAGGGTGACATGTACAAGCAATCGGAGGAGGGAGGCATTAACTCTCCGTGTGTAGCACCACCCTCATCCTCTCCTGTGACACAGTGCTGCATGATATGTGCAATGCCCATGTGCAGGCCTGTGTGTCCCCCAGCAACTGTGTGCAGTTCATCAAGTCATCGCCAACACAGGCACTCTTGCACAAAAGTGCATGGGTGTCTGTGTGCTGGGTGCCTGGTAAATGTTTTGGAAGTTTACCCAACCTGCTCTGGAGATATCCGGGGACAGCCCTACTCACACTTTCAACTATGCTGCATCATGCAGCACACATGTAAACACATTGTATGGATGAACGCTGAGTTATATATGATGCGCTGTCCCGCTCTCCAACACTACTACACTATATGTGAAGTTTTGCAGCAGAGAGGGGGAAAAATCGTTTCCTCCAAATTCTCAATCCCTCATGCATGTCTTGTATCCGCTTGGCCCACTCTGTAGTGAATCAATATAAGCATGCCTTTACAATACAAAAAGTCACAATGCATTCCCCATTGTAACGGCACCCTTCAGTCATGATGCTCATAGTGTTATTAGGGGTAAAGCTTTCTCACATATAGCGTTTGCTAGCCCTCCATTGTAAAATAAATGGCACAGCAATTGAGGCAGAGCCAAACCATGCGTGGGAAATGCATGCACAGTAATGACAACACTTGGGACAGAGGAGTTCCCACACCTGGTCCAGAGTCAATCAGGGAATGGCCTCAAGGAGACAGCTTGTCGACACCATTGCAGGGGACAAACATGCCAATGAGATTCATGGGTCCACCTTTGCTGTGTGTTTGGGGAACGTGCCATTGATATGCTTGGCTCAAAGATACACACTGCCACTTCTTTGAAGATGGCATGCAGCATACCTACAAAATCACAGTGCCAAACTGTGTCTGCGCACTTACAGTCTGAAAAGCAATGCCTCCTTGTGCATCATCGGGCACACTTGCACAGTCATCTCATGCAAGGATGTAGATGCATTCCATGTCATCTGATATTTATCAGCAACCCCACTTACATGTCTCCTCTCCTATCAGTGTCCTTGGCAATCCACAGGCATGTGCTGTGGTGACAGTACCCATAGACCTAGGGGCATATTGACAAGGAAGTTGCAGAGACATGCGTTAGCCTCCTTGGCTTAACGCCTTTTGTAAACGCAAGTCTGCACCATATCACCAAGGATGTGGTACAAACTTGCGTTCCCCCAGGCAATGGTGGCAAGTCTCACAACTTAGCGGCTAGGCAGGCACACATGCACCAGAGTGCAAGGGTGTGTGTGTGCAGGGGAGGTATTTTTTCTGTACAGGAAGGTGCCCCTTCATGGACATTACCAATCCTAGTATACCATGTTGTAACTTTCATGTGTGCTGAGTCGTGCAGCACACAGGAAAGATACAATTTTGAGTATTGTAAAGTTTTTCAGTATGGACAGGAAGGGCCACCGTCCTGTACATATACAGACCATTTCATTTTGCTTACTCAATGTGTGCTGCACAAGGCAGCTCACATGTAAAAAGAAAATATGATGAGAAAAAAAAATCATCCTCATTTAGCCAGATTACGACCTGGATGTCACTGTTGTTAAATTGTGCGCTGCCATCTGTCATTGCCGCACTTGTACATAGGTGGCAGCGTCAAATGCAATGGCTGTTGCTGTTGAACGCCAACCGCAACACCCACTGCACGCCACTTTCACGCTAAACACAGCGTGAAAGTGTGCCTTATTACAAATGAAGCGTTATTATACGTGAAGTGGATTAACGCTGGCTCCCTCATGATGCTAGGCCCCTATTGACAGGGTATGCCCAGAAGTGGGTCCCTTGCTCACTTTGCCACTGGATTCAAGCTAGCCTGGCTGATGACGGCTGTATAGCCAGAAACCGGTCCCAGGATGCTTGTTTCCGGTCCAGGGAAGACATGGCTTGGCAGTTCGGGCTGGACTGTTCCCATGAGGCACAGGGTCAGACTGATTTGCATATGGCCATGTCTGAACTGGGGTGGTGGAGTGAGCTAAAGAATGATGATGGATTAAACCCAGATCAGTTGACTGGGGGTGAGTGTTTGATTAGCTCAAGCGCTCCGTCCATCATCCCCTTTGGTATCGCTTTGTTCGCCCTAAGTTGGCAGGGTATGCCCAGACGTGGGTCCCTTGCTCACTTTGCCACTGGATTCAAGCTAGCCTGGCTGATGACGGCTGAATAGCCAGAAACCGGTCCCAGGATGCTTGTTTCCGGTCCAGGGAAGACATGGCTTGGCAGTTCGGGCTGGACTGTTCCCATGAGGCACAGGGTCAGACTGATTTGCATATGGCCATGTCTGAACTGGTGGAGTGAGCTAAAGAATGATGATGGATTAAACCCAGATTAGTTGACTGGGGGTGAGTGTTTGATTAGCTCAAGCGCTCCGTCCATCATCCCCTTTGGTATCGCTTTGTTCGCCCCTAAGTTGGCAGGGTATGCCCAGACGTGGGTCCCTTGCTCACTTTGCCACTGGATTCAAGCTAGCCTGGCTGATGACGGCTGAATAGCCAGAAACCGGTCCTAGGATGCTTGTTTCCGGTCCAGGGAAGACATGGCTTGGCAGTTCGGGCTGGACTGTTCCCATGAGGCACAGGGTCAGACTGATTTGCATATGGCCATGTCTGAACTGGGGTGGTGGAGTGAGCTAAAGAATGATGATGGATTAAACCCAGATCAGTTGACTGGGGGTGAGTGTTTGATTAGCTCAAGCACTCCGTCCATCATCCCCTTTGGTATCGCTTGTTCGCCCTAAGTTGGCAGAGTATGCCCAGACATGGGTCCCTTGCTCACTTTGCCACTGGATTCAAGCTAGCCTGGCTGATGACGGCTGAATAGCCAGAAACCAGTCCCAGGATGCTTGTTTCCGGTCCAGGGAAGACATGGCTTGGCAGTTCGGGCTGGACTGTTCCCATGAGGCACAGGGTCAGACTGATTTGCATATGGCCATGTCTGAACTGGGGTGGTGGAGTGAGCTAAAGAATGATGATGGATTAAACCCAGATCAGTTGACTGGGGGTGAGTGTTTGATTAGCTCAAGCGCTCCGTCCATCATCCCCTTTGGTATTGCTTTGTTCGCCCTAAGTTGGCAGGGTATGCCCAGACGTGGGTCCCTTGCTCACTTTGCCACTGGATTCAAGCTAGCCTGGCTGATGACGGCTGAATAGCCAGAAACCGGTCACAGGATGCTTGTTTCCGGTCCAGGGAAGACATGGCTTGGCAGTTCGGGCTGGACTGTTCCCATGAGGCACAGGGTCAGACTGATTTGCATATGGCCATGTCTGAACTGGGGTGGTGGAGTGAGCTAAAGAATGATGATGGATTAAACCCAGATCAGTTGACTGGGGGTGAGTGTTTGATTAGCTCAAGTGCTCCGTCCATCATCCACTTTGGTATCACTTTGTTCGCCCTAAGTTGGCAGGGTATGCCCAGACGTGGGTCCCTTGCTCACTTTGCCACTGGATTCAAGCTAGCCTGGCTGATGACGGCTGAATAGGCAGAAACCGGTCCCAGGAAGCTTGTTTCCGGTCCAGGGAAGACATGGCTTGGCAGTTCGGGCTGGACTGTTCCCATGAGGCACAGGGTCAGACTGATTTGCATATGGCCATGTCTGAACTGGGGTGGTGGAGTGAGCTAAAGAATGATGATGGATTAAACCCAGATTAGTTGACTGGGGGTGAGTGTTTGATTAGCTCAAGCGCTCCGTCCATCATCCCCTTTGGTATCGCTTTGTTCGCCCTAAGTTGGCAGGGTATGCCCAGACGTGGGTCCCTTGCTCACTTTGCCACTGGATTCAAGCTAGCCTGGCTGATGACGGCTGAATAGCCAGAAACCGGTCCCAGGATGCTTGTTTCCGGTCCAGGGAAGACATGGCTTGGCAGTTCGGGCTGGACTGTTCACATGAGGCACAGGGTCAGACTGATTTGCATATGGCCATGTCTGAACTGGGGTGGTGGAGTGAGCTAAAGAATGATGATGGATTAAACCCAGATCAGTTGACTGGGGGTGAGTGTTTGATTAGCTCAAGCGCTCCGTCCATCATCCCTTTGGTATCGCTTTGTTCGCCCTAAGTTGGCAGGGTATGCCCAGACGTGGGTCCCTTGCTCACTTTGCCACTGGATTCAAGCTAGCCTGGCTGATGACGGCTGAATAGCCAGAAACCGGTCACAGGATGCTTGTTTCCGGTCCAGGGAAGACATGGCTTGGCAGTTCGGGCTGGACTGTTCCCATGAGGCACAGGGTCAGCCTGATTTGTATATGGCCATGTCTGAACTGGGGTGGTGGAGTGAGCTAAAGAATGATGATGGATTAAACCCAGATCAGTTGACTGGGGGAGAGTGTTTGATTAGCTCAAGCGCTCCGTCCATCATCCCCTTTGGTATCGCTTTGTTCGCCTTAAGTTGGCAGGGTATGCCCAGACGTGGGTCCCTTGCTCACTTTGCCACAAGATTCAAGCTAACCTGGCTGATGATGGCTGAATAGCCAGAAACCGGTCCCAGGATGCTTGTTTCCGGTCCAGGGAAGACATGGCTTGGCAGTTCGGGCTGGACTGTTCCCATGAGGCACAGGGTCAGACTGATTTGCATATGGCCATGTCTGAACTGGGGTGGTGGAGTGAGCTAAAGAATGATGATGGATTAAACCCAGATCAGTTGACTGGGGGTGAGTGTTTGATTAGCTCAAGCGCTCCGTCCATCATCCCCTTTGGTATCGCTTTGTTCGCCCTAAGTTGGCAGGGTATGCCCAGACGTGGGTCCCTTGCTCACTTTGCCACTGGATTCAAGCTAGCCTGGCTGATGACGGCTGAATAGCCAGAAACCGGTCCCAGGATGCTTGTTTCCGGTCCAGGGAAGACATGGCTTGGCAGTTCGGGCTGGACTGTTCCCATGAGGCACAGGGTCAGACTGATTTGCATATGGCCATGTCTGAACTGGGGTGGTGGAGTGAGCTAAAGAATGATGATGGATTAAACCCAGATCAGTTGACTGGGGGTGAGTGTTTGATTAGCTCAAGCGCTCCGTCCATCATCCCCTTTGGTATCGCTTTGTTCGCCCTATTGACAACACTACTTCAATGAAAGTCACGTTGTGTTGGCAATAGGGTCTCGATGATATGCACCTTACTTACTATGTGCATCACAGACTGGGGATGGGCAAGGTTACAACAGAGAGACCAGTGCATTGCTCATACTTCACTTACTGATTTGTGCACCCTTCTGACTTCAACAATACATCATCACACTGTAGGCAAGGGACATGTGACACACACCCATACTGCATACTACAACGTTGATCATTTGACCCAGACATCCATTACACCGCACTATGCCAATATATTTTGTCCCAACTCACCAGTGGCGTGTGGGTCCTTGAAGCTGTCGATGTCCCCCTGTGTGAATGGTGGCTGACCATCTGTGAGATGAGAAAGATATATATGTTGGTATCAGACGTTAAATCATATGTGTCATATTCCTCATACCAATCATAACCATAACAGAAAATGCTACGTAACTGTATAGTTGCGTTTCATGTTGGATACATGATTTGGTCCACTTTGACTGCCATTCACAACAGAACAGTGAATGTTGAGTCGGGCAAACCAGACTGTAATGCTAGCTAACATGCACATGCTAGTGGTGTGAGACATCCACAAGGCAGCATTACTACATGCATCATTATGTTATACATGCTCTTTGTACAATTGCATTGCTGCCGCTTGCACAAAGCAGTTTCACAGAGCTTGTTGGTGTATGACAATCTGGACATGTCCAATTTCCTTTGACCATTTGTCCCTATTAAATACATTGTCACACATCAACTATGTCCACAGGGCCGCGTAGGTAATGTAACACAATTCATGAGGAAAGCATTTTAACACTACCTTTTGGCCAACACACTGCTCACATGAACAGTTCCTTGGATAGTGCATGTACAGTCACCCCAGCCGTACACAAACAATATTCTGCATGCACGCACTTTTTGTGCAGGTGTGCCAGCTATGGCACAACAGTGCTAAGTGTTGCTCCTGCACAGTGGTTAACACATACTAGCACCCTATGCTTGTCAATATGAAGCAGCGTTGAGTCTCGGGTGTGCCAATGTTATGGTGAGTGCATTACATCTCCCACCTCACCCACAAACCTTTTTTCACTGTGACACCAGTGTCACACACGTCCTAAATTATTTTAGTTAAAGCAATCACAATGAAATGTAGATTTTGTACTTACCACCCTGTATGCCAGTCATGACTCCCGTGTAGTCCAAGAGGTCAGCTTCACGGGCCAGCAGGTCCTGCCAGCGGTGCTTCCACTGGCGCACGGTACGGTCCACTCCAAAGAACCGGAGCATGTGCACCCGCACACGCTCCCACCTCATCTTCCGCACACTGACATTGTATCCTTGAAGGATACGGCCTCTCCTCTCCAACATCAAGGGAAGGTAGAATGTAATCATCCAGAGGAAGCCCCCCAATGCCCACTCCGACATCCTGCCCTCCCTGCACACCTGAGAGCCCACAGCCAAAAATTATAACCCTCTAATATATCCACAAAAACTACTAAAAAAGTTAACTACCCCAGACAAACACCCGACAAATGTGAGCACAAAAGTCAAAAAAACACACAAAATAAGTACACAACACTTCACAGACACTATCAACAGGACACAGGACACAGCAACACTCTCAAAATCTCAACACTGGAGCACACACCACCAAACATCTCCAACACTCTCCACAATCACCAGCAATGTGCTCGAAAGTGAAAGTGCAAGACACTACTCCAGTAGACAGGAAGCATGCAGACATCTCTTCCTGTCTCAATGCGGCCCATTTTGGAGAAAGCGGTAAAATCTGCACGCAAATAGGCTCATGAGTAATATTTAGCATTGTACAATGTGTTAAACGATGTATTTTTCCATCGGGCGAGTAAAAAAAACATTGCGTTATCGTTGTAGCGACAAAATCTTCACGCTTACAGCAAATTCATACACAGATGTACAGTCTTAGAGCTAAATTCATTTCAGACACCTATAACAACATGAAATGCTTGATTAGCACACAAATGACACCCTAAATATGATGTTTCACAACACATGACACCCTAAATGGCTACTTTCACCCCAGCTGACACCATAATTGCATATTTCACTACAATAAAAACAATCAATCCGGGGAATTGTACGTGTGCTTCTCACCCGTGGGGGTCATGAGGCGCTGGGGTGGTGGTGCGCAGATCTGTTGGCCAAAGAGCGAGCTCTTGAGGGGCTTCATGAACGTGTTCATGGAGGGAGCGTGTCTGATGCCTGTCGCTAGCTTGGGCCAGGTCTTGGCTGCAATGTTACAGAAGGATCTTCCGCATGCTCAGGCTCTGTGGATGCAAAGGTTTATTGTAAATTTTTAGTAATTTGTGGTTTTCTTTTGGGTACGTGTAAGTTGATTCTGTAATTGAGGTATTTGTGTCCATTGTTGCGTAGGCATTTGTAGGCATGAGATGAGGATGTTGGAGCTGACTGTTTTCTCCTCTGTGAGCCGGTGGAGTCATTGTAGGTGTTGGCTGATGTGTATGTGCCAGGGGATGACGAGGACGAGTCTGGTGGCGGTGTTCTGTATTGTCTGTAGTTTGCAGAGTATAGACTGGCTGATGCCAGCATGAAGTGCATTCACATAGTACAGTCTGCTGGTGATGAGTGCATGGGTGACTTTCTCCCTTGACTCAGGGGGGATCCATTTGAAGGACTGCCTGAGGATGCGGAGTGTGTTGAAGCAGCTGTAGGTGACGGCGCTGACCTGTTGGTTCATGTTGAGTGATGAGTCGAGTATGATGCTGATGTTTTTAGCGTGGTCTGCGGGGAGAGGTGGTCTTCTGAGGGCCGTGAGC
Source organism: Calotriton arnoldi (assembly GCA_963921515.1). NCBI lineage: Eukaryota > Metazoa > Chordata > Amphibia > Caudata > Salamandridae > Calotriton > Calotriton arnoldi. The sequence continues at coordinate 966,119 of CAWUFW010007381.1, forward strand.
CAACAGGTGTTGTCCCATGCTGAAGGGCTGGTTACAGGGACGAGGTCTTCTGTCTTCTCGGGCTTGGGCTTCAAGCAGCTGTTTGTCATCCAGACTGCCCCGTGTTGCATTACTTTCAGGAAGTTGATAGTGGCGGTGGAGTGGTCTTTGTTGTGTTAGAGGATGAGCTGGGTGTCCTCAGCATGGGATAGGATGTTGAGGCCGTGTTGTTGGACGATGTCTGCGAGGGGGGTACATGAATATTTTGAATAGGCTCTGGCTGAGCCCTGTGGGACTCTGCAGGTGATTGTCGTGGGATCAGAGATGAAGTCTGGCAGTCTGCTCCTTTGCCTTCTTACAGTGGGGAATGATTGGATCCAGTCCAGGGCTGTACCTTGGATGCCTGCGTCATGTAGTCTGGTGACTATTGTGCGGTGGGAGACGTTGTTGAAGGCTGCAGAAAGGTTAATTAGGATGAGGTCTGCGTAGTGTCTTTGGTCCAGGAGTGTGTTGATGTTGTCTGTGGCGTCAAGTATGGAGGTCTCAGTGCTGTGCTTGCTTCTGAATCCTGATTGTGATGGGTTGAGGTTGGCGTTCTCTTTGATGAATCTTGTCTGTTCCCTGTTGACTGTTTTCTCTGTGACTTTGGCTGCAGAGGTGAGGAGTGAGATGGTCCGATACTTCTTGAGGCCGGTGGGGTCAGCTGTGTGCTTCTTGAGCAGGGCCATTACTTCTGCACGTTTCCATTTGTCTGTGCAGGTGCATGTTTTGAAGGTGGTGTCGATGTTGCGTACTGGTTCGTGTGCATTGGCAGATGCGGCTCTGTGGTAGTTGTGAGGGGTCCAGGGCTCTGTGTGAGCCCCCGAGTGGATGACTTTCATGGTGTAGGCGGTGTCTTCATCCGTGCCTGGTGTCCATTTGGAGGTGGTGGCCTGGTGTGTGGTCCAGCAATTTGTCTTGGTGGTTTATGAAATTGAGGTGGCAGTGGGTTCAAAGGTAATAGCAGATGACACCCTCAAATACATCTTTGACCCTATTTCACGCCCATTTTTCATATTTGACCCCATTTCACGCCCATTTTTCATATTTGACCCCATTTCACGCCCATTTTTCATCTTTGACCCAATTTCATGCCCATTTTTCATATTTGACCACATTTCACACCCATTTTTCATATTTGTCCACATTTCACGCCCATTTTTCGTTTTTGACCCCATTTCACTCCCTAAATTGCATAAATTAACACAACGGACAGACTCTATTGACTTGTTGCCCCAAAACGACACCCTACAATTAGGATTTGTGCACAGGGGACAACCTATGTTTCATGATTTACACAACAGGACACACCAAATATTAGAGTTTGTTAGCACAATTTACACAATTAAAAGTGTACTTTAGCACATTTGACACACTGAAGAGCATCTCTTTACTGAGGAGACATTCCCACCATGAATTGAGTATTGTGATGTTCTTTGCAATCATTGTGCTGCGTACTCTTTTCATAGTGATGTACTTATGCAGGACATTAAAATGCAGACAGGGTATGTGTGTAGTGTATTTTTATTGACACAAACCGTGTTTGGGGTCATTTTGCAGTGATATACATTGGATGGGGACTGTCACAATGTGACGTGGTCAGTTGAAGAAATTGTTTATTATTCGGTTCCTTCGGGCAGTTCCTGCTGCATTAACTGTGGTGTGTGCTCCACCTGCCTCATCTTCATCTTCATCCTGGTCATCGTCCGGTGCAGCAGGCACTTGGATCCATGGAGCATTGGTGCGCACACATATAGTGTGCAATACACAACATGCTAGGATGATTTTGTTCACCATTTCGGGGCTGTACAGCAGTCTGCCACCTGTGATGTCCAGGCTACGGAAACGTGACTTTAGCACGCCAAATGTACGCTCCACAATGGACCGGGTGCGTCTGTGGGCCGCATTATACTGCCTCTGTGCCTGGGTGGTGGGGTTTCGGAGGGGTGTCATCATCCACGGGCAGAGTGCATATCCTTGATCACCTGTAACATGTGATGGAGAGATGTGTTCATTATTGGCTATGCAGGCTGTGTTGTTAGTGTGGATGGTTTTGTGTTGTGTGATTTGTGCTATGTTGGATTTCATGTTAGCCATGTGTCGCTTTTGACTGGTTACCAGCATCAATGCTAATTGCATTGCCTCACAGTTGATCCTCCGTCCCCCAAGCCATTTTGATTGTGTATGCTGCGCGGTTGCATGACTGGCACTCCTACTGTGCTACAATGTTAAGGCCATCTGCGCATAACCGCAGACATAACACACACACCAACAGGCACCCTGGCTCTCCTAGCGTCTAGCCATTGTCTCCGTCCTCAAACTCAATGGCATGATAACTTTCAAATGGCAATAGGGAACACCAGACACAGATCACATTCAGTTCTGATGCTGCCGCTGCCGCTGCCGCAAGACCTGCCCGACCGCACAACTAAGGCTGTTTCATGTCCAGAGCGGCCACAAAGCAACACTAAGCAGCCCCCTCGCCTGCAGGGACCATTGAGGGCAGGAATGCTTCACCCACACCATCAACATCATCAGACGCCACACCATCCACTCCATGGACTACGTACGCATTCCTGAGCGGAGGCTCCAAATCACATACCACGAATACACAAAATCCATTACAATCTGAGAAATGTTTGCTGACATCAGACTGTCCAAAATCTTCACCACAATGACCCACAAGGCAGGGCACACCTTTGACACATTCTTAACATGTGTAAACGTCGACAAGTTTGTCAACCCCACTAAACGCACATGTAGTGACCACAAACGCATACACTTCCTTGTCAGTCAACCCCAAGCCACCCTAGACCACATGCAGACCCAAACACAGTTTGTGTAGCTCAGTCAACGAGGTGATGCTACACACCACCATCAACAGCAACACCCACCACGCTGCAGTAGTCACCAATGGTGCTAGATCACATTTAACTGACATGTATCTCCAACTGCGCATACACACTTGCACCACTATGCAACTGCAACATACAGCGTGCAAGAAATGCCACCTCGGTCACAAACAAACTCAAAGATGGCAGATGCATCTGCTGACACATGGAGAAGAACTGGTACGGGATTGAGGATACCATTAAACATCACCACCTACAAGGACACAAAGCTCATATTCTCCAGCAACAATACACCCTCACACCACACCTGTCTTCTAGAAGTGATTGCTGTCAGTTGCAACATGAATGATCACCAGCTGGGGGGTGCTATATGCAGAGGAGACATGAGTCCTCATCCTCATGATGAAACCATCAGCATGTGGCATCACCTGGTGGGACGACAGCTTCATCAGCCCCCCCCCAGCCTCGGTACGTAGGCACCGTATGTGACTCCTCCCTCTCCATGAACCAATCGGTCTACGCAGTGGCCTCCAGCTGCTTCAACTGCCTCTGCGTCTTCCATGCAACCTTCAAATGGATCCCCCCATTGTCAGGTAAGACAGTCACCCACACAGTCATTGGCATCATGCTGGACTACGGAAACTCACTATATGCCCACATGGGCAGGTCTGCACTCAGCTTAGTCCCGACTGTCCAGCACAACCCCTACACACTGTGCCTTGTGTACATACTTTCATTATGGACACATACTTTGTTCCCACCTCTCCCCCATTTGCAAATGAGTGGCGGAGGGGCTGAGCCTCTGGGGATGGTTAGTCTACATAGGTAGCCACAGTTCCCACAGTTCCTTGTGTTGTTGTGTCTGGTAAGTGGGCATGTTGATTGACGTGTTGTATGAGAAAATATGACATGTACATTCTCACAATTGGGAGTTGCATGTATTTGCAGTTGAGGCGTGTGGTGTGTTAAGTTGGTACTTACCAACAAGCACTGCATTTCCGTATGTGCCATCCTGGAAGCGCTGGTTTATGATGGATTGTCGGAAGATGTAGGAATCATGCACACTCCCAGGAAACTTGGCTATGACATTGGTGAACAGTCCCCAGTGGTCCACTGTTGCCTGCACATTCATAGAATGTGTGTGCTTTCTGTTGCGGTATATGTGTGCACTGTCCGCAGGGGGCACAAATGGGACATGTGTGCAGTCAATTGCCCCCAGGACCTGCGGGAATCCGGCTATGGCATGGAAGCCTTGTTTGGTCGCAATCTGTTCCTGCACAGTGTTGGGGAAGTGAAGGTGCTGGGGTATCAGGCTGAGTATGCCATCCAAGACAGTAGGGAGGAAGATTGAAAAGGCTGCCTGTGATACTCCACCGACTCTGGCCGTTGTTGGTTGAAAGGTCCCAGAGGCCAACATGTGCAGCACAGCCAGCAGCTTTGTCTGCGGAGAAATGTTGGCTCTCCGCTGTGTTGGTGCCGTCAGCCTGTGGGCTATCCGGTTCAGGATGTGTTGGATGGATGTCCTTTTGAGCCTGTAGTGGGCAATGACAGCCTCTGGCGTTAGGTCTGCGAGACTGAGACGTCTGCGCAGGGCCCGCAGTCTTCTTCGGCGCTGCCTCGGTGGTGGTCCTGGGGGAGGTGGCAGTGGTGGTTGTTGCCTTCGTGGTGCTCCAAGCTGAATGAATAGTACCTCCATGGCGTCAGTGGCTCTTCAGATGGGTCTCTGGGTTACTCTCCCTTATATACCTCCCTTTTTCACCATTTTTAGACCAGATTTTTTCTGGTCTTAAGTTCCTGCTGCTAAAGGGCCTTAGCGTGACTTTTTTTATCGCTTCGCAGGTCCGGCCCATCATTGATAATAGTGCGATGTGGTGTTAGCGACTTTTTTCGTGAAATTTTGAAAAGGAACGCCTACTTTGCATATCATTAGCGTAAACTATCGCTGGCATACACGGCGATAGGAAATACGTCCGCGATCGCCAGAAAGCTGTCGCTAACGCTTGCTAGCGACAGCTTGATGATTCCAAGGCCTGTGGGCATCGAAGACACTTGAAGGAATCTCCCTTGAAGTGAAGTAGTCACTTACCTGCATCCACAGGCACCGCAACCAAGCTGACCAGTCTGCTGATCCTGAGCTTCTCGAAAGGTTCTGCAACTTAGGTGGTGGTTCTCCACAGCTCTCGAGGCCTGCCCTCTCACCAAGTTTGAGGCCAGTGTCCCTCATGGGAGCCGTAGGAACCGAACCCCTGTGCACAGCACTGGCTTCCTTCCACCAAGATCTATGTGCTATAAAGTAGCCCTCAACTCAAGCATCTCCAGTGACCAGAATCTTCGGTCACATCGCATTGCTTGCACCGTGGTCTGCATCTTTTGGTGAGCTGCTCGAGGTCCTCTTGCGACTCCAGTGCCTCCGCCCTGTGGGTCCTGTTGAGAGTCATCTTTGCTTATTTTGGGCTCCCCTTATTGCTCAGGGCCTGCCCTGGCTCCCCTGCTTGTGGTGAGTCCCCTTGACCTTGCTGGTCGAGACATTGCACCTTCTTCGACTTCTTCGTTGGTTGCATTTGCCAAGGCTTGTTGGTGCTCCCGCCGGACACCGACCCCTCAGCACTCGACTTCCAACGTGGGACAGCTCATGCACGGCTCCTGGTCCTCCTCAGCGTTGCCTGTTTCTCACAACTGCAGAGTCAAGGTCCTCGCCAACTCTCCTGCAACTCCCGACATTGGTGGGCATTCGTCTTCCAGATCTCCTAGTCACTCCGCAGTGACATAGACTCTGTCCCCTCTGCTTGCAGGTACCTCTCAACTAGAATCCACCTTCGGATTCCACCGGACACTTTCTCCTTCTCCAGCAGCAGCACTATCCTGAAGTCCTTCCTTGGGTTCGACTGCGGTTTCCGACACCACACCTATGCACCCGGCTCCCCTGGTGTTAGTAACGTGGGTTCTAGGGTATCCACGGGTGGGGTGGCTCTCCAACCTTCTGTCTTCCACGGGGCTTCTTCAGGATCCACTGGGAAGGGTCCTTAATCTTTAAAATTCCAACCGCGACTTACACGTTGAGTTGTACGGAGCACGCAGTCGTGTTCCCACACTGCAGACGCTCTCCATGGCGTTCCTAGTCACTCACCTTGGGTGGTTCCTTGGGTCCCCAGCACTTCTACTTCCTCTCGACATTGTCTTGACCCGAGTTGTGGTTCTTATACCACTTTCTTATTATATGGTTTGGTCTCCGCCGGGGTCCACTGTGTATTCTGTGCTGTTTACTGTATTTCTATGCAAAGTATTGTGTGCATTGGATTTATCTCCGGGTAGGAGATATCTAAACTTGTTAGAGAGTATTATATAATAAAAACATATTTTTATAAATACCTTGTTTGGTTCTTTTTCATTTAATCTATGCTATAAGATTGCATTCTGGTAAAACAAGCTGCTTTACACTCCTTCTGGACTAAGCCTGAAGGCTGCTCTCCACAGCTACCACTTAGAGAGCTTTCTAAGGTTGTCCAATACCTCTTAAATCACCATAAGGGTTGTCTGGACTGGTGCAGGGTGCCCACTTACATAAGTGGACATCATATACCAGGCCAGCTTCTCACATTGGTGTGCAGCGGTTGGGATTCAAGCCTGCGTTCTTTTACCAGATAAATCTTTGTGTTGATTAAGTGAAAAACCATCACTAATACTAAGCACGTATAATACAAGCTTAGAATAGTAAGTTCTACTGAAATTAGGGTTGGGTAAGTCAAGGGTCTAGCACACCCTTTCTCCAACCTCAGAGAGTTTAGTTCCCACTAGGTTTGGTAGGTGCAACACCACACCTCACTTAGTATGTCTTCTAAAGGAGATGCCAGTGGCTCTCTGCCTACTAGATACAGTGAGCTTTCGTTCCAAGAACTGAAAGCCCATTGTGCCTCTAGAAAGCTGAAGGCTGGGAAAAATGCCAACACTCAACGCCTCCAAGAGGTGTTACTGCTAGATGACCTAAGGAAGGCCAGTGAGTCAGATGAACAGGAAAGAGTGGGTGGGCAGGGGACTGAAGATAGGCCAGGAGGGGGGCCCCTCTATGACCTTGAATCTAACCCTGGCCAGGTGGAGCCTGATGACTCCCACCTGGACAAGTCAGATGTCCCAGAGGATACTACAGGTGGCCCAGAGGATGCCCCCTCTGTTCTTCTGGGAGAGTGCAGAGTAGACCAAGGAGGTCTAGGTCCTCCTCTGCAGAATCCAATGCCTCAGGACAGTCAGTAGGGACATCCATATCTAGTAAGAGGGAGAACTCTTTGGATAGGGAATACAAACTTCTTGAACTTGAGAAAGATAGGCTTAGGCTCAGGCAAGAGCAGTTGGCCCTTGACAAAGAGTCCCTGGAAGTCCAGAGAGCTAGAAAGAAATTGGGACTAGAGTCCCATGGTGGCAGCAACAGTGTCCCTAGAGTTAGAGAAACTTATATACCAGGCCAGCTTCTCACAACTATTAAAACATATCACATTGTGAATGAAGCCCCTTTCTGTGCTGTGGCTTCAATGAGATCCTGCTTCCACACTTCTTCAAATGTGTGGGCTACTATTGACCTACCATAGGAGATGCAAGAATTAGGTAAATGGATAGCCAGCGCAAGGTTCATGGAAAAGCTCCACAGCACGATATGAATACTAAGGACCGTCAAGAAATGAGGGCTACAAAAATAATAAAATGGCAAATTGATCATATGAACTACTGAATATCCTTTAACGGCCAAGACACAAATTTAACCATAGGTAGCATGATACCTGTGGAGATTATCCAGTGATTAATTTAACTTGTTCCCCAAATTCTTTCTCACAAGAGCCATACATCTCCAACGGATAGCAGGCGATTCCATTAGAGCTTTCTGAATTGCTAAAAGTACACAATAAAAGAATGAGGTGCTGATCCCCAGGCTAAACTATCCAACTTACAGCAATACTATTTCCATTGGTATTGCGCGCAAATCCGTATCTCTGAGAATTCAGTTGAGCTCACGGATCCCTTACCTCTGAACATATTCTCCCATACCTGCTGTAACCTGGGAATGAACTGGTTTGATCAGTGTCACAGAGAAATGCCCTTCGTGCAATACTTAAACTAATGAGTCAACATCAGTCCTCTCCTGTTCCATCTTACTAGCACAGTAAAGCAAGTACTCGTTAATGTGGCTCTCGCAGAAAATCTGCCCCACGTACGAAACTTAAACTGATGGTTCAAAATATTTTCTCTCACATTCCCTCCTCCTTATGCTGTAAAGCAATGATGTCTCAAGGCAAACTTCCAACAAGCTGAAAGGCACCTTACCGTACCTCTCTTTAGCAGTGTGTCACCGATTCAAACAGGATCGCTGCGTGGTTTGCACTGACTCTGTGAACGCCGTCACTTCTCGTGGTATAACTCTCCAGAAGTGGGTGTGTCACAGGAACTCGTCTTGTATTCCACCTATTGTTCTCCATGATAGCCATCCTGCAAAGGATCAAAGTGTACAATCTTTAAACTCAATACACCGGGAGCCCCAGTTAAAGATGCTCATAGGTGCTTTCCTCATAGCAAATGCTTACAGATTGGGGGCACTTAACCAGGATCAATATCCTTGTCCTTATGGCCCCAATAAACTATTGCATCTCATAATATATTACTGGCGCAGCCATGTTCGAATGGAGCACACCTAACCGCCCTATCTGAATGTGGATATTTCCCATTCACAATCCTTACAACAACTTTAATTCTCGGGTCCTGTTCTTAAAGATCCCAAATCAGACCTGCTTCTTTGCAATGCCCACCATCTTAAAAATGGGTAGAATATGCAATATTTGGACTTGATGAGCTGGCTGGTGTACAGACACAGAATATTCCCAATCATGCTTACTGCCCCCATGTCTAGTACCTGTAGAATGGGGACAGGTGACCGACCTGGGTGAGTTTCCCTGTCCTTATGACTCAAATAAGCTATTCTGTCCTGGGTAAATTTCCCTACAGAATGGGTACAGATGACCATACAGGGTGAGTCTCATTGTCCTTATAACTCAAGTTATTCTGTCCAGAGTAAATCATGACTCTGATGAGCTATTCCGTCACACATTGTTCTGGTAGTGCTCCAGGTTAGAACATTGTCCAGATCCAAATGGGATTGATTCCTGTTTCCAGTCGTCATAGTGATATAAAGATACGCTTTTAGGTCTATTCTGCGAGGAATCAGTACTCTTAACATTATTGATACCGAATGGCGTTTTCTCAGGGGATTTCATTATTCAGTCCTGCCCTGACTCCAGACTCACTACAGGGGGGTATGCTGCGCTTAGTGAACGAGGACAGGACACAGTCTGTGTAAGTGAGGCTGGGTCCAGCTCCTCCCTCCCATCCTGCCAGCATGGCCCATCAAGTCACACCTAAGCTCCCATTGTGTGTGGTTGTTTGAGGAGAATACACAAAGCCCAGCTGTCACCCGCCGCAGACATGTGATCAGAGACAGGCAGCAGGCACCAAATGGCTAAAGCAAGAACATGCCAACTTTATAAAAGTGGCATTTTCAGAATCGCAATTTAAAATCCGACTTTATCATAAGTTAGGATTTTAAATTGTGATTCCAGAGACACCAAATTTGAAGGGGTCATCTCTTTCATTTAGGAAATTAAACGTGTAAAATGTAATACGGCAATCTTCAATGTTATCCTACGGGAGAGACAGGCCTTTCAGTAGTGAAAAACAAATGTAACAGTTTTTCACTACAAGGACATGTAAGACTTTGAAGTATGTATCCTGCTTTGTAAATGTATTGTACCCTGCCTTCTGGGCCGTCCTGGGCCTACCCGAGGGGTGACTTATATGTATTAAAAAACAAACGTTTGAGCCTGGCAAAAGTCTTATTTTACTAGTTCAAAATGGCAGTGTAAACTGCACACACAGGCTCTGCAATTGCAGGCCTGAAACATAGTTAGAGGGCTACGTAAATGGGTGGCTCAAGCAGTGCTCTGACCCACTAGTAGCATTTCATTTATCAGGCCCTTGGCACATGTAGTGCACTTTATTAGGGACATATAAGTAAATTAAATATGCCAATTGTGTGTGAGCCACTGTTACCATCTTTAGAGGAGAGAGCATATACACTTTAGCACTGATTAGCAGTGGTAAAGTGCTCAGAATTCTGTGGTTAAAAAAACCAAGGTCACAAAAAGTGGAGGAGGAAGGAAAACGATTTGGGGTGACCCTGCAGATATGGTCATTTTCAACAGTCCCTAGTATATGGTACCCAGGGCATGTATGAGTTGGAGTGTCCACCCAGGGCTGCAACGCTGATTGTGCCACCCTGTGTGTAACAAAGTACAAAATGGCTCTCAGCCTGCCACTGCAGACTGGAAGGGTAGTGTTAAAAATACTAGTTCATCTTTGCCATTTAAACCAATGGCAAAGCCTCCTCTTCCCTTAACAATATATGTAAGTCTCCCCATAGGAAGGCCTACTGAGCCCTAAGGCAGGGAGCTGTTTATTAATAGGTGTGACATGTATTTTTTAAAATATATATTTCCTAATTGTGAGAAGTTGGCCTGGCATATGCTGTCCACTAATTATAGTGGGCACCTTGCACCAGTCCAAACAACCCCTTATTGGAGATAGGTTAAAGACAACCTTATTGAAAGCTATCCTAGTGGTAGCTATGGAGAGCAGCCTTCAGGCTAAGTCTTGAAGGAATGTAAAGCAGCTTGTTTTACCAGTCTATAATCTCTTGAGTGACCAAATGAAAGAGCACCACACCAGGTATATATTCAAAATATATGTATTTATTGCTAAACACACCCCTCTAGTCTCTTTATGAGGCTAGAGTTCGAAGTACACAAGTTATAAGTTATTTAAACACAGTAATAGCACAAATACACGTTTGGGCCCTAGGGGCGTACTCAAACCATATACCAATAAAGTGGTATAAGAACCACGACTGAACTAGACACTAGGCCTAGAGCCTCTAGAAGTGCTTGGACCACAAGGAACCACCCAAGGTAGTGACACAGGGGACCCACGGGGATGCGTGCAGTGTAAATACACAACCGCGATACGCCGTTAACTTCTATGGAGAAAGTCGCGATCAGGAAATTAAAGAAAAGGGACACTTAAAGGAGGACTTGGAGCAAACCCTTTGAGAACTAGGGTCGTTCTAGAGTCTCTACCCACGGGAGCACCGGAGTACTGTGTTACCTCACCCAGGGAAGCCGGGTGCATAGGTGCCTTTCGGGGTCGGGTTTCGTCTGCCGATTTGAATGGCGATCTGCTGCAAAGTGCTGCTGGCGACAAAGTGGAAAGTGTCCGGGTGGATCCAAGAGTGGATCGGAGATCTGAAGAACCTGAAAGCAGAGGGGACAGAGTCTGGGTCACTAGCCAGTGACCAGGAAGGCGATGAGCGGATGCCCACCGATGTCGAGTGCTTCAGGTAGGTTGACGGTCATCTTGACTCTTCAGCCACGAGGTTCAGGAGGCGTTGTCGGCAACCAGAAGCAGGATTCGGGCTGGTACACGATGTCTGTCGAGTGCTGAGGTGTCGGCAACCGGATTGGACCCCACAAGCCTTGGCAACGGCAAGTCTCGATGAAGAGTGAAGAATGACGATGATGCAGACCAGCAAGGTCTGAGGAACTCACCCAGCAAGGGTAAGTGAGGGCAAGCCTGGAGCAACCAGGGAGCCCAAGAAGAAAAAGATTGGCCTTCGTGAAGGGCTACTAGCCAACGGGCTAGCGACCGCGAAGGAGCCTCGAGACGTGTGCACGTGGAGCTGGCTCACAGGACACTCGTGGAGTGGAGGCCAGTGATCTTTGGTGCAGTTGGTGCTGGAGGCTAGGGCTACTCGGAGCCCAAAGCACGACTTCGTGAGAGACCCAGAAGAGGATGCACTAGCAAATGCATGCGGTGTCCAGGGGTCACGGTTCCACGTTACCCACGATAGCTACGGGCCTCAGCTTTGCTGGGACTCAGGGCAGCCTCGGGAAGTCTGGAAATCCACCTCTGGTGATGCAAAGACTTCGGCGTCCGACGGGAGCTTAGGCAATGCAGACCGGACAATTGCTTCTTTGGTGCCTGCCAAGCAGGGGAGTCACTCCTTGACCCCATGGGAGATTCTTCTGTCCTCTAGTCTTGAGTAGAGCGTCGAAGGTCCAGGATTCTGTTTCAGAGTTTCGTCCAGGGATAATCTAAAGTCCTAAGGACTGGGTTCCTATACTTATACCAAGTTTAGGGGTTGGACTACTCTGTGGCCCCACCTATGGGTGGGTCAGGGCAGAGGGGTGGCTACACCCCTTTCCTTTGTCCAGTTCGCGCCAAAGCAGGGGCTGCAAGCCCCTGATCCGGTTTGAACTGGGGTATGCACAGGGACACCAAGTGTGCCCCCAGTGCAGGACTTCAAAGCACCCGAAAGTGCTCCCGCCCAGCCCCAATACACATTATCCTGTCTGGGGAGGTGGTCACACCTCCCTGGGACAGGAAACCTATTGTCCAGGCCTCCCCTGCCGGAGTTTCGTCCAGCAGCAGGAGGCCAGACTCGTGTCTGTGGCAGCAGCATCCATTTTGTGATGCCAGGGCTTTAGAAAGAAGTTACCGGCCAGGCCAGGGTTAACATGTCTCTCCTCTAGAAGGGTGGAATGCTACCCCCGCCGCCAGAATTGGTGGGGGTAGTATTCCAAGATGTTTGACACCAAACACGACATGTTTCGGTGCAGCCATTCCAAAGTTAGCATTTAACGCGAGGTTATAATGCGCTTAAGAGTATATGGTCAGGTTGCACTACAAACAGCATCAGAGAAGGGTCTCCGAACGCTGCAGAGGGGCCCTGCTCATGCAGGGGCACCCTCTCACATAGGAACCACGCACTCTGCCTTCAGGATTGATAAGGCCTGCCATAGGAGTGACTTATAGGTTTATATGTGTGTATGTATATAGTGATATAGGTAGCCTATATCACAGTAAGGGGTGCATGCACCACCTTACCCAGGCTGCAGTAGCAGACCTGTGGTGTCAGTTTGGATGGCCTTCCAGGGGTGGCACAATACATGCTGCAGCCCCTGGTAGGCCTCTGAGGTACCTATGCCCTGGGTACATAGTATACCATATACTAGGGACTTATAAGGGCACTCCAGATTCCAATCAGAGATGTGCCTAAGGCACATGGAAACCATTTTACAGAGAAAGCAGATAGACTGGGACCCTGAATAGCAGGATCCCAGTCCAACTAAGTCATAAACCAGCAAAACACCAGAAAAAAGTGGGGGCAACCATATAGTCAGATTCCACCTTCCTACATAACCCCCCCCAAACGTAAAGGAGATAAGGCTAACCTTGGCCAGTTGAGCCTTTATTGACTAAGTGGCCATATAAGGAAGCACCTGCACTAGCATGGTTGCCCCCTGTCTTATGGTCCACTATGCAATCCCTCACCCTAAGGGTATGAGAGGGTCTCCACCATGGGGAATCACTACCTGTGGTGTGCTTAGGTAAAGTACAAGGCTGGTGAGGTGTCTGAGTAGGGAAGTGAGGCCCTAGGGAATGTTGGTCTCAGCTTCCTCAGATCACTGGTCACCATGTATGCCTGTCTTTCCATGTCTGAGTTGCACTTTGCTCTAAGGGTCAACCTTGGCTGCCTACAGCTGGGGGTTGGGTACCTTTGGATGGAACACTGGAGGGACATGGCAGGTTTGGAACCTTCTGGTCCCAGGTTTGCTCCTTGCCTACCAGAGTCCTTCTGGGGAGGTCCCTACATAAAGGTATGGGGGATCCCTCAGTGTGTAGAGGAGTTTTCACCTGGCTAGGGCTACTAGCCTGGATGCCCCTAATCTGCTGATGGGGGTTCCTCTGGACAGGGGGCCCTGGGGGTCCACTGACCTCCTGACCTCTGCAGCCCTGGGCTGACTGAGGCAGGGTAGAGAGGGGCAGGTTACCTGCTCCAGACTGGGTACCACCTTGGAAGGGTCCTCTGCCATCAGGGGGCGGCCAGGCCAGGCCTGACTACCTCTGTGGCAGTTCCTTCACTAGGAGTAGGGTCAGTTCCCTGAGGAGGCTGACCCTTACCTACTGTCTGGGGGAAGAAGACTTTTCTTCAACCCTTGTGCTCTCTGTTGGGGGAGAGGGGGCCATTCTTTCAGGCTCCATCTCTCCAAATCTTGGGCTGGGGCTGTGGCCATCACAGCCCCACTAACCTTTACAGGGACACCCAACATCCTGAGATGGGTTTGCAGTGTTCAACTTCAGCCCAGGCTGAAATTTCCAGATCATTGCCCATCAGGCAATCTACAGGTAAGGTTGGGGACACTGCCGCTCTTTTGGGCCTGTGACCCCTCCCAGCTGAGATTGACTATGGCCATGGGGTGATCTGTTCTGACACCATCAATGTTGGTCACCTGGTATTTAAACTCAGGTAAAAGCTGGTGAGGGGGACTAGTTTCCCTGCCACCATGGTGACACTAGCCCCTGTGTCCCTAAATGCCACAGCTTTCGACCATTAATTATTGGCTCCAATCTGTACCTGCCCAATGCTGTGGGACCCATGGTAAAGGTGGCAAATCCTATACCACCATCAGAGTCAGAGGAGTCTGTTGGGGGTCCCTGTCTAAACTAGGGCCCACCTCTGTTCCTCTTGCAAAAGCACCTAACCTTTTGGGTGCACTACTCCCAACTGGAGGATTACTACTGGTAGTACCAGGAGGGGTGGTAGTAGTTGTGGGAGGAACATTTTCTTTATTGCCAATCCTGGGGCAACTGGGATCAGTTTTCCAGTGCCCAGGCTTTTAGCAGACATGGCAATATGGTTTCTTTTCAGGAGAAGAAGGAGGTTGGGACCCACCCCCAGAAGAGGAATTTTGGGGCCCTGTAGGGGACTTATCCTTAGATTTATCCCCACCTTTCTCTTGGGACTTAGTAGAATCTTTCTTCTGGTCACCACCCTGATTTGTAGTTTTTACTCTGGTTCTGACCCATTTGTCTGCCTTCTTTCCCAATTCTTGGGAGAGGTCAGATCAGAGTCCACTAGATACTGGTGCAAAGCTGGTTTTGACAATTATTAAGGATCTGCTCCTCATAATCAAATTGTACAATCCTAAAAAGTCCTGCACTTTGTTGCCATGTATCCAACCTTCCAGAGCCTTAGTAGCACAATCTACAAAATCAAGCCAGTCTTGAGTCTGAGCTTTTGGGTGTCTCTGAACTTCAACCTATACTGTTCAGTGGTTAGGCCAAACCCATCTATCAGAGCACTCTTCAAGACTGTGTAATTGTCAGCATCCTCTTCTCTTACAGTGAGGAGCTTGTCTCTACCTTTGTCTGCAAAGGAGAGCCACAAGATTGCTGCCCACTGCTTCTGGGGACCCTCTGAACTTTACAGGCCCTCTCCAGTGCATTTATCCATTTGTGGATGTCATCCCCACTCTGGTAGGGAGGGACAATCTTGTGTAGGTTTCTATGGTCATAAGACCTTTCCCTATCTTTAGGATATTGTTGCCACCATGGGACTCTAGTCCCAACTTTCTTCTCTCTCTGTAGAGATCTAGGGACTCCTGTCTATAGCCAATTGCTGTTTTCTGAGTTCAAGCTGAGCTTCCTCATACTGAATCAGCCTCTTTCTCCTCTCATGAGAGGATTCCCTCCTATGAGAAGAGACAGAGGTCCCTATTGAGGTGCCAGAGTAGTTAGACTCCTGAGAAGGAGATCTAGACCTTCTGGGCACACTCACAATCCTTCCTGGGGGACAAAGTGGAGGTCATTCTGAGCCTCCTCCTCATCCACAGGAGGAATTGGGTTTTCCAGGTCAGGGTCATTGTCACCCTCCTGGTCAGTTCCAGAGGGGGCTGGGGTGTTGCTACCCCTGGCTCCATCCTCATCTTCTGCCCCACCCTCTGCTCCTACCCCTTCAGTCCCTAAGGGCCTGCTGAGATCATAAGCCTCTAACATCTCTCTCAGATGTTGGGTGGTGGGGCTTTGGCCTGTCTTCAGTTTCCTCAAATTGCATAATGCTCTCAATTCCAAGAATGGGAGTGTATCATACTTGGAGGGAAGAAGCCCAGGGGCTTCTGGCAAGGACTCACTGGGTCCTGGCTTTGAAGACATCACTAGTGAGGTGTGGTGTATGCACTACCTACTCTAGTGTGGCCTACTAAACTCTCCTGAGTTGTAGAAAGGGTGTGCTATCCCTTAACACACAACTCTAAGTTCAGTAGAACTTACTGTATTATAAGCTTAAATTATATGTACCTTAGGTACCTTTAGTGGTTTTCGGTTGATCAATTCAATTGAGATTATCTGGTAAAACAATAGCAAGCTGGAATCCCACACGCTGCACACCAATGTGAGAAGTTGGCCTGGCATATGCTCTCCACAAATTATAGTGGGCACCTTGCACCAGTCCAAACAACCCCTGTTAGACCTGGCATCCTTGGCGTGGGTCTCCCTTCCATTTTTTTATGATGCCTCCTATGTTACCGATCCATTTTTGCTGGCGTTAGATGCTTTGGGCACTGTGCCACTGCTATTCAGTGCCACAGTGCAAGTGCTCCCTATGATAAATTGCGTTATGTATTAGTGACTCCATGATTGGATGATTGGTTTACTTTGTCAGTCCCTAGTACAGTGCACTGAGTGTGCCCAGGGCTTGTAAATCCAATACCGCTGGCGGGCTCGCAGCACTGGTTGTGCCACCCACAGAAGCGGCTTGTAAAATGTGCCTCAGGCCTGCCATTGCAGAGCCTGTGTGCAGCCTAGGGCTGCCATGTCGACTTGGTGAGTACACCCACTTACTCAGTCCCTAAACCTTCCCTTTACTGCATGTTGGTCACCCTAAAGTAGGCCCTAGGGCAGGGTGCATTGTAAGTATAAGGTAGGACATGCCCTGGTGTGTGTGGCATGTCCTAATAGTGAATTACAGCCATTTTCGTTTTCACTATTGCAAGGCTACCTGCTCCCCATAGGCCAGAATGGGCAGACTGACTATTACACCTTATAGTCAGAACTGACCCAGGGAACATGGTAGAAAAACGAATTTAGTATGTCCTGAACTCAGAATGATAAAATACATCTTTTAGTGAAGTTGGTTTTAACATTCTGTGTTTGAAAATACCCCTTTAGAAAGTGGGTATTTTCTTGCCTAAACTTCCAAGCCTGCCTCTGCTAGGTTGTGTATTCCTTGTCTGGAGATTGAGTGACAGGGGCTGGGGGTGGCTACAGGAGACAGGGTGAGTCAGCACAGGGCTGAATAGGAAGATCTGCATCCGGAGTGGAGGGAGGAGTTGCACCTGGGTCTGAATAGGGCTGTGCCTGCCTTCCACAATGCTGGCTCCACCTCCTGCCGGGCGGCTGAGCACCCTGCCCCACATTCTGAAAGGAAAGAAGGAGACAGAAAAACAAAGTGCTCCAGGACTGACCAGAACTGGTTTTGGGCTGGGCAGAGGCCTCTCTGCCTTCAGAGAAACAAAGGAAAACGGTGTATAAAAAGGGGACCCAGACCCCTAGGAAATTAGATCACTTTGGGAAAACAAGAAGAAACCTTTGCTGAGGAGCTGGAACCAAGAAGGAACTGAGGAGAAGAATATCCCTAAGCTAGAGGGATCTGCCTGCAGTGGTTGCCTGACTGCCAAAGGAAGGAGAAAGGACTTTGTGTGCACTTTTATTCAACTTGTAAAGCATCTCCAAGGGCTTGAGAAAAGAGCTTGCCTCCTGCTGAAGTCTCAGGGACAACAGACTTCAACCACCAGCTCCCCAAGAATCCTTTGGAAGTGCCTG
Organism: Calotriton arnoldi; assembly: GCA_963921515.1. NCBI lineage: Eukaryota > Metazoa > Chordata > Amphibia > Caudata > Salamandridae > Calotriton > Calotriton arnoldi. The sequence goes on from CAWUFW010007381.1 coordinate 983,740, forward strand.
CTGCTGTTTTGGGCCTTCTGAAGGGACTGCGTGTCGCAAGGGAGCTGGAAGCGCGACTCAAGAGGAAGAAGCGTGTACGCCGCCGCTGCTGCTGCCGTCGCAACTCCGAAGGAGGGTGTCGCCGCTGAAGCTGTCGTATTGCAACCGCATCGAGAGAAGCGCCCCGCAACGAAGAGGAAGCGTGTCGCCGTCGCTGCTGCTGCCGCCGCAACTCCGAAGGAGGGTGTCGCCGCTGTAGCTGTCGCATTGCACCGCATCAAGAGAAGAGTCTCGCATCGAGGAAGAAGCGTGTCGCCGTCCGCGAGCCGCTGCCGCCGCAACCCGAAGGAGGGTGTCGCCGCTGTAGCTGTCGCATTGCACCGCATCAAGAGAAGCACCTCGCATCCACGGAGAAGCGTGCGCCGCCGGAGCTGCTGCCGTCGCATCACGAAACAAGGGTGTCGCGCTGCAGTGTGCCGCGATCGAGCGGAAGCGTCTCGCAACGCCGGAGAAGAGGGTCGCCGCCAAAGCCGCTGTCGTCGCATCGCTGAACAAGGGTGTCGCCGCTGTAGCTGACGCATCGAGTCGAGACTTCTCACAACCTCGGAGAAGCGTGCCGCATCAGGAAGAACTTGACGTCTTTATTTCTTTTGCACCCAGAACTTTGTCGCATTTCCATCGCTGCAACATTGCTTGTTGTGGAAGCGTCCCGCATCGTAAGGTACATTGACTTAAAGTGTCGCATCTTTAAGAACCGAACTGGAACTAAGCTAAAACTACCATTTTAAGTACAGTATTGTGGATTTTTGTCGTTATGGTCTTGTGTTAAAACTATATAAAGAATACTTATTTTTGATATAAAACCTTGTGTGGTGTCCATCTGTAGTGTGTCCCTAGATTACTGTATGTGTTCCTAAATGCTTTACACACTGCCTCTGAGATAAGCCTGTCTGCTCGTGCTAGCTACCAAGGGGGTGAGCAGGGGTTATTTTAGGAGTGTACCCCTTTACCCTGACTAGAGGCGAGGGTCCCTATTTGTCACAAGTACCTACCTGTGCCAACTAGAGACCCCCAATTCTAACATTGGTGGTCAGCGGTGAGGATTCTGGACTTGCATTTGTGACTCATGTACAGTGATTGGTGAACACTACTAGTGAGTGCAGACCAAAACGCGACCACATACTGTTGGTAGATTTGTCTTTCTAGGACGTTCCATTTTTTGCCAAGTTTAACCATCATGGAAGACACAGCATCCATAGCATCTGTTGGTTCTGAGTGGGAAGAGGAGAAACTAGAATGCTACAAAGTGAAGCAGCTGAAGCACTTCTGCAAAAAGTTTAATGTTGTAATTACCGGGCTCACCAAGAAGGATGAGCTCTACAAGGCGCTGAGGGCCTGGGTAGAAGCAAGGAAAACCCCTGAGATTGAGGAAGGGGAGAATAATGCAGATGTTCAGCTGGAAGGGCCATTGGGTCCAGGGGAAAGGAAGGCACCTTCCCTAGTAGGTAGCAGTGTTTCAGCAAAGGCCTGTCCCCAGAAGAGCTGGAGGACAGGGAGAGAAATAGGATGCATGAGTTGGAGCTGGCCAAAATGAGTGGGCAATTGGAAATTAGGAAACTGGCCCTAGAAGAAAAGAAGATGCAGCTTGAGCATGATAGAAGTTTGAGGGAGTTGGATTTGAAAGCTAGGAGCTTAGAAATTACTCCCTCTGGTGGCAGCACACCGTCAATGCCTGTGGAATCTAGAGTGTATATTCCTAAAGATGTGGTCAAAGAGTTTTTTAAAAATGATGACATTGGGCAGTGGTTCAAGGCCTATGAGGTAGCCATGTCTTCCCACCGGGTCCCTGAGAAGGATTGGGGAGCGGGGTTGTGGGGACGGTTCCTGAGTGAGGGGCGGGACACACTGCTAGATTTGCCTTCTGATGTCCATAACTCATATCGCCACATGAAGGATGCTTTAATGTCTAGGTATGGTTTAACTCCTGAATTGTATAGGCAGAGGTTCAGGGGTTGCACAGAAGATAGAGAACAGTACCTGGGTTGAGTATGTCACTTTTTTCTGACAGAGCATTGGATGGTTGGGTGAAGGGTAGCAAAGTTGATGATTTTCAGGGGCTCCTTGATTTGATTGCATGGGAGCACTTGTCCAGTAACTGTTTTCCAGAGCTACGCCTAGCACCTGATAGATAGCAAGCTGACTATCCCTAGGAAGCTTGCTGAGGAGGCGGACCGCTGGGTCAGTACCAGGGTCCACAAGGGTCACGTGGGAGACTCAGCCAAGGGTGGGCAGGGTCCCCAGCAGAAGAGTGGGGGACAAGGGTGAAACAGAGGGAGTTCCAAAGAAGGCCACAAAGTAGTCCCCAAGGGAACCAAGGGAAAGGTTCCCAGCCTCCCCCAGAAACCCGCAGGGGCCCCGACAGGTCCACCTGTTCAAAGGGGACCCCTGAGATGCTACAAATGTGGGGACCTGGGTCATATAGCGAGTGATCCCAGGTGCCGCCAGTTTGGAAAGACCGCACCCCCTGGTGCAGCCCCCCGGCAGATGGCTAGTGTAGCCCTGGGGGAGGAGATGGATGCCCCAGAGGGGTGGGGTCCCGCACAGATGTCCCTTGTCTCATTAGGAGACTGTGAGATGGTCCCCAAGACCCAGCTGCCTGATAACACTAAGAAATACAGGCAGTGGGTGACCATCAATGGCCGTAGGGTGGAGGCTCTTAGAGATACAGGAGCCAGTGTGACAGCTGTCAAGTGTCACCTGGTGTCTCAAGAGCAGGTTGTCCCCCATGCATTCTATCCAGTTGTTGCCGCTGACAACACAGAGAGTCACTGCAAAGTGGCTCAGGTTCCCTTTGAGTGGGGCAGGGTCTCTGGTACTCTTCAGGTAGCTGTGAGGCCCGCCATGCCTGTTGACTGTTTGTTAGGGAACGACTTGGAGAGCTCACCTTGGGCGAAGGTGGAGCGAAGTGCTCATTTAGAGATGTTGGGTTTGCCTGACTGGGCGTGTGTGACCACCCGGTCCATGGCAGCAAGTAAAGGTGCTCAAGAGGACCTGGAGCCTGAGAGGGAGGCCCAGGTACCTGCCGTCACGAGAAGAGGCAGGGGGCGCGGGAAACCGGCCCCCGAAGTTCCCACGGTCCAGGAGGAGGCAGACCTTGAGGGGGATGCCCTGGAGCCTACAGGGGAACAGGTAGCTGAACTGGGGGACCTGCCTGAGCTGACCCATTGGCAGCAAGAAGGAGGACCCTCCAGGGAAGAATTCTGCAAGGAGCAGAAAGAATGCCCTTCTCTGGTGGGTCTGCGGCAACAGGCTGCAGACCAGGCAACAGGTGATCAGTCTGGGTCACATTGGGTCTATTGGGAGAATGATCTCCTGTATACTGAGCCTAAGGTTGCTGAGCCTGGGTCAGCCCGTGTGCTGGTGGTACCCCAGTGCTTCAGAGCCTTCCTACTGGGGCTGGCTCATGATGTTCCATTGGCAGGACATTTGGGGCAGGACAAGACCTTTGAGAGGCTTGTCACCCACTTTTATTGGCCCCAAATGCGCAGGAGTTCAGACACTCACTGCAAGCACGTGTCAGACTTGCCAGGCAAGTGGAAAGAGTGGGAGGAAGCGCAAGGCTCCTCTCCAGCCATTCCCTGTAGTCAGCACCCCTTTGAACGGGTGGGTATTGACATTGTGGGGCCACTGGACCCCAAGACCGCCATGGGCAACAGGTTCATCCTGGTCTTGGTGGACCATGCCACCCGGTACCCGGAAGCCATACCTCTGAGGACAGTGACGGCCCCCGTGGTGGGACGAGCACTGATGGGAATTTTCTCCCGAGTGGGATTCCCTAGCGAGGTAGTGTCTGACCGGGGACCAACTTCATTTCCAAGTATATGAAGTCCCTGTGGCAGGAGTGTGGGGTAACCTACAAGTTTACCACTCCTTACCACCCCCAAGGAAATGGATTGGTTGAAAGGTTCAACCGAACCCTCAAAGGCATGATTATGGGTCTTGAGGAACCTATGAGGCGTAAGTGGGACGTCCTCTTACCATGCCTGCTCTTTGCTTACCGTGAGGTGCCACAGAAATCTCTAGGGTTCAGTCCCTTTGAGCTTCTCTATGGACACCCAGTAAGAGGACCTCTAAGTTTGGTCAAAGAAGGCTGGGAGCAATCTCCCAGGAAACCTCCCCAGGATGTATACAGTTACATGCTGGCCTTTAGGAACCAAACTAGGCGTTTCAGGCAACTCGCTGAGGCGAATCTGGAAGCCAGCCAGGAGGAGATGAAGCGGTGGTACGACCAGAATGCCACTCTGGTAGAGCTTCAGCCTGGTCAGAAAGTGTGGGTCATGGCCCCAGTGGAGCCCTGCGCGCTCCAGGATAAGTGGACCGGACCCTTTGAGGTTGTAGAGCGCAAAAGTCCGGTTACCTACTTGGTGGACTTGCGGTCTCCCAGGAACCCCTTGAGGGTCCTGCATGTCAACCGCCTGAAGCCCCACTTGGAGAGGTCCCAAGTGGGCATGCTCTTAGCGACAGATGCTGGGATGGAGGAGGAGACCGAGCCTCTTCCTGACCTCCTGTCAGCCACAGAGCAAGATGGGTCAGTGGATGGTGTCAACCTCTCTTCCACCCTGACCCCTGAGCAACAGAATGACTGCCGCCAGTTGCTGGGGCAGTTTTCTGATCTGTTCTCCCTGGTTCCCGGTGTCACAGATTGGTGCATCCATGATGTGGACACTGGGGACAGTACACCTGTGAAGCACAAATCTTACAGGGTGACTGACAGGGTGAGAGCTTGCATCAAGGAGGAGGTCTCCAAAATGCTTGCGTTAGGGGTGATTGAGTCCTCTAACAGTCCTTGGGCCAGCCCAGTGGTCTTGGTCCCAAAGGCTGCCGCACCGGGTACCACACCAGAACTCCGGTTCTGTGTGGACTACCGAGGGCTCAATTCAGTCACCAGGACTGACGCGCACCCCATCCCCAGAGCTGATGAGCTCATAGATCGGCTAGGGGCTGCCCGGTACCTCAGCACGTTTGACTTGACGTCTGGGTACTGGCAGATCGCCTTGACCGATGGGGCAAGAGAGAGGTCAGCATTCTCCACACCAGATGGGCACTACCAGTTCCGGGTGATGCCCTTTGGGATGAAGAATGCCCCTGCCACCTTCCAGAGGTTGGTCAACCAGGTGTTGGCTGGACTGGACCTGCTCAGTGCCGCCTACCTGGATGACATCGCAGTGTTCAGCGCCAGTTGGGAAGAACATCTGCGCCACCTCTGGGAAGTGTTGATGGCGCTGCGGAGAGCAGGCCTCACGATCAAGGCGAGTAAGTGCCAGATCGGGCAGGGTTCCGTGGTGTACTTGGGACACCAGGTGGGGAGCGGCCAGGTGGCGCCCCTACAACCCAAAATTGAAACCATCCTGAATTGGGAACCCCCCAAAACCCAGACAGAAGTGAGGGCCTTCTTAGGACTCACGGGTTACTACAGGAGGTTTGTCAAGGGGTATGGCAGCATCGTTGCACCCCTGACAGGGCTGACTTCCAAGAAGCAGCCCAGGAAAGTGATTTGGACTGACACCTGTCAGAAAGCGTTTGAGGCCCTGAAAACTGCCATGTGCACGGCGCCCGTGCTCCTGGCACCCAACTTCTCCAAAGAGTTCGTAGTACAAACAGACGCTTCAGAGCATGGTGTGGGGGCTGTTCTGTCGCAGATGAATGAGGAGGGCCTAGATCAACCCGTAGCCTTCATCAGTAGGAGGTTACTACCACGGGAACAGAGGTGGAGTGCTATTGAGCGTGAGGCATTTGCTGTGGTCTGGGCACTGAAGAAGCTGAGACCATACCTGTTTGGGACTCACTTCCGGGTTCAGACAGACCACAGGCCCTCAGATGGTTGATGCAGATGAGGGGTGAGAATCCAAAGCTGTTGAGGTGGTCCATTTCCTACAGGGGATGGATTTCACGGTGGAACACCGCCCTGGTACAGAACACGCCAATGCTGATGGTCTGTCCAGATTTTTCCGCCTTAGTGAAGAGAGCTCCCCTGAGGTAGGGTAGTTCTCCCCACATTTCAGCTGGAGGGGACACGTGTTAGACCTGGCATCCTTGGCGTGGGTCTCCCTTCCATTTTTTTATGATGCCTCCTATGTTACCGATCTATTTTTGCTGGCGTTAGATGCTTTGGGCACTGTGCCACTGCTATTCAGTGCCACAGTGCAAGTGCTCCCTATGATAAATTGCGTTATGTATTAGTGACTCCATGATTGGATGATTGGTTTACTTGTCAGTCCCTAGTACAGTGCACTGAGTGTGCCCAGGGCTTGTAAATCCAATACCGCTGGTGGGCTCGCAGCACTGGTTGTGCCACCCACAGAAGCGGCTTGTAAATGTGCCTCAGGCCTGCCATTGCAGAGCCTGTGTGCAGCCTAGGGCTGCCATGTCGACTTGGTGAGTACACCCACTTACCAGTCCCTAAACCTTCCCTTTACTGCATGTTGGTCACCCCTAAAGTAGGCCCTAGGGCAGGGTGCATTGTAGGTATAAGGCAGGACATGCCCTGGTGTGTGTGGCATGTCCTAATAGTGAATTACAGCCATTTTCGTTTTTCACTATTGCAAGGCTACCTGCTCCCCATAGGCCAGAATGGGCAGACTGACTATTACACCTTATAGTCAGAACTGACCCAGGGAACATGGTAGAAAAACGAATTTAGTATGCCTGAACTCAGAATGATAAAATACATCTTTTAGTGAAGTTGGTTTTAACATTCTGTGTTTGAAAATACCACTTTTAGAAAGTGGGTATTTTCTTGCCTAAACTTCCAAGCCTGCCTCTGCTAGGTTGTGTATTCCTTGTCTGGAGATTGAGTGACAGGGGCTGGGGGTGGCTACAGGAGACAGGGTGAGTCAGCACAGGGCTGAATAGGAAGATCTGCATCCGGAGTGGAGGGAGGAGTTGCACCTGGGTCTGAATAGGGCTGTGCCTGCCTTCCACAATGCTGGCTCCACCTCCTGCCGGGCGGCTGAGCACCCTGCCCCACATTCTGAAAGGAAAGAAGGAGACAGAAAAACAAAGTGCTCCAGGACTGACCAGAACTGGTTTTGGGCTAGGCAGAGGCCTCTCTGCCTTCAGAGAACAAAGAGAAAACGGTGTATAAAAAGGGGACCCAGACCCCTAGGAAATTAGATCACTTTGGGAAAACAAGAAGAAACCTTTGCTGAGGAGCGGAACCAAGAAGGAACTGAGGAGAAGAATATCCCTAAGCTAGAGGGATCTGCCTGCAGTGGTTGCCTGACTGCCAAAGGAAGGAGAAAGGACTTTGTGTGCACTTTTATTTCAACTTGTGAAGGATCTCCAAGGGCTTGAGAAAAGAGCTTGCCTCCTGCTGAAGTCTCAGGGACAACAGACTTCAACCACCAGCTCCCCAAGAATCCTTTGGAAGTGCCTGCTGCTGTTTTGGGCCTTCTGAAGGGACTGCGTGTCGCAAGGAGCTGGAAGCGCGACTCAAGAGGAAGAAGCGTGTCGCCGCCGCTGCTGCTGCCGTCGCAACTCGACGGAGGGTGACGCCGCTGTAGCTGTCGTATTGCACCGCATCGAGAGAAGCGTCCCGCAACCCAGAGGAAGCGTGTCGCCGCCGCTGCCGCTGCCGTCGCAACTCCGATGGAGGGTGTCGCCGCTGTAGCTGTCGCATTGCACCGCATCAAGAGAAGAGTCTCGCAATCGAGGAAGAAGCGTGTCGCCGCCGCAGCCGCTGCCGCCGCAACTCCGAAGGAGGGTGTCGCCGCTGTAGCTGTCGCATTGCACCGCATCAAGAGAAGCACCTCGCATCCACGGAGAAGCGTGCCGCCGTCGGAGCTGCTGCCGTCGCATCACGAAACAAGGTGTCGCCGCTGCAGTTGTCGCATCGAGCGGAAGCGCCTCGAAACGTCGGAGAAGAGTGTCGCCGCCAAAGCCGCTGTCGTCGCATCGCTGAACAAGGGTGTCGCCGCTGCAGCTGACGCATCGAGTCGAGACTTCTCACAACCTCGGAGAAGCGTGCCGCATCAGGAAGAACTTGACGTCTTTATTTCTTTGCACCAGAACTTTGTCGCATTTCCATCGCTGCAACACTTGCTTGTTGTGGAAGCGTCCCGCATCGTAAGGTACATTGACTTAAAGTGTCGCATCTTAAGAACCGAACTGAACTAAGCTAAAACTACCATTTTAAGTACAGTATTGTGGATTTTTGTCGTTATGGTCTTGTGTTAAAACTATATAAAGAATACTTATTTTTGATATAAAACCTTGTGTGGTGTCCATCTGTAGTGTGTCCCTAGATTACTGTATGTGTTCACAAATGCTTTACACACTGCCTCTGAGATAAGCCTGTCTGCTCGTGCCAAGCTACCAAGGGGGTGAGCAGGGGTTATTTTAGGAGTGTACCCCTTTACCCTGACTAGAGGCGAGGGTCCCTATTTGTCACAAGTACCTACCTGTGCCAACTAGAGACCCCCAATTCTAACAACCCCTTATTGGAGATAGGTTAAAGACAACCTTATTGAAAGCTATCCTAGTGGTAGCTGTGGAGAGCAGCCTTCAGGCTAAGTCTTGAAGGAATGTAAAGCAGCTTGTTTTACCAGTCTATAATCTCTTGAGTGACCAAATGAAAGAGCACTACACCAGGTATATATTCAAAATATATGTATTTATTGCTAAACACACCCTCTAGTCTCTTTATGAGGCTAGAGTTCAAGTACATGAGTTATGAGTTATTTAAACACAGTAATAGCACAAATACACGTTTGGGCCCTAGGGGCGTACCAAACCATATACCAATAAAGTGGTATAAGAACCACGACTGAACTAGACACTAGGCCTAGAGCCTCTAGAAGTGCTTGGACCACAAGGAACCACCCAAGGTAGTGACACAGGGGACCCACGGGGGACGCGTGCAGTGTAAATACACAACCGCGATACACCGTTAACTTCTATGGAGAAAGTCGCGGTCAGGAAATTAAAGAAAAGGGACACTTAAAGGAGGACTTGGAACAAACCCTTTGAGAACCAGGGTCGTTCTGAGAGTCTCTACCCACGGGAGCACCGGAGTACTGTAGCTACCTCACCCAGGGAAGCCGGGTGCATAGGGTGCCTTTCGGGGTCGGGTTTCGCTAGCCGATTTGAATGGCGATCTGCTGCAAAGTGCTGCTGGCGACCAAGTGGAAAGTGTCCGGGTGGATCCAAGAGTGGATCGAGATCTGAAGAACCTGGAAAGCAGAGGGGACAGAGTCTGGGTCACTAGCCAGTGACCAGGAAGGCGATGAGCGGATGCCCACCGATGTTGAGTGCTTCAGGTAGGTTGACGGTCGTCTTGACTCTTCAGCCACGAGGTCCAGGAGGCGTTGTCGGCGACCAGGAGCAGGATTCAGGCTGGTACACGACGTCTGTCGAGTGCTGAGGTGTTGGCGACCGGATTGGACCCCACAAGCCTTGGCAACGGCAAGTCTTGATGAAAGTGAAGAATGATCTGATGATGCAGACCAGCAAGGTCTGAGGAACTCACCCAGCAAGGGTAAGTGAGGGCAAGCTCTGGAGCAACCAGGGAGCCCAAGAAAAAAAAGGATTGGCCTTCGTGAAGGGCTACTAGCCAACGGGCTAGCGACCGCGAAGGAGCCTCGAGACGTCGCACGTGTAGCTGGCTCACAGGACACTCGTGGAGTGGAGGCCAGTGATCTTCGGTGCAGTTGGTGCTGGAGGCTAGGGCTACTCGGAGCTCAAAGCACGACTTCGTGGGAGACCCAGAAGAGGATGCACTAGCAAATGCGTGCGGTGTCCAGGGGTCACGGTTCCACGTTACCCACGACAGCTACGGGCCTCAGCTTTGCTGGGGACTCAGGGCAGCCTCGGGGAAGTCTGGAAATCCACTACTGGTGATGCAAAGACTTCGGCGTCCGACGGGAGCTTAGGCGATGCAGACCGGACAATTGCTTCTTGGTGCCTGCCTAGCAGGGGAGTCACTCCTTGACCCCAAGGAGATTCTTCTGTCCTCTAGTCTTGAGTAGAGCGTCGAAGGTCCAGGATTCTGTTCTCAGAGTTTCGTCCAGGGATAATCTAAAGTCCTAACGACTGGGTTCCTATACTTATACCAAGTTTAGGGGTTGGACTACTCTGTGGCCCCACCTATGGGTGAGTCAGGGCAGAGGGGTGGCTACACCCCTTTCCCTTTGTCCAGTTCGCGCCAAAGCAGGGGCTGCAAGCCCCTGATCCGGTCTGAACTGGGGTATGCACAGGGACACCAAGTGTGCCACCAGTGCAGGACTTCAAAGCACCCAAAGTGCTCCCGCCCAGCCCCAATACACATTATCCTGTCTGGGGAGGTGGTCACACCTCCCTGGGACAGGAAACCTATTGTCCAGGCCTCCCTGCCAGAGTTTCGTCCAGCAGCAGGAGGCCAGACTCAGTGTCTGTGGCAGCAGCATCCATTTTGTGATGCCAGGGCTTTAGAAAGAAGTTACCAGGCCAGGCCAGGGTTAACATGTCTCTCCCTTCTAGAAGGGTGGAATGCTCCCCCGCCGCCAGAATTGGCGGGGGTAGTATTCCAAGATGTTTGACACCAAACACGACATGTTTCGGGTGCAGCCATTCCAAAGTTAGCATTTAACGCGAGGTTATAATGCGCTTAAGAGTATATGGTCAGGTTGCACTACAAACAGCATCAGAGAAGGGTCTCCGAACGCTGCAGAGGGGCCCTGCTCATGCAGGGGCACCCTCTCACATAGGAACCACGCACTCTGCCTTCAGGATTGATAAGGCCTGCCATAGGAGTGACTCTATAGGTTTATATGTGTGTAGGTATATAGTGATATAGGTAGCCTATATCACAGTAAGGGGTGCATGCACCACATTACCCAGTGCTGCAGTAGCAGACCTGTGGTGTCAGTTTCGGATGGCCTTCCAGGGGTGGCACAATACATGCTGCAGCCCCTGGTAGGCCTCTGAGATACCTATGCCCTGGGTACATAGTATACCATATACTAGGGACTTATAAGGGCACTCCAGATTCCAATCAGAGATGTGCCTAAGGCACATGGAAACCATTTTACAGAGAAAGCAGATAGACTGGGGCCCTGAAAAGCAGGATCACAGTCCAACTAAGTCATAAACCAGCAAAACACCAGAAAAAAAGTGGGGGCAACCATATAGTCAGATTCCACCTTCCTACACTAATAGCAAAGCTTCCAAATTGTCGTTTCTGCTGTAAAAGTGTTAGTAGCCCCATCGGCTAACACAGAGTTACCACCTGACCACTCAGCCCGGCTAACTTCTGCAAGGGACTACTCTAGTGGGTACTTCAAGGTGCCAAATTAATCGTGGCATTAAACCTGACTTGATGCTCAAGTTGAATTTAAGTTATAAGGCTACAAGTGGTTCCGTTGGGTAAGGACCACGGTGTACTGGTTCAGAACCTAAATATTTCTTTCACAATCAGTAGTGATTTAGTACTAGACTTTTATAAATGTACCACACCTCAGTAAGTTTTTATCCAAAAATATATATTTATTAAATTATTTGTTCTGTTTCTCTATTTATCTCGCCAATTGTGTAAACAATTTTATAGAAAAAAGATAATACCAAAGGAGGCTGTCTGACAAAGAAAACACAATAACAAATACACAGACAATTCAATGGGTGACTGTGGTCGCATATAGTGCAAATGGGTGACCTTTCAAATTCAAACAATAAACAAGACAATAACAGAAAATCTCCGTCCTTTTCAGGTCTTTCACTTTAGCTAGTCCTATTTTTTAAAATAATTGCTATAGTGAGCAGGACATGAGATGGTTGTACGTCGACGTTTCGACCCTGTATGTATATGTGTTTGTAGATATATCAAGTAGGGTCTTCTTCAGGACAAAAGCAGGAAGTGCGACAGCCCTTGGTGGTTGGGAATTCACAAAATTAAATCTATTAACTCCTCCGAGCCCGGAAGGAGTCCTTATTCAAGGATCATCAATCAACCAGCTGTTCAAATTTAGCTGTGTACCCCTCTGGATGTGCTCGTCGGCCTCCAGGGGGTAGTGGGTTCAAAAAATGTGTAGTATTTAGTCCTAAGAGATCGTCATGTGTTGATGCCAAAGTCCATCAGTGCTTGCTTTCCAAACCTCCTTAAATACTGTATTCTCAAGTGTCTGCGCATTGACCGCGAGTTGGTGAGAAAAATCTTTATTCGATCACTTGTCAGAGATCATAAAAGCACAATTTAATTACATGCACATTAAATATACAGTACAGACAATATTGCGAATCAGATAAACCTTTCAGAATCTTCATACGGCTTTAGTTAATTAAACCAGGGATGCCATGGTCACATACATTAAATTCATACCAATTTGACTTGTATAAAAATATTATTTAGTTATATTTATTTTCTAGAACCAAGCAAGCATGGTACAGGTAAGTGTAAATGGTACTTTTCAAGGCAAGTTGAACAATACAAGCAAACTGAATGAAAAATGACTTTGTTACAGGTTTGGAAATGCTTTCAATACAGTGGAAATTACTGTTAGATTCCTTTTTGTTACTTTTCAGATTACTTTATAGATTACTTGAGTTCTACTCAGTGTGATATGCCTAGATATCACACTGGGACATTTCCTAGAGAAAAGGTAAGTAAAGCAGTCTTTAGTTATTTGCAGTTTTTCAGTGTTTTATACAAAACCAACTCCACACTTAAAACAATTTTTAGGAAAAAGCAGTCAATGCAATCCTATGGAGGAAAATTGAGTTATCGGTTTAGAGGTAAGTACAAGTTTGTGGGAGTTGGTATTCTGGGGTTAGAACCAGGGTTCCTGAGGGTCAAGGATGCACTCTCAAAGCACCCTCAGCGGGACTAGGGCGGCCGGGTGCAGAGTGCTGAGGCCCAATGTTATCCAATGGGGGATAGGGGGCCTCCGGTTGGTGGCTGCTCAGGAGCAAGCCACAAGGATGTGGGAGCAAAGCTCCAGGTGTTAGGCTCAGGGCAAAGGGGGATCCGAGTTAGCACCCAAAGTACACCCGCAGCTGCGCAGGGGCGGCTGGGTGCAGGGTGCTGGTTTGGCGTCGGATGCCCTGTTGATTTCAATGGGGATTCTCCGGTTACAACAAAGACTGCAGGCTTGGGATGAAGATCTTCTGGAGGTGACCACCAGTTGGAGAGGTAAGTTGGGATGCTGGGACACCGTCGGTTGGGCCACCCAAGGCCATGGGACTTCGGGTGCAGGGGTGTCTTTAGGCATCCGGTTTTTCTTACCAGCTCCGGTCGCGCTCGGGGGGGATCCTCCAGAAAGAGGCTGCAGGCTTCGCTTGGAGATTCGAGGCAGGTCAGAAATCACCAGATCTCAGGTCAGGATCGCCCGGGAGACCTCCTCGTGGTGTTGGGCCACTCAAACTCGGGCCGTGGGCGTCGGGTGCAGAGTGGTGCAGGCTCGCGGATTTGGCAGGAGCCAGAGTCTGTGGGTGAGCAAATCCGGTGCTCACGGGAGACAAAGACTTTCTTGTGGAAGACAGGGCATGTCCTCGGGGTTCTTGAGATTGCTGGCTGCAGAACACACCGGGATTTTGCTGGAGCAGGCTCGAGGTGGGGACAGGCTGGTAGGGCTGGGGCCAAGTCATTGGGCGTCCTCCTCTTCTTAGTTTCAGCACGGCTCTTCGGTCCTTTTTCTTCTTTTCCTCTTGGTTGGTTCGTGTCTGAGGAGGCAAGGTTCAGGCTTGCCCCTAAATACTAGATTTAGGGGCGTTACAGGTAGGTAAGGTTGGGACCAATGGGTCTCTTCCTTGGGGTGGGTACACCCCCTATTATGCCACCCTTCAGTGGGAGGGGGGCATATGCCTCATTCTAGTTGGCTGGGTCCCCCCATCTGCAAGATGGCGGGGACTGAGAGTTGTGCTTCACCTCGCCTCCCTCACCTGAGGGGTGGGGTTGACAAAGGTGGGCACACCTCCCTTCCTCACTTGGTTTTCCCGCCGGGGGCCAGTTGCTGGAAGCAGCAAAGGCCTGGAGAAGCTCACAAGGGCGGCAAGCCTTTGAAGCTTCCCCTTCGTGGACCCTGCCCATCCTGGGGGAGGAGGCTTGGCACCTTGTCCCAGGATGTGCATTATTTCAGACCTCAAGAGCAGCAGGCTCTTGACCCAGGGGTCCAGAAACATGTCTGGTGGTGGCAGCTGGCGAACAGCCACTCAGCCTGGACACTAGTGTTAGGTCGTTTTTCAGGGGGTATCTCTAAGATGCCCTCTGTGTGCATTTTTCATTAAATCCCACACTGGCATCATAGTGGGTTTAATGTGCTGAGAAGTTCCCAGTTTTCAGTAAAGCCATTATGGTTTTGTGGGGTTTGTAATGACAAACTCTCAGTACCATATACTCTTAATGGCATTACTGCACTTACAATGTCTAAGAATTGGCTTAGACACTGTAGGGGTAAAGGGCTCATGCACCTGTACCCTCACCACTGGTGTAGTGCACCCAGCTAGAAGGTCGGCTGAGCTATGCCAGGGCAGTGGGTTGTAGGCATGGCACACAGGGATGTGTGCCATGCAGGTTCTTCACTTTGTTCTGCACCAAAACACGCAGCCTGCAAAGGCAGTGTGTGTGTGTAACGCTACAGGGCCTCTAAAGGGGGCACAATAAGTGCTGCAGCCCTTAGAGGCCTTCCCTGGCCACAGTGCCCTTGGCACCTGTGGTACCATTTACAAGGGACTGACCTGTGGCCAAAGAGTGCCAATTGGGTTTTGTTTTTTATGCAGTTTCAGGCCTCGAAAATCTTAAAATGGTACTAGTCCTGCAGGTCTAGTACCTTGGAAAAAATCTCCCTCGACCTAACTGCAACCACTACCTCCGTCTCTGAAAAGGGAAAGCCAAGATAAGATTTAAAGGCATCTTTATTGCTCATTCACTTTGTGAGCAATAAAAATGCCTTTAAATCTTGTTATCTTGTCACATTTGCTCCGTTTTCAGAGACAGAGGACAAAAGTTAGTTTGTCTTCCTACTCGCCAGAAAGGGCGAGTAGGACCTAACAATAGCTCGTCCTCATTAAATCTAGCTCGCAAATGCGAGCGGGCGAGTGGATTTTTCGAGCCCTGAGTTTAGGGAAAGAACATAGGCCCTGGGTACCTGTTTGGCAGGAACCCAGGGCACACTCAGTCAAAGCGCATCAGCAGTTTAGCAAAAAGTGGGGGCAACCATGCAAAAAGAGGGCACTTTCTTACAACCAGTACTTCGGGACCTGGGGTTCTCCCACCTGGAGGGAGTTAGCCAGTCCTCTCAGGGCAGTTTTGTAGGAAGGTGGAATCTGACTATATGGTTGCCCCCACTTTTTTTATGGTGTTTTGCTGGTTTATGACTTAGTTGGACTGGGATCCTGCTATTCAGGGCCCCAGTCTATCTGCTTCCTCTGTAAAATGGTTTCCATGTGCCTTAGGCACATCACTGATTGAATCTGGAGTGCCCTTATAAGTCCCTAGTATATGGTATACTATGTACCAAGGGCATAGGTACCTCAGAGGCCTACCAGGGGCTGCAGCATGTATTATGCCACCCCTGGAAGGCCATCCAAACTGACACCACAGGTCTGCTACTGCAGCCTGGGTAAGGTGGTGCATGCACTCTTTACTGTGATATAGGTTACCTATATCACTAAATACATACACACATATAAACCTATAAGTCACTCCTAAGGCAGGCCTTATCAATCCTGAAGGCAGAGTGCATGGTTCCTATGTGAGAGGGTGCCCCTGCATGAGCAGGGCCCCTCTGCAGCGTTCGGAGACCCTTCTCTGATGCTGTTTGTAGTGCAGCCTGACCATATACTCTTAAGCGCATTATAACCTCGCGTTAAATGCTAACTTTGGAATGGCTGCACCTAAACATGTCGTGTTTGGTGTCAAACATCTTGAATACTACCCCCCGCCAATTCTGGCGGCGGGGGTAGCATTCCACCCTTCTAGAGGGAAAGACATGTTAACTCTGGCTAGCCCGGTAACTTCTTTCTAAAGCCCTGGCATCACAAAATGGATGCTGCTGCCACAGACACGAGTCTGGCCTCCTGCTGCTGGACGAAACTCCGGCAGGGGAGGCCTGGACAATAGGTTTCTGTCCCAGGGAGGTGTGACCACCTCCCCAGACAGGATAATGTGTATTGGGGCTGGGCGGGAGCACTTTCGGGTGCTTTGAAGTCCTGCACTGGGGGCACATTTGGTGTCCCTAGTGCATACCCCAGTTCAAACCGGATCAGGGCTTGCAGCCCCTGCTTTGGCGCGAACTGGACAAAGGGAAAGGGGTGTAGCCACCCTCTGCCCTGACCCACCCATAGGTGGGGCCACAGAGTAGTCCAACCCCTAAACTTGGTATAAGTATAGGAACCCAGTCCTTAGGACTTTAGATTATCCCTGGACGAAACTCTGAAACAGAATCCTGGACCTTCGACGCTCTACTCAAGATTAGAGGACAGAAGAATCTCCCTTGGGGTCAAGGAGTGACTCCCCTGCTTGGCAGGCACCAAAGACGCATCTGTCCGGTCTGCATTTCTGAAGCTCCTGTCGGACGCCGAAGTCTTCGCATCACCAGAGGTGGATTCTCAGACTTCCCCGAGGCTACCCTGAGTCCCCAGCAAAGCTGAGGCCCGTAGCTATCGTGGGTAACGTGAGACCGTGACCCTGGACACCGAGCACATTTGCAAGTGCATCCTCTTCTGGGTCTCCCACGAAGTCGTGCTTTGGGCTCCGAGTAGCCCTAGCCTCCAGCACCAACTGCACCGAAGATCACTGGCCTCCACTCCACGAGTGTCCTGTGAGCCAGATCCACGTGCGACGTCTCGAGGCTCCTTCGCGGTCGCTAGCCCGTTGGCTAGTAGCCCTTCACGAAGGCCAATCTTTTTCTTCTTGGGCATCCTGGTTGCTCCAGGCCTGCCCTCACTTACCCTCGCTGGGTGAGTTCCCCAGACCTTGCTGGTCTGCACCATCGACGATCTTCATCTTCATCGAGACTTGCCGTTGCCAAGGCTTGTTGGGTCCAATCCGGTCGCCGACACCTCAGCACTCGACAGACATCGTGTACCAGCCCGAATCCTGCTCCTGGTCGCCGACAACGCCTCCTGGACCTCGTGGCTGAAGAGTCAAGACGACCGTCAACGCACCTGAAGCACTCGACATCGGTGGGCATCTGTCCATCGCCTTCCTGGTCACTGGCTAGTGACCCAGACTCTGTCCCCTCTGCTTTCAGGTTCTTCAGATCTCCGATCCACTCTTGGATCCACCCGGACACTTTCCACTTGGTCGCCAGCAGCACTTTGCAGCAGATCGCCATTCAAATCGACGACGAAACCCGACCCCGAAAGGCACCTATGCACCCGGCTTCCTGGGTGAGGTAACACGAGTACTCCGGTGCTCCCGTGGGTAGAGACTCTTCAAAGTACTAGTTCTCAAAGGGTTTGCTCCAAGTCCTCCTTTAAGTGTCCCTTTCTTTAATTTCCTGATCGCGACTTTCTCCATAGAAGTCAACGGCGTATCGCGGTTGTGTATTTACACTGCACGCGTCCCCCGTGGGTCCCCTGTGTCACTACCTTGGGTGGTTCCTTGTGGTCCAAGCACTTCTAGAGGCTCTAGGCCTAGTGTCTAGTTCAGTCGTGGTTCTTATACCACTTTATTGGTATATGGTTTGGTACGCCCTAGGGCCCAAACGTGTATTTGTGCTATTACTGTGTTTAAATAACTTATAACTTGTGTATTTCGAACTCTAGCCTCATAAAGAGACTAGAGGGGTGTGTTTAGCAATAAATACATATATTTTGAATATATACCTGGTGTGGTGCTCTTTCATTTGATCACTCAAGAGATTATAGACTGGTAAAACAAGCTGCTTTACATTCCTTCAAGACTTAGCCTGAAGGCTGCTCTCCATAGCTACCACTAGGATAGCTTTCAATAAGGTTGTCTTTAACCTATCTCCAATAAGGGGTTGTTTGGACTGGTGCAAGGTGCCCACTATAATTAGTGGACAGCATATGCCAGGCCAACTTCTCACATTGGTGTGCAGCGTGTGGGATTCCAGCTTGCTATTGTTTTACCAGATAATCTCAATTGAATTGATCAACTGAAAACCACTAAAGGTACCTAAGGTACATATAATTTAAGCTTAGAATACAGTAAGTTCTACTGAACTTAGAGTTGTGTGTTAAGGGATAGCACACCCTTTCTACAACTCAAGAGAGTTTAGTAGGCCACACTAGAGTAGGTAGTGCATACACCACACCACACTAGTAATGTCTTTAAAGGTAGGATCTAGAGAATCCTTGCCAGAAGCCACTGGGCTTCTTCCTCCAAGTATGATACACTCCCATTCTTGGAATTGAGAGCATTATGTAACTTGAGGAAATTAAGGACAGGCCAAAGTCCCACCACCCAACACCTTAAGGAGTTGTTGGTGGCTTATGACCTTAGTAAGCCCTTGGGGACTGAAGGGGTAGGAGCAGAGGGTGGGGCAGAAGAAGAGGAAGGGGCCAGGGGTAACAATACCCCCAGCCCCCCTCTGAAACTGGCCAGGAGGGTGACAATGACCCTGACCTGGATAACCCAATCCCTCCTGTGGAAGATGAAGAGGATGATCAGGATGATACCCTCTTTGTCCCCCCAGGAAGGATTATGAGTGTGCCCAGAAAGTCTAGATCTCCTTCTCAGGAGTCTAACCACTCTGGCACCTCAATAGGGAGCTCTGTCTCATCTCATAGGAGGGAATCCTCTCATGAGAGGAGAAAGAGGCTGATTCAGTATGAGGAAGCTCAGCTTGAACTCAGAAGGAAGCAAGTAGCCTTAGACAGGGAGTCCCTAGATCTCTTTAGAGAGAGAAAAAAGTTGGGACTAGAGTCCCATGGTGGCAGCAATATCCCTAAAGATAGGGAAAGGTCTTATGACCATAGAAACCTAAGCAAGATTGTCCCTCCCTACCAGAGTGGGGATGACATCCACAAATGGATAACTGCACTGGAGAGGGCCTGCAAAGTTCAGAAGGTCCCCCAGAAGCAGTGGGCAGCAATCTTGTGGCTCTCCTTTGCAGACAAAGGTAGAGACAAGCTCCTCACTGTAAGAGAAGAGGATGCTGACAATTACACAGTCTTGAAGAGTGCTCTGATAGATGGGTTTGGCCTAACCACTGAACAGTATAGGTTGAAGTTCAGAGACACCCAAAAAGCTCAGACTCAAGACTGGGTTGATTTTGTAGATTGTGCTACAAAGGCTCTGGAAGGTTGGATACATGGCAACAAAGTGCATGACTTTTTAGGATTGTACAATTTGATTATGAGGGAGCAGATCCTTAATAATTGTCAAAACCAGCTTTTGCACCAGTATCTGGTGGACTCTGATCTGACCTCTCCCCAAGAATTGGGAAAGAAGGCAGACAAATGGGTCAGAACCAGAGTAAAGACTAGAAATCAGGGTGGTGACCAGAAGAAAGATTCTACTAAGTCCCAAGAGAAAGGTGGGGATAAACCTAAGGATAAGTCCACTACAGGGCCCCAAAATTCCTCTTCTGGGGGTGGGTCCCAAACTCCTTCCTCTCCTGAAAAGAAACCCTATTGCCATGTCTGTAAAAAGCCTGGGCACTGGAAATCTGATCCCAGTTGCCCCAGGATTGGCAATAAAGAAAATGTTCCCCCAGCAACTACTACCCCCCCTCCTGGTACTACCAGTAGTAATCCTCCAGTTGGGAGTAGTGCACCCAAAAGTTAGGTGCTTTTGCAACAGGAACAGAGGTGGGCCCTGGCTTAGACAGGGATCCCTCAACAGACTCCTCTGACTCTGATGGTGGTGTAGGATTTGCCACCTTTACCATGGGTCCCACAGCAATGGGCAGGTACAGACTGGAGCCAATGATTAATGGTCAGAAAGCTGTGGCATTTAGGGACACAGGGGCTAGTGTCACCATGGTGGCAGGGAAACTAGTCCCCCCTCACCAGCTTTTACCTGAGTTTAAATACCAGGTGACCAACATTGATGGTGTCAGAACAGATCACCCCATGGCCATAGTCAATCTCAGCTGGGAGGGGGTCACAGGCCCAAAAAGAGTGGCAGTGTCCCCAACCCTACCTGTAGATTGCCTGATGGGCAATGATCTGGAAATTTCAGCCTGGGCTGAAGTTGAACACCAAACCCATCTCAGGATGCTGGGCGTCCCTGTAAGGTTAGTGGGGCTGTGATGGCCACAGCCCCAGCCCAAGATTTTGGAGAGATGGAGCCTGGAAGAATGGCCCACTCTCCCCCAAAAGAGAGCACAAGGGTTGAAGAAAAGTCTTCTTCCCTCCAGACAGTAGGTAAGGGTCAGCCTCCTCAGGGAACTGACCCTACCCCTAGTGAAGGAACTGCCCCAGAGGTAGTCAGGCCTGGCCTGGCCACACCCCTGATGGCAGAGGACCCTTCCAAGGTGGTACCCAGTCTGGAGCAGGTAACCTGCCCCTCTCTACCCTGCCTCAGCCAGCCCAGGGCTGCAGAGGTCAGGGAGGTCAGTGGACCCCCCAGGGCCCCCTGTCCAGAGGAACCCCCCATCAGCAGATTAGGGGCACCCAGGCTAGTAGCCCTAGCCAGGTGAAAACTCCTCTACACACTGAGGGATCCCCCATACCTTTATGTAGGGACCTCCCCAGAAGGACTCTGGTAGGCAAGGGCAAACCTGGGACCAGAAGGTTCCAAACCTGCCATGTCCCTCCAGTAGTCCATCCAAAGGGACCCAACCCCCAGCTGTAGGCAGCCAAAGGTTGACCCTTAGAGCAAAGTGCAACTCAGTCATGGAAAGACAGGCATACATGGTGACCAGTGATCTGAGGAAGCTGAGACCAACATTCCTAGGGCCTCACTTCCCTACTCAGACACCTCACCAGCCTTGTACTTTACCTAAGCACACCACAGGTAGTGATTCCCCATGGTGGAGACCCTCTCATACCCTTAGGGTGAGGGATTGCTTAGTGGACCATAAGACAGGGGGCAACCATGCTAGTGCAGGTGCTTCCTTATATGGCCACTTAGTCAATGAAGGCTCAACTGGCCAAGGTTAGCCTTATCTCCTTTCGTTTGGGGGGGTTATGTAGGAAGGTGGAATCTGACTATATGGTTGCCCCCACTTTTTTTATGGTGTTTTGCTGGTTTATGACTTAGTTGGACTGGGATCCTGCTATTCAGGGCCCCAGTCTATCTGCTTTCTCTGTAAAATGGTTTCCATGTGCCTTAGGCACATCGCTGATTGGAATCTGGAGTGCCCTTATAAGTCCCTAGTATATGGTATACTATGTACCAAGGGCATAGGTACCTCAGAGGCCTACCAGGGGCTGCAGCATGTATTATGCCACCCCTGGAAGGCCATCCAAACTGACACCACAGGTCTGCTACTGCAGCCTGGGTAAGGTGGTGCATGCACCTCTTACTGTGAT
The DNA here is from genome assembly GCA_963921515.1 of Calotriton arnoldi. Lineage (NCBI taxonomy): Eukaryota > Metazoa > Chordata > Amphibia > Caudata > Salamandridae > Calotriton > Calotriton arnoldi. Next base: position 1,005,133 of record CAWUFW010007381.1, read on the forward strand.
ATAGGTTACCTATATCACTAAATACATACACACATATAAACCTATAAGTCACTCCTATGGCAGGCCTTATCAATCCTGAAGGCAGAGTGCGTGGTTCCTATGTGAGAGGGTGCCCCTGCATGAGCAGGGCCCTCTGCAGCGTTCTGGAGACCCTTCTCTGATGCTGTTTGTAGTGCAGCCTGACCATATACTCTTAAGCGCATTATAACCTCGCGTTAAATGCTAACTTTGGAATGGCTGCACCTAAACATGTCGTGTTTGGTGTCAAACATCTTGAATACTACTCCCCGCCAATTCTGGCGGCGGGGGTAGCATTCCACCCTTCTAGAGGGAAAGACATGTTAACTCTGGCTAGCCCGGTAACTTCTTTCTAAAGCCCTGGCATCACAAAATGGATGCTGCTGCCACAGACACGAGTCTGGCCTCCTGCTGCTGGACGAAACTCCGGCAGGGGAGGCCTGGACAATAGGTTTCCTGTCCCAGGGAGGTGTGACCACCTCCCCAGACAGGATAATGTGTATTGGGGCTGGGCGGGAGCACTTTCGGGTGCTTTGAAGTCCTGCACTGGGGGCACATTTGGTGTCCCTAGTGCATACCCCAGTTCAAACCGGATCAGGGGCTTGCAGCCCCTGCTTTGGCGCGAACTGGACAAAGGGAAAGGGGTGTAGCCACCCTCTGCCCTGACCCACCCATAGGTGGGGCCACAGAGTAGTCCAACCCCTAAACTTGGTATAAGTATAGGAACCCAGTCCTTAGGACTTTAGATTATCCCTGGACGAAACTCTGAAACAGAATCCTGGACCTTCGACGCTCTACTCAAGACTAGAGGACAGAAGAATCTCCCTTGGGGTCAAGGAGTGACTCCCTGCTTGGCAGGCACCAAAGACGCATCTGTCCGGTCTGCATTTCTGAAGCTCCTGTCGGACGCCGAAGTCTTCGCATCACCAGAGGTGGATTCTCAGACTTCCCCGAGGCTACTCCTGAGTCCCCAGCAAAGCTGAGGCCCGTAGCTATCGTGGGTAACGTGAGACCGTGACCCCTGGACACCAAGCACATTTGCAAGTGCATCCTCTTCTGGGTCTCCCACGAAGTCGTGCTTTGGGCTCCGAGTAGCCCTAGCCTCCAGCACCAACTGCACCGAAGATCACTGGCCTCCACTCCACGAGGGTCCTGTGAGCCAGATCCACGTGCGATGTCTCGAGGCTCCTTTGCGGTTGCTAGCCCGTTGGCTAGTAGCCCTTCACGAAGGCCAATCTTTTTCTTCTTGGGCATCCTGGTTGCACCAGGCCTGCCCTCACTTACCTTTGCTGGGTGAGTTCCCCAGACCTTTCTGGTCTGCACCATCGACGATCTTCATCTTCATCGAGACTTGCCGTTGCCAAGGCTTGTTGGGTCCAATCCGGTCGCCGACACCTCAGCACTCGACAGACATCGTGTGCCAGCCCGAATCCTGCTCCTGGTTGCTGACAACACCTCCTGGACCTCGTGGCTGAAGAGTCAAGATGACCGTCAACGCACCTGAAGCACTCGACATCGGTGGGCATCTGTCCATCGCCTTCCTGGTCACTGGCTAGTGACCCAGACTCTGTCCCCTCTGCTTTCAGGTTCTTCAGATCTCCGATCCACTCTTGGATCCACCCGGACACTTTCCACTTGGTCGCCAGCAGCACTTTGCAGCAGATCGCCATTCAAATCGACGACGAAACCCGACCCCGAAAGGCACCTATGCACCCGGCTTCCCTGGGTGAGGTAACACGAGTACTCCGGTGCTCCCATGGGTAGAGACTCTTCAAAGTACCTAGTTCTCAAAGGGTTTGCTCCAAGTCCTCCTTTAAGTGTCCCTTTTCTTTAATTTCCTGATCGCGACTTTCTCCATAGAAGTTAACGGCGTATCGCGGTTGTGTATTTACACTGCACGCGTCCCCCGTGGGTCCCCTGTGTCACTACCTTGGGTGGTTCCTTGTGGTCCAAGCACTTCTAGAGGCTCTAGGCCTAGTGTCTAGTTCAGTCGTGGTTCTTATACCACTTTATTGGTATATGGTTTGGTACGCCTCTAGGGCCCAAACGTGTATTTGTGCTATTACTGTGTTTAAATAACTTATAACTTGTGTATTTCGAACTCTAGCCTCATAAAGAGACTAGAGGGGTGTGTTTAGCAATAAATACATATATTTTGAATATATACCTGGTGTGGTGCTCTTTCATTTGATCACTCAAGAGATTATAGACTGGTAAAACAAGCTGCTTTACATTCCTTCAAGACTTAGCCTGAAGGCTGCTCTCCATAGCTACCACTAGGATAGCTTTCAATAAGGTTGTCTTTAACCTATCTCCAATAAGGGGTTGTTTGGACTGGTGCAAGGTGCCCACTATAATTAGTGGACAGCATATGCCAGGCCAACTTCTCACAGTTTTAGCACCTCTTCAATGATGTCCTACTTTGCTTAAGTGCCCTTCAGTAAACTGCACCTTTGCGTAATTACATTATTTCAGCTAAGCAAATGGCCAACCCTGCCTGAAGATATTGCACCTCCAGAAAGAACTTTATTGGCATACTACCCTACACAGCATATCAAAATAAAGACGTTTACATTAAACGATCCACGAATAACGATTCTCTACATTGCCTTTCTGCAACATTCCTCTAGAGTGCTCAAGTTATCTCATATAGCTAAGGGTTTTGCTTTGCATTCTGGGAATTGTAGACCCGTTTTCAAAGTGTGGTAAATTTGATCGCAATTCCCAAGATGCAAAACAAAAACCTGAACTAGATAGGTACTCATACATAGATTTGGGAAACTTGAGAGCACTGTTTCTTGTTTGTCTAAGCTTGACACTTAAGGTGACTGTTCACAGAGACGTATTTTGCTGCATTCCCCGTTTTCTTTTCAGATTTCTCCATGGATGATGCAGTGTATGATTTTTTTCTGTATTTTTTTGCCAGCCGTTTCCTGCCTATGGTAATAATTCAGGTAAATATAGTGCCTGTTACAACCAAGAGTCTTCTCCCCTGGTCCCTGGGGGCGCTGGAGAGGTGTGGGTGGAAATGTGAGTCTTTTATGTAACACTGTGGCAGGCCAGGACTCATTCCTGATGGAATGGAATGTGAAGAATTTGTCTTCCTCTCTTGTAACTGTAGGGTAGAATGGGTATCTTTGAAACACCTAGTACACTGTGGTCGGCTCAGTATTTTGTACCATCAACAAAATTGGTTTTGATTCTCTGACAAATTATTTTTGAGGAGCAGACCCAATGTGGCATTAGGATCTTTAAGGCACTAAGGGCCAGATGTACGATCGTTTTTAGCTGTCGCAAAGGGGAAATTAGCCCGTTTGCGACCGCAAAAGAGGTTGGTGGTATGTACAAACACTATTTCGCGAGTGAGTGACTCGCAAAATAGTGCTTGCGAGTCGCTATTAGGAAGGGGCGTGCCAAGGGCGTCCCTTCCTAATAGCGAGTCAGAATGGTATGTACCATGTGGTCGCAAAACACTCTCAGTTTACCGCCTACTTCAAGTAGGTGGTAAGCCACTCGCAAATGGGAAGGGGTCCCCTGGGCACCCCTTCCCTTTGTGAATGGGTGTGAAAATATTTTTTAAGAGCATGCAGTGGTCCCAGGGACCACTGCCTACCCTTAAAAAATGGGAAAAAAAACTTCTCGCTTTTTTTTTAAACGCATCCCGTTTTCCTTTAAGGAAAACGGGCAGCATTTGAAAAAAAAAGTTGTTTTATTGAAAATTCAAACAGACATGGGGGTCTACTGTCCCCAGTATCCACCATCCCTGTTTTTGCAGTCCATTCCCAATGGGTCGCAAATTGCGACCTGCCTCATGAATATTGAGGCAGGTCCCTTGCGATCCATTTGAGAATCGCAAACAGTGTCTGAGACACTGTTGTACATTCCATTTTGCGAGTCGCAAATTGCTAGTCGCAAAACGTCACAAAATGGAATGGTCGTACATCTGGTCCCAGATTAATCTGAGCCCATCTCTAGAATGACAGGATGAGATGATCGGAAAGGATTTGTATGTGTTTGGCATAAATAAATATAGGCTCACGGTACTCTTGTAGGATGTTTAAGTTGCGCTGGAGCCCTTCTTAGATTGCTGTTGTTGCTCTACATTAGTTCAAGGAAACTTACAATAACCCTTTATTAAATCACAGAAGATTTAGCTTATCATATTTTACAAGAGATTGCTTAGATTACTTTACTACATTTCAGTTTAGAGCAAGTAATTGCCCATGTTCGCTTGTATTACATTACAGAAGCAAATTACTCCGTGGAGATTGCCACTTGAGAATAAAGAATGTTACTCTGATTACTTATCCCTGCATTTGATTACAGATTGTGATTACTCAGATTACTCTAGCATGCCCTGTACACCAATTGATTATTAAGATTACTTTATAACGCCTCAGATTACAGAAAGTTATTGTCCAGTTTACATTGTCCTGCATTACACTGCAAAAGTTGATTGCTCTGATTAGATCAAAAAGGTTAGTCTGGAATAGTTGAGGGGCACAGGACAAGCAGGGGCAAGTAGGCTGCTGCTGTGCTTGCTCCTGCTGCCCCCCCTCCCACTCTCCATTGTGTTTCCCACATGTTGCTTGACCCCCCTAACCTCTTGGCTGCTTTGAGTCATATTGCACAGCCTGTGCCATAGTGCTTTTTAAATTTTTTCCTTTAAGCCATGTTGCACAACAGTACGTGCTGCTGTGCAACATGGCTTAAAGTATAGAAAAAAAAGCTGTGACGTGACCGCTTCATACCGCTATTATTTTCTTTCATTTCAGCCAAGTTGCACAGCAGCCCATGCTGCTGTGCAACATGTCTAAAAACATTTGCAAAGCCAATAGAGCTTGCATAGGCGAAACCTATTGACTTTTCAATGCTAGTTAAACTTCTCCCTCTGCTGCCTTTTAGGCTTGATTGTGAGATTTAGAATCAGTGAAAGAAGCTGCTAGTAAGCATGTGATTAAAAATGTACTGGATATTATGCGGTGGAAAAGGAGAAGTGCGCAGTCGCATGGTGTAGTCACCAAAATGCAATATGGTAGCAAATCTATAGTCTTTGCAACAAGTAGCAGTGTGTTGCAGTCTCTGGTCTACTACTTTAACTAACTGTTTGATCCTGGGTGGATAATACTCTCCCTGTTCCTCTAGCCACTGATCTGACAGTATGTTAGCACTCTCAAGGTCAAACACCAAAGACATACTCCCAGGATATCCGGTTACCTCTGTGGTTTTTCATCAGTAGGTACCTCTTTTACAGCTCGTTTGGGCTTGAAGAGTAAGAGTTGCTTGTCATGTTAGGGGGCTAAAACAGGCGGCAAACCAAATTGCAGGACAGTTGGAGTCCTTCAGTACTACTGTGCAGGCAGATGGCCAGGTGGTCAGGAGCCAAGACTGCAAGACAAACCTGCAAAGTGGTTGGCCACCAATGTCCTCAGCCTTGCCACGCTTCCAATTACTGGCTTAGTAGTAGAAATGGAAAAAAGGTTTACTCCAGGATCCCATACATTGGAGACCAAGGTGTGGCATCTGAAAGGGGGTGGGGTTGGAGGGGCGAAATCCAACATTCAACATCTAATTTCTTTTTTTTTTTATTCAGCTGCTGGGAAATTGGAAACCAGGACAAATGTGACAATAAATATGTTCTTGCTTACATATTTGGTCGCAAATGGGCTGCATTTTAAAATATCTTATGGGGTGAAGGCATGGGCTGCAGAGATTTTTATGTGGCCAGCTATTTTCAGAGGATAATAACGGTAATATAACTCTAGTGGTTAATGCACTTCTGGAGAGATATGTGTTTTGCCTAGTCACAGTTTTGACTAATTAGCATAGAGGGATTTGTGTGACTGCTGCAAACTACAACATGTAACATACGCAGATCACAGATTTGTATTGTATATAGATAGGTCAGTGGGTACTGCTTTTGTCAGAGATCTTTTTGCTACTTGCAATTCAGAAGTTACAATCTTTCTAATATAGCACAGTGAGCAAACTGCAAGGCATAGCTTTAGAAACTTATTGTTTTTTTCTCACTCTTTTCTTATGCTAAGGTTGCTCAAAATAGTTCTTTTTGGGTAGTAATAAAGCCTTATTAGTACAGACATCCCCAATCACTGCATTATATTTTAAATCCTAACATTGGGTTTATCCATACCAAGCACTCTTAACATGTAATGCCTACCTATATGGATGATCTGTGACTTCTACACCTTGTAACCCTCATTGTTTTATATAATATTTCCTGTACATGGATTTACACACTTGTGTGATTCATTATCACTATATAATATGTGTGTGATGTAAACAGTGTGCATAGCTGCCAAGGTTTCAGATTGCTATGTGTGACATTTTCATAATTTCCGTCAAGTGTGGCTGAGTGGGTAGAGTACTTACTGTCTCACTCCACTACTCTCCTGGCTGGCAGCCGGCGCTGCAACCACTCTGTGACGGTGACCAGTCACTGGCTATAGCACTCACTCTCCCTCACTCGGCCGTAAAGGCCCGGAAATAATTAGCCGGTGGCCATAGATAGAATAATTTAGCCCCCAGGCCTACAACGGGCGGCCCGTCCGGGCTGCAGGTGTGAGGAGCAATGCTGGGAGCAAGCCGAGCACTATGATTGCCACAACCCGCAAACAGGCAGTGAGCAGCTGTGCGGACTGTCACTTCCACTTCCTCACATCACTGACACTCCCTGCACTCTGGCAGGCAGCAGGATGTGATGTCATGCCCCAAGGCGGGGCCACGGACAGTAACACGCAACCTCATTGGGGCACACCCCATCTGGGTGTCTCGGTAGTAGCTTTTGGGCACTACCCCCCGGCCGGGCCGTGACATCAGGTGTAAGGACTCAGTGGCGCGGTGGGAATCATAAATGCAAAAGAATACATTATAGAAGCACAGTTTGTGACCCTGCTCAGTTGCTGGGAGTGCCCCAAGCCTGCAGGAGCAGCCGTCGCAGGCCACAGGCGCGCACTGCCAGCTGTCTGGCATGACCACACACACTCAGTTTCAGCACAGGTGTGACAGCCGAGACTCCTTTATTATGCTTGACAATACACTGAGTGCGGTGATGCGGGGCACGACACTGAAATGCGTTAGTCTAACGCCTGATGTGTGGTACTTGGCAGGACTGACTGTGACGCCCTACATTGGAATGAGTAGCATGTTAAAAGAAATTTAAAAAATTAATTAGAAAGTGCGTGTTTAATCGTTAAGGATGAAATTATTCATACAGATAGATACATCTGATATTCTTACATTTCATGTGTACTACTTAAACATACAGGGGTTGAACAAAGTCAAAAATCTGCCTCCAAATGAAAGTTTTTCTTAAGAACTTGTGAAGAGATACCAAGATGAGTGCCTTTGTTTCCCTCCATTGCATTGGCACCCTGGTGTTGAACTCCAGCTAGCTTCCAGCCAGGATGAGACTCCAAAAAAAGGAGGGCTGATGACCTTTGTAAGTGAGGCATTTGTGTTGGGCCCATCTGAAAGGGAAAATAGGAAACCCCTTGCAGGATGCTCTTCCAAACGGAAAGCAGACAACATGTGGCCGTGGCTGAATGTGTCCCGAAGTCTGCAAATTATCTTTTTTGGTGCGGGATGGTCTATTTAGCAAAGTGTAAAATGAGCCCTATAGCATGTGTAAAAACAATTCAGGCACCCTTGAAGCATTGTGCCTCCGGTTTAAGTGGATCATGAATATCCACCTCCTCTATCCCAAGGACTCCTAGACTTCTCACATTTCCCTTTTTCTGTACAATATATTTATTTGAGCGTTCCTGGAGTCACTAATTGTATATCCTTAAAGTACACATCCTAAATGTTCAGAGCCTTAATTCCTGTTTAGAAGAATAGTGACGTTACAGTGGCTTCACAATAAAGTTATTCATGTAGCTTTGCTACAACACATGCACCTCAGAAAAAAGAGGACAGACTGAAACTGAGCTCTTGATGGTTCCATGTCCAATTTCACTCATCCACAACAAACAAAACAAGGTTTAGCGATTTTCGTCAAGAGAAGAATTTTCTACCAGTTAGAACATCAATGCCATGACAAGGCGGTACGTAGGCGTGGTTTGCAGGCCAAATTAGGTTATAAATCTATAACAGTATTTCAAATTTATGGTCCTAACGATAATAGAACAATTGTACACCTTTCTTTGGCTTAAAAACTGCGGGGCATATTTACAAGCCCCTTGCGCCACTTTTGCGCCGCCGTTGCGTCACGCATGTGACGCAGCGGCGACGCAGAACCATGCGCTCGCGTTGCGCTATATTTACAACGTGGACGCATCTAGGGAGATGCGCCACGAGTAAGCCCCTGCGCCTACATGAAACCTGCGTCCAGGTTTCATGTGGGCGCACCGGCGCGGGGGGCGTTCCGGCGCAGGAACGCTCGAGGAGTGACGCAGTGAAATCTACAAGATTTCACGCAGTCACTTTTCCGACGCTGGTAGCGTCAAATCCTTACGCCTGCTTCAAGCAGGCGTAAGGGATTGACGCACTCATGTTAGGGATAGGAAGGTTGGAACAGTGCTGGAGCTGCGCCTCGCTTGCGACACAACTTCAGCACTGCGCCAACCTTCCGCTGGCAGATGCGTCACGCATCTGCTTATCCTCGCCACGATGCGCCGCATTGTAAATGCGGCGCATCGGACGTGGCGCAAGGGTAAACTTGCGTGACGCATTTTCCCTGGCGCATCCCTGCTGATATGCAAGGATGCGCCAGGGAACGTAAATATGCCCCTGCCTTTGCAAGAGGGCAATTGATTATAGGGGGTGATTTCAATACAACTCTAGACCCAACTCTAGTTTATTCCTTTCTAAATGCATACCGTTGGAGAGACTCCATAATTATTAAAAGGGATCGAGGACCTGGAACTAACAAATATTCAGAGAGTATTCACACCATTGATAAGGCGAACGTGTACTAAATGTACTAATGCACAGTGTGCTTAATTCTGAGATAAATGTATTCATGCACTGTTTACTTAATTTTAAGGCACTTAATGAAATGCAATTTCAACACAGACACACACAGATTATCTCTGATCGTGCTCAGGTGATTTTATCTATTCATTTATGCAGTTTTATATTGTGCAAACATGGCCCTAAGGCGTTCCAGTGCTTAACAGAATGAAAGTCAAAGTTGCACCAGAAAATACATCAGCCTAAGCAAAAACAATGAGAAGTATACATGAAAACTAAAAGTTACACTACAAAAAGGAAGCACGAAAGGGAGTGAGTAATAAGACAAGATGCAAAATTGCAAAATATCATTCAAATGAAAGACAGTTGGTGATCTGCATTTTACCAGTCAAGTAGGGAAAGTAGGCATCTCAGATGCAGAAATGAAGAGAAGAACATGCTCATATGATTTAAAATACAAGAAGGTGGATTGAAGTAGAAAGATAGGGAAGAGAAGTGTTGTGGAGGGGGTAAGAGAAGCAAATAGATGGATGAAAAGAGGGAAGGAGCTAGGGAAGGCAAGGAAAAAACTAGTTAAAATAGGGAGTGGTAGAAAAAGAAAGGAGGCAGCGTAAAAGGAAGTTATTGAAGTGATTATCCAGATACACAGTCTATCACTAGAGGATATACCTAAAAGAAAGTGGTTGAAGATATATGAAGTGTAAGTGAGATATTGCTCATAAGATCTAGTGGGTCTCTGAGATGCTGCTTATCAGAGGGGACTTAATTGTGTACACAACTACTTTTATCAAGTTGGTAAAAGAGAAGAAATTTGATCTCAAGGCACGAATTTCTCAATTAAAACCCAGAGTTTAAGCCTCCAATGCTTGAAAGCTTGTGAGGATTAAACAAAGACACTACTATGCAGTAGGCAACTGTATTACATTAGTGGAGAAAAGCTGACAGGCTTTTAGCCTATAAAACATAACTAGCTGGATGTGGAATAATACACAGACTGTCTGAAGAGGATACCTTTATTCCTCCTCTGATGCACTTCGACTGTTTTCAGAGACTGCTATTCAGAATTGTTCCAGGAGTATAGATGCAATTGGTAAAATATAACAGAACATGTCAGAGGCCTAAAAGTCATATGTGTTTAATGCAAAAATAGCAAAAGCACTGCACATGATAAGGCGACAATTGCCATTTCGACCAACCAGAACTTTCGCTCAAAAAGCTAGTTGGAGCATGTAATGTTAAAATGTATGCAGTTTCAACAGTTCTTATACAATTTTCTCTCAATGCAAATCTTTGGAGCATAAACACATGATAGAAACCGTTACGTCAATGAAACTATGTAATGAGCATGAGTCAGGATCCTTCTCACTGAGAAAACGTGAGAAGACCTTGAATCTAAGACAAACATACAAACATACATAAACATACAGCTGAATTCATCAGTTTCCTAAAATCATACTTCTGTTTTCCGTTACTGAAAGTGAGGATACGGTTTACTTTGAGAAGCAGGAAATGTGTATTACCTCAAATAACATAGCTTCTAGTCCTACAAGAATCATGCAACTTAGCTTACATGTTAAGGCTGATGAACACTTCAGGTGGATACAAAAATAACATTCTAATTTGATTTTGTAATATATCTGTTGTATGGCCATTAGGGTCATTGTCGACATTGCTAAGTTAGCATGAGCACGGCTGCCATGATGCTGTTTTTGCGCACGTTACTACATGACTTTGTTGTGCCTTTCACATGAGAACTGTCTGCTTTCTGCGTTCTCTGCCTGCTCTTGGAGTTTAGTCTGAACACGATGTGCAAGGTCGATAAATAATGCTCCTTGTTATTCTGTTCTGGTCAGT